>CM067305.1:65078311-65190843 GCA_034231615.1 Meghimatium bilineatum | reverse complement strand
ACGTCCTTGGAGACGAAATGATGATGATTACTTGAGATTAGCTAATTACAACTGGTCATAAAATAAACATTGATAGAATATTCCATTCACGATGTAGCAATCAATCCAGCATTGCTCGCGTGAAGTGATTTTCTAGACATGTAATACGTCCAGTAGCTTGACATTGCTTTTGAATGGCCCGAATGAAGTATTGAATACGGCGAAAATTGAACGCCGAATCCTGGTCACCACAGACGGATCTACAGCAAGCAGCCACATAGATAGGCTTTCCTTAATTCTGCATAACGTTCATAATCCTAGTTGTGACAACTTATATGTTAATTTGTAGTCATAAAGTTCATATTTCTATTTGTGATAACTTATATGTTAATTTGCAGTCATGGTTAGTTTATACGTTGATATTCATTAGAGAAAATAATTAACACATGTATTTACATTAAAAATTAACACATGTATTGGCATTAATTTCCAAGCTGTTATTTCTTGATATAACGGATAACTGCATTTACATTATTACATACTTTGCCATTTTTAGATATAACGGCTAAAACATAAATTTACTTTAGCATATATTTTGAAATTTCGTGATATTATATCATATTCACTTACCTAGAAGACACATGCGTCCACTAAACCCTCCCATACATTTGGGACAATATCCGGACACATGATCACATGTCTCATTCTCACATCGACTAGGGCATTTTGATTCACACCGCAACCCATAATATGAATGTTCACATTCTAGTATTTAGACAAATCTACTTTAATATAGTACATGACATAGAAATATAAACATGATATGCATATATACATATATCACACTGTTTGATGCGTATGTATATACGCCACACATCACTATACCTAGACGGTACTGATGGTGTCCGTAATGGAATGAGAACTATAAACGACATTAACACATCAAATCGACTATATATTGATTTAGTACAGATTGAAATCTCGCATCTCAGCGTGTAATACATAAACAGGGGCAGACTGCAACTCTGACCACCAACTATTAGTACCTAAATTCAAACGAAGCCTTTAAAAAACTCAGAGTTAAAGCTACTTTTAACTCTGCTATTGTCCTCCTCTCCTTGTTATAAACCTATTTGTCTCCATATAATATATGTTTTATTGTGGTCGTCTGTTTGTCCTACTGAAGGCTTTAGTCAAAACGTCGTCTGGTCCTGTATCTCATTGTTAAGTTGTTTTATGTTTTATTTTGGTAACACACCTACCTATTTTTGTATATCTTGATGTTAACTGCGACTGCTAAAAAATGCCATCAGAATATAACATAGAAATTATAAATAGATTAACATTCTTATTAGAGGAACAAGAGAGATGACCAGTGGAAGAGTTAACCAAAACAGGATTAACGAGATTTGCATACAAAGTGCCCAAAAACATATACCCAAGAAAACAAGGATTAGGCACGCATATATATCGGACACTACCATGGAGTTCATGGGAAAAAACAAGATGTAACTAGAAATACATATAATGCAGCTAGCGATACCTACAATGCAGCTAACAACACCATTAATAAAGCTAGCAATACCTAGAATGCAGCAAGCGATATCTCCACTATGCAGTTAGCGATACTTAGAATGCAGCTAGCAATGTCTAGAATGCAGCTAGCGATACCTAGAATGTAGCTAGCACTGTCTAGAATGTAGCTAGCGATATTCTTAGAAAGCAGCTACAAATACTTATAATACAGCTAAGGATAACAACGAAAGTACACTGGGAAAGTACACTGGGAAAGATTGTTACCTTACGAATGGTGTTACTTATCAACACCAGAAATAAACATTCCATATGTATCGGTCACATTGTGTTACAAGGAGATTTGGAATATAATACATGTATGTGCACTTAATTGCAGAACCAAAAAAAAAATAAGATATAGCAGAGAAAGAATATTATGTAATAATAATTAAATATCGTGACGTGGTATCAATAAAACGTATGGGTGATACAGATTGCGACATATATAATTTTGTGATGAATCATAACTGACTCTAACCGACATGGCACATACTGATGTTGATGGTGATATTATATCACCAAAGTAGAGTATCGCCAGTCTGTGATGACAGTGTGTCTGACACTCGTTAATATACATACACATCGTGAACCTATATATTTATAATGCTGGGTGATGTCAAAATTACTGTACCTGCACAAAGACGACCTATGCGCTTCCCGAAACAAGTCAAACAATCTCCGGTTGATATGTTACATCTTTTCCCATAGCAAAACTCTGAGCAGTGTTTGTCACAATATTCGTCATACCATCCTTGTAAACATGCTGAAATACACAAACATAACACATCACAGTCTGTGCGTGACATCATTACGTCGTATTATCGAATGATGGTTCACGTGATTATCTCGTGATAATATTAATTGATCATTGGCATACATTGTCGTTCTTATTGATTTATTGTTGGCATGTGATTTTCTTTAAAGAAAATTATCAAATTATTGTTGACACTTGATTCTATTATAACATGATCAACCTATGACTCACATCACCAGACTATCAATTAATTGTTCACATTTGAGTCTATTCATTTTTATCAATTGATGATTGACAGTATATATTTTGTTCGGTCGATTTACACTTCACACTTTACGCCTGTATCGTCAAATCTTTATGTCAATTTATATATATATATATATATATATATATATATATATATATATATATATATATATATATATATATATATATATATATATATATATATATCAATAAACAGAAACCCTTCAGGGTCGTAGGGGTACCACATTTGATCCTTCAGCACACAGAGTCATCCACCGAATTATATCCTCAGCGATGCGGATGAGTGTTGAAATATCTTGCCCTGCCCATTCCTTGATGTTGTCTGCCCATGTCTTTATTTGCCCTCCTCTGCTTCCTTCACCCTCGCCAGTTCCCTGCAGTATTGTTTTTGACAAGGAATCGTGTCTGCATACATGTCCGAACCATGCTAGTATTCGTCGTTTCACTATTGAAAGCAATGGCTCCTGAACACCTGCACACATCTCTACTTTATTTCTTACGTACACATTGGTCTTATGTTCCCTATATGAAATTCGTAGAATTCTTCAGTAACATGTGTACTCGAAAGCCTGTAATCTTCTCTCCATGTCCGCAGTGAGTGTCCAACTCTCACAGCCATACAACACAACAGAAAGCACCAGCGACTTATACAGTTTGATTTTCAATCAAACGCTGATGTTGCTTTTCCAAATCACAGTTAGCCTTGACAATGGCCGCTAAAGCCATCTCGAGCCTTTTTTTAGTTCTTCTTTGCATTTACCATCACTGCATATACTGGATCCGAGGTATGTGAAGGTATTCACCTCCCGAAGTTTATGTCCATTCATCATGATATTAGTATGGTTTTCTGTGTCTCTGCTGTTTACCACGATTTTGTTCGTATCTGTATTGATTTCCATTCCGTACTTGCTGATAACTTTTTCCTACTTTGCTGTTAATTCTTTCAATGATTGTTCTGACCCAGCTATACGATCAATATCATCAGCGAAACGCAAGTTGCAAATATGGCGATATCCGATCGTTGTTAGCATGTGATTTTCTTTAACGAAAATTATCAAATTATTGTTGACACTTGAATCTATTATAACATGATCAACCTATGACTCACATCACATCACCAGACTATCAATTAATTGTTCACATTTGAGTCTATTCATTTTATCATACTGTTAACTGTTTTCATTATTGATGTCAAAATCATCATTATTATCAAATACTGTTAATTGTTAACTGTTTGGGATTGAGAGCAATTACATGTGTTACTCATATCATCCTATCAGGTGGGTTAGTATATACACATATATATATGAAGCTGATGTACATTAATATGATCAGTTTCACAAGTAAATGTATGTACTGAATACTTGTGAAAATTAAATGTCACAAATATGGCAACAATAGTGATTTCTTATATATAACCGGTTTCTGTGTCAATCATCAATGGCTCACGTAATATGTCTGCATAGTGACACCGTTAAAAGAAGACACTTATGTCGAGTATGTTTATTCATATGTATGTGTTGTTGATACAATATGGTGGTCGTCGTGACCAAGATACAGTGTGAAGTGTTCGTCCAGTCTAACAAGTACACGTGTGTACTTCCTGAATCTTCAGATTGCAAAAATATATTTCCAGAGGTAAGAGAGGAAACAGTTGTCACTAACATCATCGCGTCATCTTCTTCTAATCGTTCGCAGTTTAGATGTGTGCGCATTATGTTCGGTATTCTTACTGGCAGTTTAGATGTGTGCGCATCATGTTCGGTATTCTTACTGGCAGTTTAGATGTGTGCGCATCATGTTCGGTATTCTTACTGGCAGTTTAGATGTGTGCGCATCATGTTCGGTATTCTTACTGGCAGTTTAGATGTGTGCGCATCATGTTCGGTATTCTTACTGGTTGGTTGGTTGCTGATCCAGCGCTCCATGGGCTCATGCCCTTTGACCCAGTGCCATTAAATGGCATTATATTGCTGGGAAGTGGTATTCTTGCTAGACGGTGCCGTATTTCTTACGAACCCCCCCCCACCAATACTGACAGTTTAGCATGGCTGTAATAATATTTAGAGAATCATTTGAATATATTTGTTGAATAGATTTTGATATGTGATATTTACAGTGTGTAATATATTTGAAACATTATGTTAACTTACAGTAATCATATCGTATGTGTTGCCAATGTCAAACAGTTAATGCTCAAGTGAAAATATAACTAGAAATGTCTCTTGTAATTTATAGAGTAGAAATTCGGTGAAGTGTATTTGGTAATTTATAGAGTAGAAATTCGGTGAAGTGTATTTGGTAATTTATAGAGTAGAAATTCGGTGAGGGGTATTTGGTAATTTATAGAGTATAAATTCGGTGAAGGGTATTTGGTAATTTATATAGTAGAAATTCGGTGAATGGTATTTGGTAATTTATAGAGTAGAGGTTATGTTTCTACACTCGCAGTTCAACACTTACCTTGATATGCAGTAGCAATGGAGGGGTTGTGCTTGCGCGCATGTGCATAAGATTTGTTTCTATTGATTATAAAAGTTAATTAAACATCTTACCGCCGTCACAAACCCATGTTTCTACGACTCGAACTATATTGGCTTTATCCTTTAGCAAGGTGTGTTTACACATCACAAATGTTCCCCATGTCACTGAATTCTTTGTTGTGAATTTACTTTTGGTTTTAGTGGATGTTGAAGGAATCGGCATACTTTTTTCTTCTCAGATAATTTATAATACATTTATTTGTGCATGTAAATGCAGAACTGAATACCGCAAATATGTCAGTAAGTTTATTTTTTTTTAAGAGTCCTACTCGGGGTGTGAGGAAGTGGTGAAGACCTTTCTTCGTAAAAAAAACAACAAAAACAACATGAGATGCGTGTTTGTAAAACGCAATAATTATTTGTGTGTTATTTTAGCTTTTAAAATAATTTTAACACAAATAAAAGCAGAATTGAATGCCACAAATGTGTGTTTAATTGGGTTTTTCCTATGTGTCTACGGATGAAGTTATCAAAAGGTGAAGACATTTTTTTTTAATTTTAAAAATCTCGTAAAAACAACCAAACATAATGGACTTAGCCATTGGCCGTGCAGCTCTGGAGTACAACCACTGGATGTTCAGCTCTGGAGTACAACTAATGGCCGTGCAGCTCTGGAGTACAACTACTGGCTGTGCAGTTCTCCTAATTGCTGCGCAGCTCATACGTACAATAAGTTTTAAAATTTACTATCGTGTGATATCTACTGAAGCATTGATATGTGCACATAGCGACTTTACACACTGAGCACACGTACTTAATCTGGTGGCACTTCTTTGACCGATCTGAGCAGACCACACAGTCATGAGTTGAAAACCTGATGCTGGCCAACCGTTTGGGTTTGAGAGCAATTGCATGTGTTACTCTTATCATCCTATCAGGTGGATTGCTGATTCTTCTTCCGATATTGGAAAAAGGCCTAAACTGGCAACACTCAAGAATGAACTGTAGACGAAATTTTCCGTCTTGACTAGACCATGATATTTTGCCAGCCACAGGACAATTGAATTCACAAAGCAAGCTTCCAACATGGAAAATAACATTTTCTTCCACCAGTATGTTAACAAATAATATGTTAGCTGATTGTCAACACGATCAACACCTCCCTTATGACGGGTATAGTCCTGTATTTCGCGTGGTTTTACCACACCCTGCAAATTACCACCATGACGTTTGGAACGAACCTACCTATTGAAGGTCTGCACATCGTGTACATATGTCATAAACTTTGCTTGCCTATTGTCATACCATGCCATGTACAGAATGTTGCCATCGATAGCAATACGAAGTGTGTCGCCAGCCTTGACCTTCAGACCCTTCAGCGAATGGGGGAACCCCTTTGTGTTTCAACTGCATTGTGCGGTAAGCGCCTATCTAGTTCTCGGCAAGCTCCTTGTAAGACCTGGAGAATAAAAGAAAGTGTCCATGTAGACAACATGGCCCTTATCGTGTATGGAGGCTAACAAATTACTCACGACACAGTGAGCCAATCCCTTTTTTGTCATAGATATACTCCTACCCAAGGTACAGCTTCCAGTTCCAGAGATAGCTAGTCTTCGAGTCAGTCAGTGCCCAAGCCTTTAGACCCCACTTTGAGGGTTTCTTGGGCATGCACTGTATAAGAATAGTCCTAACCTTGAAAGCAATCATACTTTCATCGACACTGATTTCTTTGGAGAGACCATACTAGTGTTGAAACAGAGGAAGAGGTTTGTCAACAAACGCTTGTATATGGTACGCCTTGGTGTGGCCGGTTGTCCCTCGTGGAACAGCTTTTGTGTTGTTCACAAGGTGCAGGATTGAAAGAATAGATACAAATTGATCCCTCCTCATGACATTCCTGAACCCATGCATCTCAATGGGACCATCATTACACCAATACAATTCATAAGATGACTGTTTGGTCAGTCCCATCAAGAGAACGAAATAAATAAAGGTTTTCATCTCATCAGCTGTGACTTCCGTCCACAGCTTCGCACGAGATGCATTGCCATCATCCTGTCCCTTCGATTCACTAACCTGCTTAGCATAACGATTAGTTTCTGTTACCAACATGTTAAAAATATCATCACGTCTTCTTCACTAACTTTATCAGCTTGGCCTATAGGTCCAACAACTTCATCGAAGTCGTTAAGCCAATCATGGCTATATGCCGAAGGGACATGCGAATGTTCAACAATTTCGTCCTCCAAAATATCGTCCTCCACGCTGTCGACAAGAATCAGTGTCATTAGAATTACCTCTATCTAACACTACATTATCTACTGGAGCGATATCTCCTTCTGTGAACGGCACAATTTCCTCCTCATCTGAATCGGCACCCATTATAAACTCGAAGAAAATTGAATCCATGATGAACAAACTTGATTGCTTGGGTGTCTGTAGGAAAAAAAAGGACTGCTACGTCTCTATTCTACAAGAGTTATGTGAAATAGACCTGGAGGACGTGGAAATGAATAGGCTTCATCTGCGCATGTCCCAGTTTATGTGCATTACCAAAAAAAGCTGTGTTACGTCAAATAAACATGCCATTTTTATAGGGGGATTCTGACACCTTTCGTCAAAACTAAGCTAGTACTGGAGGTGGATCCTCCAGTTACCACCGTTAGCTTGCTAAAGGTTATACATCGCAACTGAACAACTGGCAGCTGCGCAAGTCCATCAAGTGACATTGACATATTCAAGAACCAAAACATTAGGTGATATGTGCACGAATTGGAGATAATAACTCGAAAGTGAATTTGACATACAGATGCATTTTGATTCTAGGTTTTCTCTGTGACATGTGCTCTAATTCTAAGGTATTGCCTAACCTTCGTGTGATTTGGCACTCGCAGCGTGTGGTTGAAGTATTGTTAGGGTTAGAATCAGTATTTAGAATTTATGTTAGTGTTAGAATCAGTATTTAGAATTGTGTTTACAATTAGAATCAGCGGTGTTGGTTTTTACCTCTCGAAAAATATCAAATCTTCTTTATTGGGATATTACCGCATAAATGAGCGTATATTACAATTTTCATTAAGATTATCAGTCGCAGAATTGTGACTAAAAAATATGTAAAACTACTTCTGTGTCGAGAGATGTGACGTCACGATATATATCCATTTGATTGGCGTTACACTGGCAGTGAAAACTTCAAAGAAAATTTTAACGACATACACACCAACCAAAATAAAGTATATGATGTACATATATACCTCATGAATTTTAAGTTGAGCTTACCAAAACATCGTAAATCGGTTCTGTTACAATCGCCATCACAACCTTTAGGACAAGTAAGTTCACAATCTGTGCCGAAATGTGTTGATTTGCAATCTACATCAATGAAACATAATGGCAAATTGTGCAATACAAAACTGATATTTACATTCATTTATAATTGTGTCAATAAATCGTGAGCCACGACAGTAGTAGTCAATGTACATTCTATATCCTCGCGGCACGCAACCCTATAATGATTCACATATCTCGGAGGTATATAATTCGTGGTGATGATGATGCTGTTCCTCTTTCGCTAGAGAAGATGAGCATGACACGAAAAAGAATAAATGTGATGAACATGTGGAAAAATAACACAACATTTGTGATTGTCTAATATTGTATGTCAGTTCGTAGATGCACGAAAATAATACTCGGCACATGGCAGAACGCAGCAGTAAACATGTATGTCTGCTGACTTATTGGGTGCGGTATTGTAGCCCAACTACAGACGTAGACGTGATAACCAGATGGCTGACCTACTCGTCTAGTATATTTTAAGAATATTAATTATATAATTGTGCAATACGTTTATGAAGTATATGTTCCATTTTGACAAGAACTGAGTCCTCGTTTGCTTAACTTGTAAATATGCGTGTTTGTTTGTTGGTGTCTCTGTGTGTGGGCGTCTCTATATGTGGGCGTCTATCGGTGTGGGCGTCTATGTGTGAGGAATTCTCCGTGCGTGGATTTCTTTGTGTGTGGACGTATGAGTGTGTTAGTTTCTATGTGTGTGGGTGTCTGTGTGTGGACGTCTCTGTGTGTGGGTGTCTATGTGTTGGTTGCTCTATGTGTAGATGTCTCTGAATGTGGACTTCTCTGTATGTGGGTGTATATGGATGTCTCTATGTGAGGGTGTTTCTGTGTGTTTGAGTGGGTTTGTCTTTGTGGAAGTCTATAGCTGTAACATCTCTGTGTGTGGATGTCTATGTATGTGGGTGTATCTGTCTGTGAATACTTATATGTGTGTGCCTCTCTGTGTAGCGTTTCTGTGTGTCAGTGTCTCTCTGTGTGGTTGTTTCTGTGTGTAGCGTCTCTGTGTGGGTGTCTCTGTGTATGATTGTCGCTGTGTGTAGGTGTTTTTGTGTAGGCGTCTATGTACGTGGGTGTAGCCGTGTGAGGGTGTCGGTCTGAGTAGGGTGGCTGTATGCAGGCTGATGTACAAAATAAGAGTCATATACACACAAACAGAGGCGTGGTGTGGTACGAACGGCAGACATAATGGGACCAATATGCTGCTGACCAAGTCACGCGTGGTTGACCCAGCTTCCTCGACCTCTATTTGACGTTAGTCATCGTGAGTTCACATTCAAAAAGTGACAATATTCATAATGATAAAATTATTCCACTCACAAATATCACTCAAGCATCCCGGGTAATCGTGACTGTCAGGACCCTCACCCCTATCTATCTGTCAACTCCCACATTTCTTAGCTCACTCTGTGAGGTGTCGTTAAACTATCAGAGACTCATGCATACTAGTACATTAAAATACACCAACGCAGGGTATTCTGCCAAGCAGGCAACATTACGACTAATACCCTCACAACATAGCCATTTCCATCATAAACAACTAAACAGCTACAAAGAGTATGTAGCATTTGTCAAATATTCCAGTCATAAATCATGAAAACTTCTCAGGTGGATTTCTTAACTGTCACTGAATGTAAATTTTCACATTCACAAACATTGATTTATGTGTCTATTGAGGCGGTTAAAACATTTACACGTCGCACATATAGAGGCGGTAAAAACATGTACAACTCGCACATATAGTGGCGGTTAAAACATGTACAAGTCGCACATATACTATAGTGAGTTCATAAATAATTGTCAACCGATATTAACATTTTTCTCTGTAATTACTGAGCGTATAGACTTCATATTTTGCATGAGTGCATCATGTCATAACCACGTTAAAGATTTATGATTATTTATTATCTATATTGAGCGGTTTTATCGCAGCAGTCGCTACGAATGCAGTTTTTTAGGTTTCATTTTTCTTTGATTGCGAGTACAAATATTGGACTGTTCTACGGTATTAATTATAATATTACTTCTCAATAAATCGTATTTGTTTATTGTTGTTTTTTTTCACATCCAATTACATCCAATACATAAACACATAATTATGTATTGGCTCTTATGCAAACCATGAATTTGCCAACCAATAAACGCACGATTTGATACGAAGCGGTCATCATTGATTGCATAGTATTTTCGGGAAATTTATGGTGCGTCAATCAATCAATCAATAAACCCATAACCCTTCAGGGTCGTAGGGGTACCACATTTGATGCTTCAGCACACAGAGTCCTCCAGCGAATTATATTCTCAGCGATGCGGATGAGTGTGGAAATATCTAGACCTGTACATTCCTTCATGTTGTCTGTCCATGTTTTTATTTGTCCTCCTCTGCTTCTTCCACACTCGACAGTTCCCTGCAGTATTGTTTTTGACAAGGAATCGTGCCTGCATACATGTCCGAACCATGCTAGTTTTCGTCGTTTCACTATTGAAAGCAATGGCTCCTGAACACTTGCACACATCTCTACTTTATTTCTTACGTACACATTGGTCTTATGTTCCCTATAGGAAATTCGTAATATTCTTCGGTAGCATTTATACTCGAAAGCCTGTAATCTTCTCTCCATGTCCGCAGTGAGTGTCCAACTCTCACAAACATACAACACAACAGAAAGCACCAGCGACCTATGCAGTTTGATTTTCACTCCAACACTGATGTTGCTTTTCCAAATCACAGTTAGCCTTGACAATGACGCTGAAGCCATCTCCAGCCTTATGGTGCGTACCATCTAGTGTTTTGATATTGTTTTCACAAGACAAGTTACTTATGAAAGCCACGTTGTGCATGACTTGACACAATTATAGAACGTTAATGGAAATTGTAAGTTGTGCACATTTAAGTAAGGTTTTTCTTTTAAAGAGATTTCATAGTTGAATGTCTGATAATAATAGTAAATCGGCATTTCTATCATAGGTGAACCATGTGTTCATATTGTGTTCATATTGTGATATTAGCAACATATCGTGTTTTTGTAAATAAATACAGTGTATCATACATCAGCATTTACAAGTACATTATAAGTATGTCGATGGAAATTAGGGAGATGCGGAAAGAAAGTTATGATATAGTATATATTAATAAAACATGGATACACGCTTAATGATAATTTATGGATGGAACTATTAAGAGATATGTACCAAACAGCAAAGTTCCAAGCTTAATAATGGCACATGCAGGTAGCAGAGAAAATGGTCTGTAGAAAAAATGGGGACTCATGTTCATTTCCAAATCTACTTATAATCGAGACTACCATGCTGAAATGAATGGGCAAATATTTGGAGAGTGGATAGAAAAAGACTGTACTTCCAACATTAGATAGTCCCTCATGTTTTGTTATGGACAACTCTTCCTACCATAATGTAGTTGCATGTGAAGATAAGATCCCTACAGCCTCGTCTACTAAGGAAGACATTACAATATGGCTTAGAAAAGAAAATATTGTATATACTGAAATGCACTTGAAACCGGAGTTGCTGATGTTGGTAAAGAATGCATACAGAACGAAGAGTTTCTACATTGATACAATTATAGAGCAGCATGGACATAGATGTATAAGACTATCATTGTATCATTCACATTTAAATCCAAAATAATTTGTTTGGGCTAGAATTAAAGGAGCTGCAAGTGGAAAATAACACCTTCAAACTTTTTCATGTACAGAAAATGTCATATATTCTATGGTCTCCGACATTAACAAAGAGTTCTGGATTAAATGTGAGGACCATGTATTGAAAGTAGAAGAAGAATATTGGCATAAAGATGGTTTACGCTTCATTCAACACATTACCATTATCGATCTCTACTATTCATCAGATTCTGAGTGAAACATAAAGTGGATAATATTTTCTTAAAACAAATGATATTATAAACAACACAGAATAATAATTATTCGTATTATAATATGTTCACTCAAAATTGGAACCAGAAAGAAATGGAATATACGGATGATTTGGATAGCTTGGATATGAAATAAACATGAAAACGTGCAACAGTTACAGAATAATTCAAATATGTATTCGGAAAAAAATATTTAAACAATCGCTTTCGTCAAGGATTTAGATACTCATCAGTGGCGTATCGTGGGTCAATTGCGCCCGGGGCGGAATCATAATTCCCCGCCCTTTTGACATTAAAAAATATGGCAGTGATTGTGAAAGCCAGGACGAAAATAAATATTGCCGCCCTCCCGATGATGCCGCCAGGGGCGGTCCGCACCTCCGCCCTCCTCTCGCTACGCCACTGTACTCAAGTTTATGCTTGATGCAAGTATAACTATTTAACATACCTAAAGAACTAACATCATCAATATTCATATCACTACCTAAAAAGCCCAGGGCTGTGTACTGTACATAATATAGAACAATAAGTATATTGAGTCATTCAAAGAAAATACTGATCAAGATAATACACTAAATAATTAAGAACAAGATAGACAAGGAGATCAGTGAAGAACAATTCGGTTTTAGGAAAATCATAGGAACCAGAGAAGATATACTTAGTATCCGATTAGCATTAGATAAATATATAGAAGTCCAAAAAAGACTAATACAGCAAGACATTTGACATGGTCCAACATGAAAAATGTATAAAATGTCTTCAAGAAATGGACGTAGATGGAAAAGACATCAGAATGATTAGAAATATATACTGGTAACAGACTGCATTAATATATACTGTGTGAAAACAGCCGCTCACTATACATAGAAATACGAAGAGGGGTAAGACAATGCTGCATTTTATCACCAAGTCTATTTAGTATTACGGGCATAAAGAATTTCTTTTGAAATATAGAGGAAATGCCAGAACTCAAGATCAAAGGAAATATAATAAATAGCAGAAAGTGAACATGAAATACACAGGCTAATAGATCAATTCAATACATCAAGTAATGAATGTGAACTGGATATACGTATCCAAAATGTAAAAGAGAAAAAAAAAAGAGTAAGGACAAGAGAAGGAGAGCTAAGAGATAAAGAACAAGAGCTAAATATAAACATACAGGGAGAGAAACTACAACAAGTAAAGCAGTATAAATATTTTGGTTACATAGTCACAAATGATGGTAGATGCGAAATATACGTTAATTGGAGAATAGGAATGGCCAAAAGTACCTTCAATGGCATGAGGAAAATAGTAACATCTAAACAAATGACAAACAACTTAAAAATGGGATTTATAATTGCTGCATCAACTTTATATTAATGTATGGATCAGAAACAAGGACACTAAATAAACAATTAGAAGACAGACTAGATGCCTTTGAGAAATGGGTATAGATGAGAATATGGAAAACTTCAGGAAAAGAGAAGAACACAAATAAGAAGGTGCTACAGACAATTAATATGAAGAACACAAATAAGGAGGTGCTACAGACACTTAATATGAAGAACACAAATAAGAAGGTGCTACAGACACTTAATATGAAGAACACAAATAAAAAGTTGCTACAGACACTTAATATGAAGAACACAAATAAGGAGGTGCTACAGACACTTAATATGAAGAACACAAATAAGAAGGTGCTACAGACACTTAATATGAAGAACACAAATAAAAAGGTGCTACAGACACTTAATATGAAGAACACAAATAAGGAGGTGCTACAGACACTTAATATGAAGAACACAAATAAAAAGGTGCTACAGACACTTAATATGAAGAACACAAATAAGGAGGTGCTACAGACAGTTAATATGAAGAACACAAATAAGGAGGTGCTACAGACACTTAATATGAAGAACACAAATAAGGAGGTGCTACAGACAATTAATTTGAAGAACAAATTACTACGAGAAATTAAGATCATGCAAATATAATATTTTGGACACATTAAAAGACATGAAACCTTATTGAAGATCTTACTTGAGGGTAACGTCAAAGGGAAGCCAGTAAGAGGTAGACAAAGATACAAATGGGAGAGTAACATCACAAGATGGACAGGTTATATTCATTATATATGGCATTGCATATATCTCACAACCACCTGTTGCTACTGGAAGAATACAGATAATTGTAACTTTGGTTTATCTGTTTATTTCTTGCTATAGAAGTTCCATCTGTCTTTCTTCTTCTTCTTCACCGTTCATTCTCAAATGACCACTGGATATCTCTTGTAACAGGACAATGGTCCTACAAGATTCCCAGTTAGATGTAGTCCAGAGAATGGAAATGCGTTGTGTTGCCGTACTATTTGCGCCAATGGCCCAACCCATCCGTCTTCGGCGAGATGTTGGTGTTTGAAACTAGACCTTTTAATTCTCTGGCGTTATCTAGTTTTTTTTTCTTTATTAATAACTACTATAGGAGTGAGTTAATTTCTGTTAATGTGCATTATATTTGTCTTTTTTTCATTGAAGAGATGATTGTGTGCGTCAAAACGATGTGTGACTGATCTGTTTTATAAACATTTGAGCGTTCTTTATATTATGTTGATTTGTATTCATGGGAAAATAGGTGGAAGTGCAACCTATTCTTACTTTTATTAACTTCGGTGATTTTTTAAAATGCAATTGAAAATTGTATCGACTGACATTATGTAAATTGGTTGTTTTAGAAATATTGGGCTTTCCAACAAAATATTTTAGTTTGTAAGAAATACGGCTCCCCAAATAGATAGTTTGTAAGAAACACGGCTTCCAACTAGATATTTCAATGTGTACAAATATGACCCTCCTAATCTAGATATTTCAATGTGTACAAAATATGACCCTCCTAATCTAGAGATTTCAATATATACAAATAGTTGACATGCCTGCACGACACAATTATACAAATCGTCATGGTGCTGGCCCTGTGAAGTTTCCCCAGGCAGGAGCAGTGCCGGATTATGAACCTCGACAGAATCCACCTTCAGCTACTGGAAATCCCTGTAGTCTACCTCGTGGAGCCAGGAGGCAGAAGAGGAAAACGACTGGCCAACCAGACAGGACGAGAACCCCTCTGAATATTATGCACTGGAATGCAGACGGCGTTAGAAATAAAAATAAAACCGAACTCGAAAACTCATTGCACCAGAAAGAAATTAGTATTTGCTGCATACAGGAAACCCATCTCAACGAAAAAATAACATTCAAAATACGAGGGTACCAATGCTTTAGAGCAGGTAGGAAAGATCGGAGGAAAGGCGGCATACTAACTCTGATCAAGGATAACAACAACGCCATAGAAACGAAAGCACAAGAGGAAGGCGCAGAATACCAGATTATTCATATATAAGACAACTCCCTTGAACTGCGCATACTAATCTTCAACTGTCCAAATGACATCCCACTAAACATGACCAGTATTAACATCCCGAACAAACAATTTCTGGCAGTGGGAGACTTTAACAGTCACTCTCAAAGCTGGGGATATAACAATTTAGACAAAAGGAGAGAAGAGATAGAAAGTTGGCACGATGATAACAACCTAATCCTCCTGAACAATCCACAGGATCCACCAATTTTCTACTCAAGAAGATGGCATAGCACCTCAACCCCAGACCTGGCATTCTGCACCTCAGTACTGGCTGGAGTAATGGAAAGAACAATAGGCGTACAACTTGGTGGCAGTGATCACCGTCCAGTTATCATCCAAGTGAACAAATCAACAATTACAAGACCAACTAAGCCAAGATGGAACTACAAGAAAGCAAACTGGCACATATATAAACATAGAGCAAACCTACTTAGAAAAGACATAAAGTTAACAGGCAGAGACATCAACACTAGTATCATGAAGTTTAATAAAGGACTACTTCTGGCAGCTAAGGATACAATACCAAGAGTAGCAAGGAAACATTATGTACCATATTGGACCAATAAACACCAAAAACTACATGAACAACTGACTGAAGCACGTAATATGGTAGAGAAGCAACCATCACAACAGAACAGCATCGCTCTAAAGAAAACCAAAGCAAAGTTTACTAAAGAAAAGATAGAAACACAGAGCAGAAGCTGGAGGGAAAAAAAAATTCAAAAACTAAATTTTTAAAAGGAATGGAGAATGCTGTGGAAACTAACCAAGCAAATTAATGATGATAACAATACCCAGCGACAACACATTACAATGGATGATTCAGGCAAACTCCACTGTGGCAAACAAGCGGCAGACAAGCTTGCGAAATCTTACAGAAAAGAAAGCACAATTACCATCAATATATATAGACAACGAGGCATTCGTCAAGAAATGAACAATGATAAGAACTTAAGGCATCTATAGGGAAATTAAAGGATAGAAAATCACCAGGTCCGGACGATGTCACCAATGAAATGCTTAGGAACCGAGGGCAGGCAGAAATGTACAAATTATTACAGATATACAACTATAGTTGGGAAACAGGCAATGTATCACAGTCGTGGAGATAAGCGTTTATGTGTCCTATTATTAAAAAGGCAAGGACAAACAGAAGTCCGATAGTTATAGACCAATAAGTCTAATGAGTTTTGTCAGTATATACATTCTTTAAGGTCGCCTCATCGCCCCCCCCCCCAGTTTGTTCCTGCCAATTTCCTTAGGAAGGCACGTTTCATTCTTGCCTTTGCTTCTATTTTCTCAATGTGAGGCATACATATCAGTCTCTTATCTAGCGTAGTGCCCAAGGACACCGGCTCGTCTTCTGTTTGGATATGTACATTTCCAAGTTTTATCTCCCAATGGAAGACAATGGAAAGGATGGTCAACAGAAGACTAAAGTGGTACCTAGAGTCAGAGAAGCTATTGGTGCCAGAACAAGCTGGGTTTAGAGAGTGCAACAGCACATAATACCAAATAATATTCCTGTCCCATATCATAGAAAATGCATTTCAAGAAAAGAAAAAAGATTTCACCCTATGGATAGGTCTTCAAAAAGCTTTCGACAAAGTCTGGAAAGATGGGCTGATAATAAAGCTGCAAGGAAATGGAATTTTGGGCGACATGAGCAAGTGGATCCGTTCCTTCCTACAAAAATGATGAGAAAGAGTTACCATGGGAGGATATAACAGAAAAACGTTCTTCTAAATCATGGAGTTCATCAATGCTCAGTATTGTCTCCAACTCTTGTCTTCATAAATGATATAATTTGTGAATTGCCACAAGGTGTAAGAGTTGCAATGTACGCTGATGACTTGGTGGTGTGGCGTGTAGAAGAACATCTAAAGATCGCCAACAAAAGATACAAAAGGCAGCAGACAACATAGCAGCATGGGCAGATAAAAGGATGGTAAAGATAAATGCTGAAAAGTCTTCAACAACACTCTTCATACTCTCAAATAAGGAAAAAGCAGGAGAGATGAAACTCGGAAATGTACATATCCAAACAGAAGACGAGCCGGTGTCTTTGGGCACTACGCTAGATAAGAGACTGATATGGATGCCTCACATTGAGAAAATAGAAGCAAAGGCAAGAATGAAACTTGCCTTCCTAAGGAAATTGGCAGGAACAAACTGGGGGGGGGGGGGAGATGAGGCAACCTTAAATAATGTATATACTGGTGCAATTAGACCAATACTAGAATATGTATCAACAGCATGGACTTCAGCAGCCAACTTCCATCTACAAGCTCTGAACAAAGTACAAAATCAAGCACTTCGCCTTATCACAGGTACCATGAAGACCTCTCCCATAAATGATATGGAAAAAAATTACAGGCATCACCCCATTATCATACAGTCGAAACACTAAGACCATGGTACATGCAGAAAGGTAGAAGAGCATGCAAGATCATCCAATGAGGGCCAGGCACAGTGACTTAGCCAGTGGAAGACTGAAGAGGAGCAGTTGTATACACCGATCCAAAAAACTAAACAGAAAATATAAGGAAGAACTACCAGACATTACAAAAGCTATATCACCAAGACTTTTTTCCAGTTTCGTGGGAGCAATACCCAAATCTCACTATCAGAACCACCATAAACAACTACCACACTATTATAGAACTGAATAATCTCCAAAAGAAAACAATAGTATGCAACATGATTGAAGAAATGTACCCCAAATACGCACGGATCAAGTATATACCGATGGATCAGCAACCAAAGCAATGAATAATGGAGGTGCTGGCGTGTTCATAAAATATCCTGAAAAAGAAAATGAATCCACGAGTTCATCAACTGGAATATTCTGCTCCAACTACTCTGCAGAAGTACAGACTTTAAACATTGCTGCAGAAATAATTAAAAACACAACAAGCCAATGCCAGCAGAAGGTATTACTTACTGATGCTATATCTGTCCTACAAGCCCTTGACAGCGATAAACTGCCAGACCGTAAGAAAGCCATGCGAGAAGTGAGCATCCAAAGAAGGGTAGTACTACATTGGATACCATCCAACTGTGGCATACCAGGAAATGAAGAGGCAGACAGAGTGGCAAAGGTAGGAGCAACACAGGAACAAAAAGACCGAGAAATCACCTACCAAGAAAAGAAGACCATCATCACAGCTATTAGGAAAGTCGACCACACAAAGTGGCCCGGAAGGTATCGTGTTATCTTGAAAGAAATAAGAGTTTACCAACATTGTTAGGAGGGTATCGTCCAGGAAAGAAGACATGGCAAAATGCAGCCATATGTGCGCAGGATGTTTTTGAGGGGTTCGATTCGCGCATGGAGACATGTGCGGTCGCAATAGACCTTGAGGATGCGTACAATAGGGTGTCCTTGGATATCTTGATGCACCAGCTGTTAAATCTTGCAGTTAATCCTTTTGTCGTGCGTTGGGTTGGCGCCGCCCTGATGCACAGGGTTGTAGTTCTTAAGTTTGGTAACTGGATATCTACACCAACGGTTATTAGCCCTGGCCTGCCACAGGGATCGCCTCTATCTCCTGTACTTTTCAATGTATACACAGTACATATCGCTGGCAATCAAATCACAGGTGTTGGCAGAACGATGTCATATGCCGATGATATCCTGGTGTATAGACAGGGCAGAAATCGAGAAGAGTGCGTCGTGGAACTACAGAAGGAGCTGGACAGACTGACAAATTGGTGTCGAAATACGGGAGCAGTGGTTCATCCGTCTAAGGCATTCGTGACGTGGTTTTCCTTGAACAATCACATGGTAAAGACACCCATGCCACAAGTTTCGTTGTCCGGGAAAAGTTTAGAAAGAACTAGCACAATGAGATATATGGGTGTGTTTTTTGACAGAAGCCTGAGTTTCAGGGAACATGTTGACCACATTATCATAAGGGCAGGCAAAGGCTTAGCAGCAATGAAGGTTATGGCTGCTGCGCAATGTGAGCAAAGATTGTTATTTCTTTTGTACCAGGGTTTGGTAGTGGCTGTGGTGGAATATGCACTGGCAATTCTGACTCTTAGCCAAATTCAGATCGAAAGACTGGATAGAGTCCAGAATGCAGCAATGCGTATCATTCTGGGATGCACAAGAGACACATCGACAAGAGCTATGCGATACCTACTTGACTGCCCAACAGCTGAGCATAGATTACAGTATTGCCGTGCACGGGCGTACCTTCAAATACATGCAGATAAGGAACACCCGTTGCATTCCGAAATACAGAAAGTTAAAGGCAGCAGACTCAAGAGAGGAAGGTCGTGGATGGGACGTGCTGAAGACGTAATACAAAGCGTGTGCCGATTACAGGATGTGGCAGTTGGTGCGGAATGGATAGGTCTACCCACAGATTTCGAAACTTGTTTGAGAGTAGTAATATCACTTAGCAGGGAATGCAGAGAATGGTGTCCCACAGCTGTGGAGAAAGAAGTGCAGGCTTTAATCAGTGAGAATACCAAAGAGGGGGATGTGATTATATACACTGATGGATCTGTAATTAGGCATGTTCGCAGTGCTTGGGCCTTTACAGCTCAGTGCGCAGGTAAAACGATCAAGGAGGAAAGTGGTGCCTTTGCGGTCACTACGAATAGTATGACCATGGAGACTATGGCGGTGACCAAGGCATTTGAGTGGCTACGCACACAGAAAGTAATGCAGGTCTGCATCTTGAGTGACTCTATGAGTATGATTAAGAAGGTACAAGTGGGTCTCGTTCGCGAACAGTGGATTGAGGCCTTGAGAAATGCGAGCTTGAAGGCGGTTACATTTATTTTCGTGCCGGGACATGTGGGCGTTCGAGGCAATGAAAGAGCGGATCAACTGGCATCGTGTGCGATTCTGGCAAAGGGCGATGGGGCAATGGATCGCGCTGACGTTTTGAACTCCTTAAGAGATATAACACGCGAGAGTGAGACGAATGTGGATGATGATTCCTTTTCAATGGCTATGATTAAAGATCAGGGATTGAGATGCGGTGTTGCTACAGGTGAACATTTTGGAGGGCGCAGAAGAATGATGGTCAACCAGCATAGGACCGGTACTGTCAGCAGAAGTGTGATGGCGGATACACTCAAGGAGAGATCGGAGCAACTATGGATGTGTCCAGTTTGCAGTGATGATGATCCGACGACTAACTAACTAACTAACTAACCACACAAAGGACAATTACTACTATCTCGACGGAGCAGAGCAGGTTATTAACTTCCGCCTCAGAACAGGGCACAGCAGATTAAACAGCCACTTAAATAGGGTAAGATTGGTCCCATCACCACTGTGTCCTTATGGGCAGGCAGCACAGACCACTGAATATATCCTGCAAGACATTAGTACACTAAACCAGTTAAGGGACGAACACTGGCCCACAGAGATGGATATCCACAGAAAGATGTTTTGGAGCACTGAGCAGCTTTCAAATACAGCAGCATTTATTAGGAAAGCAGGACTTGATGTGTAGACATGTCAAATTCCGAACCAGAAGAAGATCTAGACCAACAACAACTAATACTGCAACGCCACTGCTCTAGACAAACATACGAGTCACCTTTTCGCATAAGCATTGTAATTCACAACCCAAGACATACATCAGCATCACCCCGTGACATATTCTTTCTTCTTCTTCTTCTTCAGCGTTCATTCTCTAACTCACGCTTGATGTCTCTTGTAGCATGACCACGGTCCTACTAGATTTCCAGCAGGATGTAGTCTAGAGAATGGCAATGCATTGTGTCGCTGTTTTTTGCGCCAATGATCCGACATATTTGTCTTCGGCGATATATTCTTTCTAGAACGTTCTTTCTGCAATTTATGCCCTCAACAAGACTCTATCATGCGACAATCAGATTGCCTCCTTCAATGATATCTTTATACAGTTTTCGATTTCATCAGTCCATCTCCTTCTAGGTCTAACTCTTCTACTACTATCCGGAATAATGCGCTCTAATATGCGTCTTTCCATGCCAATGTATCTTCTTATATGTCTGAAGTAGTTCCGTTTTATAGTCAAAATTGTATTCACTAACTATGCTTCTTCTATTTTCAACGTACTCAAAACAACACTATTCCTTATCTTTTCTCTCCAGGAAATTCGTAATATTGTCATATTATTGCCACACTTCAGTTCGAAAGTCGATATAATATTATATGATTTATTCTATTTATTGTCCAAGTCTCTCGCAGCAGTATGTCAGAACTGGAAAAATGTATGATCATAGAAGTATTACTGGTCTTCTCTTTATAACAATTGTTCATATGTAACTAGATTATTTTAATTTATTTACGCTATCACTAATTTAAAAAATAAAATCTAATTTATATTTACGATCACCTACGTTTATTATATTTGCACCCAGATAATCAAATGTGTCAAAGTTTTCCAATTCAATGTTATCTGTTTTAATTCCTGATGTTACTTTGGTTTTATTTGTTGTAATGATCTTAGTTTTCTGTATGATTTACTAAAGGTTTTGTTCTTCGATGTATGCTTTTGTTTTAATGATCATCATTTCTAGCCAATATACGTGTTTGGTTAGAAGTACCGTATTATCTGGTATCTTATCTCTGGTATTTCATAACCGCCTATATATATCGGAGAAAATTATGTGTGTTCCTTGTGTATCCTTACTTTCCCCATGATGTTTTCTGCATATACATTATATAAGTGTGTTTATATGTTGCATCCCTGTTATATAAGTGTGTTTATATGTTGCATCCCTGTTATATAAGTGTGCTTATGTGGTGCATACCTGTTTTACCCCACTTTCTACCGAAAGGCCCTACCCATTTTGATATATCAGCATCAATTTTCACATTTGTTTGTTGATTATAGTTAAGTGATTCCGTAAGATGTGTTAAATGGCATGGACAACACATTTTAAAAGTATAACATACACCAAACTAAACTTGTATATCCATTACAACATACACAATAAACATCAAAACAGACAGGCATTACGTACAGGACTCGTATTAACCAGGACCAGGCAAATACAACTCACAATTCTAATAAATACCATACTAAACTACTGCAGTCACACATACACATAAAACACACAGCCATGAAGAGAAATTTCACAACGCGTATCAAAGCACAAACGTGTTATAACCAACAGGTTTAAAAAACAGAGAACATAAATCCCACACCTCTAGTCTAATAAACAACTGCCAGCAGTCATACTAACATACCGACAACGGAAATCTCCCTTGCAAAACTAACAGATGAATCACATTTCCCATACACAACAAACTTCACAACTCAGGCAAAAATAAAACTCAAACACAATACAAAGAACATCACCTTCACAACATCATCCAAACAGAGAATGTAAATATCTCAAAATATTTACAACATACAGCAGACACATTACATTCCATGGTATACATAGGATGACAAAATAGTGGCTAAAAACAAAATAGAAAAACACAAACTTCACAAATCAGGTCAAACATACAACTTAATCGTCTGGACTAAATACAATAAACCCATATGCGACTACAATATATATCATCCAACGAAACAAACATCGGGAAACTGTCTGCTAACCACCTCCATCCCATAGTAAATGTATGTCTAAATACACGTACTGACCAATCTCGTTCTACAACTACATCACGACACATTGTCCGCTAGAACTATTGCACTGCTTCCCAAAACTAATATGTGCCACAAAAGTTAGTGAAGTAAACATACATCACAGGCCTATTTATGGGACGACAGGGCTAGCGACGTCGAAGAACACCATCTTCCCACAGCTAATCGTTGGATAAATAATATCGAAAAGAAACAAAAATAAAAACATGCTTTCTACTACTGTTCATAGGTAGGAAGGTCTATATACTTTAAAGAATCCATACGAGTAAAAACTTCGAATGACATTACAGGGATACACCCATCGAAGACTCCCTCCTTCCAACAAATACACACAGAGCGATAAACCTAGTTTCAACGAAGAAGCCAGCGTGCCCATAATCTGACATGAGCCGATATGGTTAGTACACCAAAGAAGTCAGGCACCTACACCAGTTAATGGCATTACGGGCCTAAAATTGGTAGCGTATCCTTTACAGGACGTTGCTATTAACGCAGAATGTGTTGGCTGTGGTAAATATCTAAGCAATATAAATACGTTCAGTAGTTTGACATTGTTTTCTGAACGGTCCGGATGCACAATTGCTTGTGACGGGGATCGAACTCGGTACCTTAGCCATCAAAGACGCGCCCTGCACCACTTCATATTACCATTATGACATCGACAATAACTCAAGTGTCTCATAACTGCACACGAGCGACAGACCTAGGACCCGGGGGGGGGGGGAGCTACATCTCTCACAGCTACTTACAGCAGCACAAGAAAAAGCAGCCCAATGTACAAAAACGTTACACAATTATACAGGAGACGATAGAAATAGTTACACAGAAGAAACGAAACAGCCATATCCCCACAACAATGCATGACACGTTACACAGTCCCGTTTTGTTGAGAAATGGTACAGAGCGCATCTGTTACGGCCGATGTAAAGAGCTAGTTCCCCGGCATAGGCAAATGTTAACCGGACAATTAAGAAAGGCAAACTACTATACACACATATATTGCCTAGAAATATCACCACTCCCAACAAATGTTGAGTTAACATCTACTTCCTGAATAGGACATTCTACCAATGCTTGACACAACGAGAGTACACATGTCAAAAGCCCATTCATCCCACTTCGATTTCCTGTATGTCAAGGAATGTAAGAATTAGATGCGCATCTGACCCACAGCTACACGTGATATGTCAAGCCATCAAATGTAAACTTTCTACAGTCAGACGCATTATAATGGAGAAGAGATTACTGAGGTTGCATATCATAAACGCATATACTAGGGCGTTAATAAATTAAAACAACATGCAGATCGCTAGTCTAGAAGGCGATAGGTAAGTAGATGAAACAAATCTCAACTTACAAGAAAGTGACGTTGCAAGTGTACAGAGATTGATACTTTCACAGTGAGTCAACATACGACTTGGTAAATCTGATCATATAAGACAACCATACTTTTCTGACTTGGATTCATACGTTATAGGTGCTCTAAACATTATCCTGCCCCTACACCTAACCATAACCTTCAACCTAAGACACTGTTACGAAAGTCTTGTTAAATATTTGAACTGTGACAACATTTCTTTTATACTTGACAATGCTTATGTATGTATATTTCAACTAGCCCATGTTTACAGTGTGCATCGTATTATGTATGCTTGAAGAGCGGGAATATATACTGTAAAACATCACATTATGTTGTCTTTTTATAGAATTACATCGAATGTGGTCTTCATGTGGTGCATGCTACTTCTAGTGTTATTATTTAAGTTTCATAGTTAGAACATATCTGCCCACATGCATCAGATGTTTTGTATGGAATATCTATATAGACAACGTATCCTGCTTTGATGGTGGCTTTGAAAGCAGACACATTAGTATAGACATGCATCCACTGTTCTGGGTAGATGTCTATTGTTTTATGTATTGCTATCATAAGATTTACTGGGTCGGGACTTTTCGTTGATTTAAATCTTAATTTTGTCTTGACTATCGACAATTTAAAACATGTGTGTGGTGGTACACGGTTTTTCTACACTTTGCAGTTCTTGTCTCTTGTCTGGCTGGGGATAGCTGTCTTTTATTTCATTGGCATGACTCAGGACTGACTTTTATTTTAGTCTGTAGTTTAGTTGTCATTTTTCTACAAATTCTTTATTAGAGTGGTCTTCGTTACTTCTTTTAATTCTTTAATAAGCCTCCATCGAAGCCATATCTTTCTGTATCTCATTTTTCATGCAGTGGTTGGTGTAGATATTATTGCTACACTAATTAGTCGCAGGGCATTGTTTTGCCCTGTCATTTAGATTCTACATTTGTCTTGGAACATGTTGTCAGTAGTGTACTGTTGCATTCTAAAGCAGAACGTCTGTAACAAATATATAGCCCCCAGATGGTATTGTTATCTGATCCCCAAGATGTGTCACTGTGCCTTCTTTTCAGTAGTTGTAGCCGTTTCAGAGCTCTATTTTTTACATGCATTTCTGCTACGTGCATCTTGAAGATGAACTGCTGATAGAGCGTGACTCAAAGCTATGTGGGGTGTTATTTTGTTATTTTCTTGGCAATTGATGTGTATCTAACCATAGACTGATATTTTCCTTAATTATTTTATGAATCTTTGTAGAGATGGTATAGGCAGCTCTCTCACAATTTATTTTCAGCGTCCATGTATGAAACTGTGCGATAATCTTCTTAACTTTGCATTGAGTCTTTCGGCAACACTTTCAAAGTTCGCATGGCTCTGTCATATTGTTAAGTCATCAGCATAGATGGTTTTTTCAGCTGTGATATGATTGGCTAGATTATTGGTCTGTGCTGTTTGCAGCGATATGTGATTGTGCGGGGCGTTTAGTTTATGGGGGTGGGGGTGTAATTTAAATTGGCATGTACGATAAAGTTGCGTGCAGTTTTCAGTTATGTGTTATAGCGTATGATTTGGAGTGAAGTGCAATGTTCAGTGACATGTAATTAAGAGCGGTGTCCATCTTGCCATCTGAAGAGAATGTTGCGCCTAAGTATTTTACGGTTTTCGTTTGTTTTATAACTTGATATTCTACTTTTATAATTGTATTGTGTGTATCCCTTCCTATTGCCATGGTTTTTGTGTTGTCGATGCATATCTTAATGTTGTTGTTCTTGCACTTAATTTCCATGGATGTTAGATGACGTTGAAGTTCAGTCCCTTCATATGCTATTATAGTCTGATCGTCGGCAAAAAGAAACTCATTGATGTTTGTATTTTGCAAAGTATATTTTTTTCGTAATGGTATCGATATAAGTGATAAACAAAAATGGTGAGAAAACGCACACTTGTCTAACTCCAGATGTGACTTTAAATGATTTTAATGTCCCTTAATTCGTTCGAATTACAATCTCGCAGTTCACGTATAAGTTTTGACATACTTTAATAAGCGATGGTTGACTCCGGATATAGCCAGTGTGTGTCATAGAACGCTTCTGTTTTACTCTATCGAAGGTTTTCTCAAGATCTATTAATGTTACAAAAACGTTCCTATTGTATTCAATGTTTTTTCTTCAACATCTGCCTGGGAATGACACTTCCTTCTATGCAGCTTCTGTATTTTCTAAATCCCATCTGTTCGCCGGATAGTTGTACTTAAATAATATGTCTTAACCTGAATTATATTTTTGTGTCGTTTATTTTGTCTACATGACTTAGCAGTGGGATGTCTTGGTATGGTATGCATTCACATTTGCTACCTTTATTCTTTCACAACAGTATGATTATTTCTTTTTGCAATTATATAGGTGTTCTTTGTTGTGCCCATGTCGCGTTGAATATTATGTGTAACCATTTAATGTCATAATCATAGTATGATGCTTGCATTTGTAAATAATAATCATACACTTTGCCATATACATATAATTTGACACGATGATGCCCTCTTGTTGACTGTACAGCGTCATGTAGATCTATTGTGTGCACGTTTTTCCAGGTTATATATTTCAAAAGCTTTCAGTGAGGTTTTTAACGAGTCATGTTGCGCTCCATGTGACGGCATGTGATTGTGTACCATTCTACAGCTAACCATAGAGATGTTTTTTCACGAGCCTATAAGTCTGGCATACGTATGGAATGCCCTACCCAACGAATCTGTGTATGCATCAGGATACTGTCAATGAAGGAGATCTCTGCCAAACACAGTTGTATCTGGAACCTTGTCTTGCCATCTGATGCTCTTACCATTTCTGAGACAAGTTGTGTGAAAGTGACTGAGAACTCACATATCAACTATATATATATACATATTTACTATAACAACATACTGAAAGTAGACAGACTAATGTTAACGATGAAAAAAATAAACCTTGGATCAATGCTACGAAATATTGAACTAGTTGTCAATCAAAATAGATCTACCTGCGTACAATAGTAAATTACTAGGAACACTAAAACAAATCATCTTGTATCACGTTAGCTTCCCTTCACCGCTCCAAACTACCGGTCACTTCATACTAGTCACTCCAAACTACCGGTCACTTCATACTAGTCACTCCAAACTACCGGTCACTTCATACTAGTCACTCCAAACTACCGGCCACTTCATACTAGTCACTCTAAACTACAGGTCACTTCATACTAGTCACTCCAAACTACCGGTCACTTCATACTAGTCACTCTAAACTACCGGTCACTTCATACAAGTCACTCCAAACTACCGGTCGCTTCATACTAGTCACTCCAAACTACCGGTCACTTCATACAAGTCACTCCAAAATACCGTCACTTCATACTAGTCACTCCAAACTACCGTTCAATTCATACTAGTCACTCCAAACTACCGGTCACTTCATACTAGTCACTCTAAACTACCGGTCACTTCATACAAGTCACTCCAAACTACCGGTCGCTTCATACTAGTCACTCCAAACTACCGGTCACTTCATACAAGTCACTCCAAAATACCGTCACTTCATACTAGTCACTCCAAACTACCGGTCACTTCATACTAGTCACTCTAAACTACCGGTCACTTCATACAAGTCACTCCAAACTACCGGTCACTTCATACAAGTCACTCCAAACTACCGGTCGCTTCATACTAGTCACTCCAAACTACCGGTCGCTTCATACTAGTCACTCCAAACTACCGGTCACTTCATACTAGTCACTCTAAACTACCGGTCACTTCATACAAGTCACTCCAAACTACCGGTCACTTCATACAAGTCACTCCAAACTACCGGTCGCTTCATACTAGTCACTCCAAACTACCGGTCGCTTCATACTAGTCACTCCAAACTACCGGTCGCTTCATACTAGTCACTCCAAACTACCGGTCACTTCATACTAGTCACTCCAAACTACCGGTCGCTTCATACTAGTCACTCCAAACTACCGGTCACTTCATACTAGTCACTCCAAACTACCGGTCGCTTCATACTAGTCACTCCAAACTACCGGTCACTTCATACTAGTCACTCCAAACTACCGGTCGCTTCATACTAGTCACTCCAAACTACCGGTCGCTTCATACTAGTCACTCCAAACTACCGGTCGCTTCATACTAGTCACTCCAAACTACCAGTCGCTTCATACTAGTCACTCCAAACTACCGGTCGCTTCATACTAGTCACTCCAAACTACCGGTCACTTCATACTAGTCACTCCAAACTACCGGTCGCTTCATACTAGTCACTCCAAACTACCGGTCACTTCATACTAGTCACTCCAAACTACCGGTCACTTCATACTAGTCACTCCAAACTACCGGTCGCTTCATACTAGTCACTCCAAACTACCGGTCACTTCATACTAGTCACTCCAAACTACCGGTCACTTCATACTAGTCACTCCAAACTACCGGTCGCTTCATACTAGTCACTCCAAACTACCGGTCGCTTCA
Source organism: Meghimatium bilineatum (assembly GCA_034231615.1). Lineage (NCBI taxonomy): Eukaryota > Metazoa > Mollusca > Gastropoda > Stylommatophora > Philomycidae > Meghimatium > Meghimatium bilineatum. Next base: position 65,161,672 of record CM067305.1, on the reverse strand, counting down.
TACTAGTCACTCCAAACTACCGGTCGCTTCATACTAGTCACTCCAAACTACCGGTCACTTCATACTAGTCACTCCAAACTACCGGTCGCTTCATACTAGTCACTCCAAACTACCGGTCACTTCATACTAGTCACTCCAAACTACCGGTCACTTCATACTAGTCACTCCAAACTACCGGTCGCTTCATACTAGTCACTCCAAACTACCGGTCACTTCATACTAGTCACTCCAAACTACCGGTCACTTCATACTAGTCACTCCAAACTACCGGTCGCTTCATACTAGTCACTCCAAACTACCGGTCGCTTCATACTAGTCACTCCAAACTACCGGTCGCTTCATACTAGTCACTCCAAACTACCGGTCACTTCATACTAGTCACTCCAAACTACCGGTCGCTTCATACTAGTCACTCCAAACTACCGGTCACTTCATACTAGTCACTCCAAACTACCGGTCACTTCATACTAGTCACTCCAAACTACCGGTCACTTCATACTAGTCACTCCAAACTACCGGTCACTTCATACTAGTCACTCCAAACTACCGGTCACTTCATACTAGTCACTCCAAACTACCGGTCACTTCATACTAGTCACTCCAAACTACCGGTCGCTTCATACTAGTCACTCCAAACTACCGGTCACTTCATACTAGTCACTCCAAACTACCGGTCGCTTCATACTAGTCACTCCAAACTACCGGTCGCTTCATACTAGTCACTCCAAACTGAGCTCATCATCTTGCTACTGCGCACACTCTCCCCCCGTGGCTGAGAAAATTTTGCATCAGAAATAAACAAACCATATTTAATATCCGTATTACAAGTCGTGTGTCAGAAATTTAAAGAAAATTCATTTCTATATTTAAACTAACAAGCACAAGACAAAACAATATGACTAACACCCAGCATAGAGTTATCCCAAAATAATAAATTCTTTTCTGGTCAGTAGCTTACCCCAAAAAACTCATATACAATACTAATTGTTTCACTTTAATAGCTTACATTTTGTCCGAATTATCTTCCATTTGACCGATATATCATTTCCTCCTCCACAAGATAAACAATATTGTTACAGTATATCAGTCATGGGTCTCTTATGTCAAAAACAACGCAGCACAAATCTGCATACAGTGTGGAACACTGTGTTATTCGTGTCGACATGATTTTCCGAAGAGTGAATTATCAAGTATAAGTATAGTTCAACAGAGATGAATTAGCAAGTATAAGTATAGTTCAACAGAGATGAATTAGCAAGTATAAGTATAGTTCAACAGAGATGAATTAGCAAGTATAAGTATAGTTCAACAGAGATGAATTAGCAAGTATAAGTATAGTTCAGCAGAGATGAATTATCAAGTATAAGTATAGTTCAACAGAGATGAATTAGCAAGTATAAGTATAGTTCAACAGAGATGAATTAGCAAGTATAAGTATAGTTCAACAGAGATGAATTAGCAAGTATAAGTATAGTTCAACAGAGATGAATTAGCAAGTATAAGTATAGTTCAGCAGAGATGAATTAGCAAGTATAAGTATAGTTCAACAGAGATGAATTAGCAAGTATAAGTATAGTTCAACAGAGATGAATTAGCAAGTATAAGTATAGTTCAACAGAGATGAATTAGCAAGTATAAGTATAGTTCAACAGAGATGAATTATCAAGTATAAGTATAGTTCAACAGAGATGAATTATCAAGTATAAGTATAGTTCAACAGGGATGAATTAACAAGTATAAGTATAGTTCAACAGAGATGAATTAGCAAGTATAAGTATAGTTCAACAGAGATGAATTAGCAAGTATAAGTATAGTTGCACAGATATGAATTAGCAAGTATAAGTATAGTTCAACAGAGATGAATTAGCAAGTATAAGTATAGTTCAACAGAGATGAATTAGCAAGTATAAGTATAGTTCAACAGAGATGAATTAGCAAGTATAAGTATAGTTCAACAGAGATGAATTAGCAAGTATAAGTATAGTTGCACAGAGATGAATTAGCAAGTATAAGTATAGTTCAACAGAGATGAATTAGCAAGTATAAGTATAGTTCAACAGAGATGAATTAGCAAGTATAAGTATAGTTGCACAGAGATGAATTAGCAAGTATAAGTATAGTTGTACAGAAATGAATTACACTGACATCATGAAAATATACGTGTAGATTTTAGATACAGTGAGTAGAGTGTCACTTAAGTGTAATAGTCGGATTGTGTTTTAATGGAATCATGTTTACTGATATCTGCTCAGTATTGATCACACATATAACCCATGAATATTACGTAATCATTAGTTCAGATAAGACCAACTTGTCATTCGAACACGTGACGTCTGTAATAAGTGTCTTTGACGTACATAGTATATACGCCTTGCCAAATAATTCGTCATCTTGGCGTATCCAATTATATTAAAGTGAATGATCATACCACGTTTACACATAAACTTGACATACAAATGCAAAAATATGCATACATACCTTCATTGCACAGATCTCCCTTGTAGCCAGGAATACACTGCAAACAGTTTCCAGAAAGATAATCGCATTTACGATAAAGGCAGTTATTACTACATCGAGATGTACAATTGACAGCATACCACCCAATCTGGCATATTGGGGCACAAAGACCAGTAAATGTATTACAATATTCCGTATCCGAGCATGAGCACTTGCCGTCACACATAAATCCAAGTGTGTTGTTTGGACAAATAGAATCTGCCATGGAACGTTCAATTAAGCATGATTGTGTTAGATATTATTCTCCGTGAAGTTAACAACGTGAAAACACAACAAACATCACCAATATGTGAGTAGTATTATCTGCATGATTGGATGCACGGGCACTGCTCGGTGTGATCCACATGATCATGGACTCTCTCTGAGTTCTGACCCTGATGAGCTCAAGATAGACAGGGTAATGGACCGTGCGTGCTGGCACACTTTTGCTGTTCTAAGGGCGATAAGTCTTGCTTTACGAGGTGTCTTACTCACAGACATGGATACATTTTGTCGACGTTATTTAAAAAGTAAAACTATGCATGTTTTATTTATGGGTGTTCGGAAAGGTGATATATGCGATGGAATCTATGTGTGTACAGATGGGGGGGGCCTTTCATCCCAGACATAAAAACTAATTCTAGAGAAATGTTAGAAGTTCTAATGAGCATACAGTCATCCCTCGCTTCTTCGCGGTTCATTTATCGCGGACTTAGCACATCACTAATTTCTAAAATCATATTTACAGTATATACACTTTAGTTGCATCTACTTATGTTAAATGCACACGTGACATAGTTATATTATTTCACATTAACTTTTTTGTATATTATTTATACTTTTAATATTTTATTTACTTGTTTGAAACTATTCTTTAATGTTATAATGATAACATATTCATTTATATGGCTTCACATACACTTACTGATATTATACATACACACAAAATGTACCTGTGTTAAAAATGAAAGTATGACACTGCTTCGCGGTTTTTCACTGATCACGGCCGGTTCTGGTCCCTATTAACCGCGATAACTCTGGGATGGCTGTACTGGCTTAGCTATTCAACCCATTAAAAGTTCCAGTCCAGAATTAAAGACACATACCCAGAGTGGCGAGCAAATCACATAATTGTACTCTACCTTATCATTAAAATTAACACTCACCATACAACTGACACCAGACATCAACACATCATTAAGAGCCGCACTCACTATACAACTGACAGTAATCATACATCAACACATCAATAAGATCCAACTCACGATACTCTTGACAGATAACAGACATCAACGTATCTATAGTTTGAGCTCATTTTAAGCATGGCAGCGACTTAATTGACGCATCAGTAAATTCGAAAACTGGATTCGGACAATATAATCAAAATTGAATCAATCACCACACGTGCGGCGCCGCCACTCAGTCTGAATATGCATATTTGAAGGTGTATGGGACACAAAGACTGCTCGTATCACTCTGCTATCACCTTGGTATAATAACCACATATTCCTAGGCGTAGGACATCTTGCACTAGATAAAGACATGTAATCCTTAGTTGACTCTCTCATAACCAACAACAGCCTGAATTTACACACAGTGTCCCACAAACGAAAATCGGTATCATTAGTACACGAACAAAGTAATGAAAACTCTGAAAGAAAATCGATATCATTAGTACACGAACAGAGTACTGCCAAATCTGAAAGTAAATTGATATCATTAGTACACGAACAGAGTACTGACAAATCCGAAAGTAAATCGATATCATTAGTACACGAACAGAGTACTGCCAACACAGAAGTACACTAAAGTGCCCCCATAAAAAGTCCAGTAATTCCTATTTGCCTCTCCCTGTGACAAGATGTCTCATAAAACATGACCCCACTGTCTTTGTAAAATGGAGTGAATAATGCCAGACATGAACATTGCACTTACAGTGTCTTAATATATAAATCTGGAACATATGTCTGTGTATGGTATCTAATCACCATTCAACAAACCACATTCACAAGTAGTGCAGGGTTTGTACTGTTTAGTTTGCGAACAACAACTACCGACCAAACACTCGTAACGTATGTTTATTAAAATGTAATAGAAATAAACTACATGTAAGGGTGGGCCAGTATTCTGTATGCATACATTAATAAATACTGGTTCTGATAATGTTTGCGAATGAACCCATCACAACTAACCATCAATGCGCACAACAGCAGAAAGACCGGCTATAAAGCATGTAGAAAACCAAGAATATGATTGTACGATTCAATCAGGAGATTGTTAACCACGGCCTGACAAATGGAAAGCGTAACACAGATGGCCAAAGGTGACTTAGAAAAAACGTGATGTTTTCATAATGTCAAACTTAACTAATTTATGAGTGACATAATAATAACACTTCATCACAAGTATGAATGCAATAACTAATGACGATACTGATTTTTTTTCCTCACAAAAACAAGAATGCAACCTATTTCTGACTTAAAACAATGAGTATATGTGTTCAAGGTGAGGGTTCCACTAGTTTATGGACGCTTCTCATTACGGCCAACTGCTGCTTTGGTTACTTTATCCCTGGTGTCCAGCATGCTAGCAGAACACACAATGACAATCTGTTGTGAGGTTTAATGTTTAACAAATGTTAGTTAGGTTTAATTTCTGCCATACACATAATACTTCAGAGTACTCCTGAGATCAAATTTGAGGCGTGGTAAATCTGGAGACAATGTAGGATACTCAAATTCACCCCTTCCTCCTGTTCAATGTCTAAGCACATACTCGTCATGGTATGATGGAACGTCTCGGTGGTAGTTTGCCGGTGTCCCTAGTGTTGGAAGAATTATTGTTCATTACCGTAGAGTGCATTGATTGCAGGTAATTTAAAAGTGTGTAGCTTTTCCTGGTAAATATGACTAGTAACAGTAACTTTCAAAATATTGGCCGCTTTAAACACATTGACAACAATCCACATCAGGCATTGACATCAAACCGTATCAGGAATTTACACCAATCCACATCAGACATAAACAATCCACATCAGACATTGACATCCTGTAAATCTACTACTTTGTCCATGTGAGTGCGCGGATTATCGTGTGCGCAGTAAACATTTTACTTGTGACGATTTACTGTCCCGTTTAACTTGAATTATGCTACATCAGAGCAAAAAATCTTCCTAAAATAAACTAATTTTTTCACGTATCATTGTTTGAATACGTTTGATACATTCCGCAATTCTGGAACATTCGATCAATACCATATCACTCTCGTTCATTTTATGTAGAAATACTGGGATGTATCATCATCATCATCAGATGCCATGCCGAGTGGCGTAGGCTGTCATGGCTCTCCACAGCTCTCTATCCACAGTATTATGTATCAAATTCGTTGTTGTTTCTTTGCCTTGCCAGGTTGTCAAACTGTCTAATATTTTCTCACGTTGTCGCCCTCTGTCTCTGTTGCCTTCAATCTTGCCTGTTGTGATTATGTTCTCTAAACGTGCCTGTCTCATGAAGTGGCCAAAAAAAGAATATTGCCTTTTTCTTGTATTATTGATTAAGGTCCGTTTCGCATTCAACTCTTTCAACACCTCTACATTAGTTTTTCTGGCAGTCCATGGTATTCTAAGCATTCTTCTGTAGAACCACATCTCTGTTGCCTCCAATCTCCCACTTTCCAGTTTGTTTATTTTCCAAGACTCGCACCCATATGTTAGTATAAGGGTTATATAGCACTGCAGAACTCTCTTTCTCACCTCTAATGACAAGGTCATATTACACAGTATATTTTTCATTTTTCTGAATGTTGTTTTTGCCTGTCCTATTCTGCATATTATTTCTGTTGAACTTCTTCCATCTGTTGTAATAATTGTACCTAGATATTTGAATTGGTCGACCTGTTTTAATACTATATCATTCACTATGATCTTGCAAGGTGTGTTATTTTCTTTCATTGAAATAACCATTACTTCTGTTTTCTTGATGTTTAGGAAGAGGCCTTTCTCTTTGCTTTCTGTGACTACTACTTTAATTAAGTTTTGAAGGTCTTCCTCACTTTTTGCAATCAGAACAGTGTCATCCGCATATCTCAAATTATTCATGTTATGTCCTCCCACTGATATTCCTGGGATATCTACTATTAAACGCAATATGTTTTCACTGTATATAGAGAACAGGTCTGGTGAAAGCACGCATTCCTGTCTGACTCCTTGTTTTATTTGTTGAAAAGGGCGAAATTGATTTCCTACTCTTATTGCTGCTGTTTGTTGCCAGTACATGTTCTTGCTTATTCTTAAATCATTGCTGTCAATGTTCAGATTCTCTAGCATGTGTATAATTTCGCTATGTTTAACTTTGTCAAAAGCTTTAGTGTAGTCTATAAAACAGAGGTACAGATCTGTTTTTATCTCTATAGACCTCTATATTAGTGTTCTCAATATATAAATAGCATTGTTGGTGCCTTTGCCTTCTACAAAACCACATTGTTCTGGACTTATTTCTGATTTTATTTTGTTTCTCACTCTCTTCATGATGATTCTGAGAAGTATTTTGGTTATTTGGCTCATGAGACTGATTGTACGGTGTTCTTCACATTAGGTGGTCCCCGGTTTCTTAGGTAATGCTATGAATATGAATCTCATTAAGTCATCGGGTATGTTTCCGCTGTTATATATGTCATTCAGTAATTTTGTGATTATTTCAACTCCAAAGTCATCTAAAGCTGCTAATTCTTCTAATGTAATATTGTCTGGACCTTGGGCTTTGCCATATTTCATGTGCCTTAGCGCCTCCCTTACTTCTGCTGTGAGTATTGATGGACCCTCGCCGTTATCTTGTATGTTTATTTCTGATCTATTGTCATCACAAAGTTCTTTGACATATTTTGACCATCTCTATACTATGTGATCTATTCCCATTAATACCTTCCACGTCTTAGATTTTAGACACCCTGTAACTGTTTGTGTTCTCTTTCCTGTTATCATCTCCATTTTCTTATATAATAATGTTGTATCTTGGTTGTAATGCAATTCTATTTCTGTGCAATTCTTGTTCAGCCAGATTTCTTTTGCTATTTTGCATTTCTCTCGTATCTCCTTACGTATTTTCTGATATTCCACTATCTTGTGTTTATTTTTCCTTCTGGTGCTCATCAATTCTAATATTTCTTCTGTCATCCATTTTTGTTTTGATGTATGTTTTACTTTTGGTATTATCCCTTTAGATGTTTGGTTTATCGATTGTTTTAGCATGTTCCATTGATCTTCAATACTCTGAATCTTTGCAATGGCATTGCATCTATTTTGTACAATTATATTGTATCTTTCTTTAATGTCAGCATCTGATTTCAATAATGCTAAATCTAATTTCATATTCCTTGGTGCTCTCTTGATCTTCTTTAATCTTATACACAATTTCACCACCAGTAGCATATGATCACTGTTGCAGTCAGCACCTGGCCTTGTTTTCATAGATCTAATGCTGTTTCTATGTCTTTTAGATACTAAAATATAATCAATTTGGTTCCGAGTATTATCACCTGGGCTAATTCATGTACACATCCTTCTTGGATGTTGCTTGAACAATGTATTCCCTATTATTAAATTACGTGACTGTGCCCACTCTATCAAATAAATCACATATTTCATTCTTAGTTCCTAAACCAAATCTTCCTGTCACATCTTTTATTTCTGTTTCACCTACTTTTGCGTTGAAGTCATCCATTACTATAGTTACTTAATGATTTTTACACTGTTTCATTGCGATTTATAGTTCTTCATTAAAAATGTCGATGTCCTCCTCTGAACTGCTTGATGTAGGTGCATATACCTGCACTATGTTGATATTCAACGGTTTTCCTGTTTGTTTAACTAATATTACCCGATCTGATATTGCCATAAAACCCTTCACCGTTTTTCCTGTGTCTGTGTCCTACATCCCTCTCGTGTTTTTGTCCTCCTGAGTATATGACTTTAAATTTATCTGACTGTATCTCTCCTGCCCCAGTCCACCTCATTTCGCTCGTCCCTAGGATATTTATGTTCATTGTTTCCATTTCTTGCTTGATGTTGTCTAATTTACCACACTGCGCTAACGATCTGACGTTCCATGTTGCTATATTAACACTAACTGTAGGCCTACTTCTGTGTGTCGCCATGACTTTCATCTTGGGAGAATAATGTGGTAGTTTCCCGTTGCTTTCCACATCCATATGGGGGATATCCATTTGTATCCGCTCCCTTTGACAATATTTTATATCGGGACAAATGGGTGCCCCGCCCTGCTCAGTTGCAGAGCTACCACTTATACCGGTGACTATCGGTCGCTTCCTTGTTCGCGCCTAGCGAACATCATGACGGCACGATCAACGACTAAACTCCAGACATCCCTCCAGGAATATTCAACTATCCACACTAGAAAACACACAAGGAATTTTCTGCACATTACAGTTATTAGTCAATCACTTAAAATAACGCATAATACAATCAAAATAATCCTCAAGTGACGACTGAGCGAATAACGTTCAAACTTGCGCCATGTTGACACCGGAAGTAGTGGGATGTATAAATACTTTAAAAATACACTTGTTCAACTTACTCGTATCTCTCGACCATTAGCCCGGTAGATTCCCGTGGTGTTTCCCTCCCCCCGTTTAAAGTGCCCCAACAGTATATCTGAAGAAGCTTGACATGTCTGCTCCGTACTTGTTATATGGTGTCTGCCGGTTTTTCCCCGTTTTTTTTGTGTTTGCACATTACACCCAGTACCGTAAGTTTCAAGCTTCTTAATTATCCTCACTATCACAGGATGTCAGACGGTGTCTGTTCCTCGAAAGACAAACGTGCGGTGTCCATTTCGTTCACTGAGCCCAGGGAATTTAGGTCAAAATATTTACATCATCTTTTTGTGTGACCGCGTAACAACGAATTGACGAAAACAAATGCTTTCACTGAATGACGACAGTTCTACACATATGATCTCTAAGAAGTATGTGTTGTTGTTCGTCCATCACAAGTGATGATGACCATTTGTTACATCCACTTTTGAAAATTCAATTTTAGTTATGTCGTTGATTATGAGTTCGTAGATGGCTAATGAGCCCTATTCGAGCTGTAAATGTCCTTGGACAGTTTGGACATGGAATGACGACTGTAGACGGATCTTAGTCTATCCGTGACTTTCTAGCTGCTCTCCGCTGTTATGAGCTGCTGCATTTCTTTTCTTTTCACAAGATGATACGCTCTTTTTTATTTTAGAACGCCATGTAGATCTATTTTGTGCAAGTTCTTCCCATGTATCGTGGTCTATTCCAAAGGCTTTCAGTGAGTTCTTTAACGAGTCCTTGTAGCGCTTTCTTTGGCCACCTTGAGATCGTATACCCTTCTCTAGCTCACCATAGAGAAGTATCTTTGCCAGACGATGGTCTGTCATACGTACCAAATGACCTGCCCAACGAATATGTGTCTGCATCAGGATCGTGCCACTGCTTGGGATACCAGCTCTATCAAGGACAGTGGTATCTGGAATCTTGTCTTGCCATCTGATGTTCATAAATTACATAAGAAGTATGTAATTCATTATTGTGAGTAGCGATGACTTTTAAAAAAAAATGTATACAAAATACCGGTTCACCTTGTTTTTAATTACGAAAGCCTGTATTAAATTCAAAATCATGCTATGCAATTTCACACTATTTTTTTTTAAATTAAGGAGCAAAGGAACTTCAAAACTGAATCTCCAGTTATTTGCTCCATTTCCTTATCAGGTGATTAACGCGTGATATAATTAGCGGCAAACCATGTGTACCGGCGAAAAGAATCGCTAAGCTTAATAATATTTTTTGGTCTAACATCACTGCGTTGCATATCACAATACCATCGTCATGATGTTAAATCTGCACACAAAACACACCGAATGTCCGATTGTTCGTGTAGTGCCGGCGACCCTAAACGAATAACTAATAGCACCGCTATTTTATACATGTTGTAATAGGCGAATCAGATCTAAACTTACAATTGGGAGTGGTTGTCGCAGGCTAGTCCTTATCTAGAATACCATTTTCAAGCGTCGTGTCCACAGGCGGGGGAATTATGGATCTTACTAAAATATGTATTTGTTTGCACAAGAACAGTACACTAATACTAATATCACCGCTACAATTAATAATGCTGCTAATATTACTTCTACCTCTAATACTAATACCACTAACACTACTACTAATACAATTACTGAGAGCACTAATACGTACAACACTACCATACTACTATTACTGAGAGCAATAACATGTATAACACTACCATACTACTATTACTACTATTACAAATACTACTACTACTACTAATACCACTACTACTACTAATAGTATTACTACTTCTACTAATATTACAACTTCTACTGTCATTACTTCTCCTACTACTACTAATAGCACTAATACTACTACTACTACTACTGCTAATATTATTGCTTGTATGCCTACTAATAAGGCTGCCACAATTACTTCTACTTCTAAAACTACTACCCCTACTACTATTACTACTAGTACTCCAATTACTACTCCTACTACTACTACTACTACGGCTAATACTACTACTACTACAGCTAATATTACTGCTATTATGCCTACTAATAAGGCTGCCACTATTACTTCTAAAACTACTACTACTACTACTACTGTTGCTATATTAACGGTAAAATTATATCCCATGTCAGCATTATCTCTTTGGAAATAATGAAACCTATTCATCCATTATGTGGCAGCAACTATTAAGTGGCTATGGTCTGCTACCTTGCTCGCTGCACTAACATCTGCTACTGTTTCATGTGTGTATTAATTTTGCCTATATGTATCAGTGGAGATATACCGTTACATGTGTATCATTTACGTCTAAGATTATTATTTTTCCAACTGGGAACATGTACAGATGTATGTGAATATTCTAGTATTACTCTTTACGTACACGAAAGAAACATCGTGGAAATCCTGATAAGAATATCAATACGATGTCAAAATGACAGGCATATTGAGTGACTCTATGAGTATGATTAAGAAGGTACACATTGGTCTCGTTCGCGAACAGTTGATTTAGCCTTTGATAAAGGCTAGGTAGAAAGTGGCTATATTTATTTTCGTGCCTTGACACGTGGGTGTTCGAGGCAGTGAAAGAGCGGATCAACTGGCATAATGTGCGATTCTGGCACAGAGCGATGGATCAATGGATCGCTTTGAACTCCTAAAGAGATATAACACGCGGGATTGAGACTAATGTGTATGATGATTCCTTTTCAATGACTCGGATTAAATATCAGGGATTTAATTGCGGTGTTGATAGAAGTGAACATTTTGGAGGGTGCAGAAGAATAAGGGTCAACCAGCATAGGACCGGTACTGTCAGCAGTAGTGTAATGGCGTTTGACTCAAGGAGAGATCGGATCAACTATGGACGTGTCCAGTTTGCGGTTATGATGACCAGACGACTACATATCTAACTAACTAACTAACTAACTAACTAGCGTAGGAATGGACGACTACAACATGTGATATGTGAGATAATTGGTTGGAGTTGCAGGTATGGGCATAATGTGAAACTATGACAGAAGAGAAATAGTAGGTAATATATAAGTCAATGACTGCACCAGTCAAAAAGACACACACCTACTGCTTGCGGTACGAAATGAACAAACTTGTTAACTGAATTTCGATTTCTGAACAACACGAAAATATAGTGGAATATGTCACTGTGGTGGACTGGTGAGGTGCAAGCAGCAGGGATTTATCAACTTCAAGTAGATGTACAATAGAGTCCGTCACGAACAACTGAATTTGTACAATCTATATTTGGTCTTACACATGAAACAAGTGTGAAAACTGTTCTAAATTCGTAGAGCATTGTATTCACTGTTCTCGGTTTCCCACATATACTCCGTCATTATCATCTAGGCGGCACGTCCACTGCCGAGAGTACCACTTATAGCACGTATCTCCGAAGCTTTGAGTGATTAAGCACAGGGATATCGAAAGAAAATCCATCATGTACACAAGGCTAAACGAGCCGGATTCGAACCGGCTTGAACAGCTTAAACACGTATCTTATACGCAAGGCGACACGAGCCATTTTCGAACCGGTTTGAACAGCTTAAATACGTATCTTGTGAACAAGGCGACACGAGCCGGATTCGGACCGGCAAGGAACCGGCTTAAACAGCTTACACACATGCCTTGTACACAATACGACAAGAGTCGGATTCGAACCGGCTTCGAACCGACTTGAACAGCTTAAACACATATCTTGAACACAAGGATAACAACTTAACTTCTGCGATATGGAGATCACCACACAGCTACACGTCATACTACTTGCAAGGCGGGACTCAAGATGCGTTTGAGAATCCATGTACCCATCTATTTGTACCCTATAATCATTCGTTAGTATAACGGTTCATTTATGCATTCATATTTCACAATTCTATATGCAAATTTTATCTTTATTTTGTTGTCTTTCTATCCATCAAGTGTGTGTACATATTACGTGCCGATTGATACTATTCTGGACTATCGGTATTCGTGACAACGTCCGTGTTTTATAAATTGTTGACACCACTGTTCTTTACTTGTCGTCTACACTAATTCCTCTATTGATACATTCATGATGTTGGACATGACAATGCACATGCGTATATTCTTGTTGATTTTATGTGACTAACAAATCATTATTACATTACTGACATATTACATTTTAACCGCATTTGCAATATGCTATTACTTTTCTGACATCATTAATACAAAATACACATTCACAAACACACACAACCATACACGTACTCACACACGTATTTACAAACACATACACTCACAAACACACAGGTACACATACACATACATTTACACACGCACACACACTCACACAAACACACGTACACACACGCTAACAAATGCACACGTACATACATTTCAAGTCCAGGCAATATCACATTAGAATAATTAGCAGCTTTAGATGACTTTGGAGTTGAAATAATCACAAAATCGCTGAATGACATATATAACAGCAGAAACATACCCGATAACTTAATGAGGTCCATATTCATAGCATTACCTAAGAAACCAGGGACCACCGAATGTGAAGAACACCGTACAATCGGCCTCATGAGCCAAATAACCAAAATACTTCTCAGAATCATCATGAAGAGATAGAGAAACACACAAAAATCATAATTAAGTCCAGAACAATGTGACTTTGTAGAAGGCAAAGGCACCAACAATGTTATTTATATATTGAGAACACTAATAGAGAGGTCTATAGAGGTAAAAACAGATGTGTACCTCTGTTTTATAGACTACACGAAAACATTTGACAAACATAAACATAGGGAAATTATACACATGCTAGAGAATCTGAACGTTGACAGCAAGGATTTAAGAATAATCAAGAACATGTACTGGCAACAAACAGCAGCAATAAGAGTAGGAAATTAATGTGGCCCTTTTCAACAAATAAAACAAGGAGTCAGACAGGGATGCGAGCTTTCACCAGACCTGTTCTCTATATACAGTGAAAACATATTGCGTGCAATAGTAGATATCCCAGGAATATCAGTGAGAGGACATAACATAAATAATTTGAGATATGCGGATGACACAGTTCTGATTGCAAAAAGTGAGGAAGACCTTCAAAACGTAATTAAAGTAGTAGTCACAGAAAGCAAAGAGAAAGGCCTCTTCCTAAATATCAAGAAAACAGAAGTAATGATTATTTCAAAGAAACAAAATAACACACCTTGCAAGATCATAGTGAATGATATAGTATTAAAACAGGTCCACCAATTCAAATATCTAGGTACAGTTATTACAGCAGATGGAAGAAGTTCAACAGAAATAAGATGCAGAATAGGATAGGCAAAAACAACATTCAGAAAAATGAAAAATATACTGTGTAATATGACCTTGTCATTAGAGGTGAGAATAATAGTTATGAAGTGCTATACTAACCCCTATACTAACATATGGGTGCGAGTCTTGGAAAATAAACACACTGGAAAGTGAAAGATTGGAGGCAACAGAGATGTGGTTCTACAGAAGAATGCTGAGAATACCAGGGACTGCCAGAAAAAACTAATGTAGAAGTGTTAAATTAGTTAAATGCGAAACGGACCTTAATCAAGAATATAAGAAATACACAATCTTCTTTTATTGGCCACTTCATGAGACAGGCAGGTTTAGAGAACATAATCACAACAGGCAAGATTGAAGGCACCAGAGACAGAGGGCGATAACGTGAGAAAATATTAGACAGTTTGACAGCCTGGCACGGGAAGGAAACAACAACGACTTTGATACATAATACTGTGGACAGAGAGATGTGGATAGCCATGACCGCCTACGACACCCGGCATGGCACCTGATGATGATGATGACATACATTTCACAAATGAATATCATAGCACACCCACCATAAACTTGCTAAACGAACTGTATTGTTAGAATAATACACGCTTGTTTGATTTGTTCTTTTCTTATTCAAGCTCATACCTCCATAAACTTCAACTTCACAGAGGCACAGCGATTCTGTGTTTGTTTGTTTGATCGACACATCTGTGATAGCAATGCTGGAATGAACTGGTATAATGTAGTAGGCGCTAATATTCTGAAGTTCATACGTGAAGGATGTAACATTATCTGCAGTAATCAGACTTACGATCGCTCCCAACAAACGCTCCCTCAACTCTGTTAAAAATAATATCAACATGAATCAGGTACGCATATGTCAAGGAAAAATGCACACTACTAAGCTGCATATATAGATAGTGGCGTAACACATATAGTTTATAACTATTGATACGTGTAATGAATACAGCTAGTTTCCATACATGTAAATAAGAATTGGGGGTAAGACAAGGATGCATTTTTCATCCAGCCTGTTTAGTGTAAACACATATAATATCTTTAAACATATAGAAGGAATGCCAAGAATCAAGATCAGTGGAAAAATAATAATAAAAACCTGAGATATGCAGATAGCACTTTTATTTTTGCTGAAAGTGAACATTAACTTTAATTAATAATAGATCACTTCAATAAATTGAATAAAGAAAATGGACTGGATCTAAACATCTAACAATTAAAAACCATGATAACCATCATAGTCAAGGAAGACCAATTGCCATGCGTAAAAACACACGGAGAGAAACTGCATTATGAATATCTTAGACACATAAACACAAAAGACGGCAGATGGGAAACATTATTTAAAAGTAGAATATGAATGGCTAAAAATACTTTCAATGGTACGAGTAAAATATTAACATCTAAACAAATTCCATACACTCTAAACATGAGAATTATAAAATGCTACCCATATTTATTATTAATGTATGGCTCATAAAAATGGTCAGTAAACACTTGGAATACAGAATTGTTGCTTTGAGTTGTGGATATATAGAAGAATACGGTTAACATCTTGGAAAAAAAACGAACAAATGGTTCTAACAACACGTAATATGAAGAAATACAAGACATAAAGATACATTAAAATGGAAGTCTTTTTAAAGGACATAAACTCTGGGGAAAAAAAATTCCTACACATGAAAGACATGACACCTTGTTAAGACTTTACTTGATGGTAAAATCGACTGGACGAGCAAGAGGTAGCCAGATAAAAGTGGGAACGAAACATCACAAGATGAACATATTACAGTATAATAGAGTGTAGTACCATAACAAGAGACATGGGATAATGAACATATGTTGCCAAGCTTCGTTGCGGAGACGACACTTTATGATGATGAGTGTCATGCTGCGTAGTAAATGTGATAATGCCTTCTCTCAAATTAGTAGTGAATATTTCCAGTTCGTACATGGGCTAGCAACATACGTACATGCTATGTTGAGAACACGTTGAGCAACTTGTGTGTATACCGTGTACTCGACCAATATCGTGATGGTCTTAATGTCTCAATAGTTGATCCTCAGACAAACCATTAATTAACATAATTTTTGGAGATGGCATATCAATTTAGTGAAGACTTTTCTCTTGCAGAAACACTGCGAAGAGTAAATTAGTAATAGCTAGCGCGATATCATAAAGTTACCTAGGAAATTGTCAGTTATCTCGCCAGTAGTTGACCAGAAACTGACTGTGAATATAACATAGTGCATGTGCTAAAATACGCTTCATTTTCATGGTGAAAGAATCAGGACACATTACTGCACATATGGGATCAGATGTGCATATGTTCTGACAATGGAACTGGCAAACATGTTTTATGCGATCTCTCTTATATGAAGAGATAGCATACGGGCAGTGGAGTAGCAATTATGTGCTGGGCTTACACTTTACATGGGTCGGGGTGGGTGGTAAAATATATCACCAATGCTATACCGTCATAATTGAAGAGCTCCTTTGGATTGCGAAGGATATGTTACTGGATGTTCAATCTCGCCAGTCATTCAAGCTGATACAATGTTGTAATTTGATGTTGATTTGCTGCAAGTGTGAATCATCCATTAATTGTGCTAATGTAGAATCCCATCATTGTCAGATGTCTTTTCTTAGAAACTATGCCATTAACAGCAGCTACATTTTCAGCAACGTTTCGGTGTATGTGTGCGGGCGATTAATAGTTGGTTGTGTCTACATATCATGGATTCTCAGAACACTACATACAGATATAGCAATCCGTCTCTATACATCCACGCATCATCGGTTATGTCAACAGAAACATGTTTCAGATGTGCACTTTTTTCACTCTCTGAACGATACCTGTCTTATCACTTCATACCTACAGTTATGGTGTTCCCTTTGTCACTCACATTCTGAATTTCTTCATACACACAGTTCTGCTGTTACCTTTGTCACTAATGTAATGAATATATTTACACAATTGTATCTAGTGGTCATTTGAACATCGCATGACGGCCTTTCGCACTTCGTTCATATATTGTTTCAGTTGATCGATATTTCTTCCTGAGAAGAAATATCGTAGCTCTGTTAGTTGCAGGTTGAAGTAGTCCCGATTATTCTCAAGCATATATTGTTGTGTCACACGTGTGAATACATTTTACCCCCACTGTGATAACACGTTATTTAATTATATTCCAATTCACATGTTGAGCAGTTGTCCAGTGAGTCGGTGAAAAGATCCTCTTGCCGATGTTGCCACTCAACTCACATGTTTTAGTCATTGATCTTGGTTATATCAATCATGGAAGTATGTTTCTGTTTAGTTGTGAAGTTTCTACTTGACTTTGGTAGCAACTAATGAATTATTACAATCATAGCGTTGTGGTTGCTGTGTGCTAGTTTTGTGTGGTTCAGATGTTGCCTCCTGGACATAATAAAGTTCAGCTGGTGTCGGTAATCAGATCGTGAATGTTGCCATGTCATTCATTTATGGATATCGTTCGTTGCTATGAAAGATATTGTTAGACAGAGATAATTAATATTAACATATTTCAATAATATATGCACATGTTTACTCATCTACACAAAATTGTGTTTCTCAAGAGACATGGCATGAGTTTGTAGGACCAACTGGTATGCAAATGAAATAATAAATTATAATATTTTATCACTGCATAGTATAGCTTATCATAGCTTGAACAACCATATGGTATACAGAGTATGTTAGTATGTGCGTGCGTAGACTGTGCTACCAGTGACATATTCTCTTAAAGTTAACGTGAAACCATATTCACAAACTGGGCTCTAAATAGACAACACTGATATGTTTTTGTTTGTTACCGCAAAGTCCACTTTATGATGCTAGCATTCATCTATTTTCTCTGCCCTTCCAGAAGTTCGTATAGTTCAATTCTCTGAGTGATCATTCTTCTTGATAGATAATTCATCAATAGCTGTTCAGTCTATCGGGGTCTTCAAGTTATTACAGTCGCTATCCACACGTCGTCAATATTATTGATGCATATGGAATATACCGGACACACTGTTCAGACTTTTCTACATTCTAATCCGTAGATTGGAAAACATATTCAGACGTTTCTAAATTCTAATCGGTAGATTGAAATATATATTCAGACTTTTCTACATTTTAATCTGTAGATTGAAAAATATATTCAGACTTTTCTACATTCTAATCGGTAGATTGAAATATATATTCAGACTTTTCTACATTCTAATCGGTAGATTGAAAACATATTCAGATTTTTCTACATTCTAATCCGTATATTGAAATATATATGTTTGGTGTTTCTACTAGTGCAATGTATTGTATATGTTGTAGGTCGTAGTGTGCTATATCTCCAAGCACACATTAAAGCAACATGGATATCACGAATCGATAAATGTGTTGTGCTCGGTGTTACCCAACATGATACTGGGGGATGGTTCATTAGTGACACCGAAAGGGTCTTCCACTGTCACAGGTAGCACGTGGCGCCCTGTGCTTTCCTCCATTGCACAACATGATTTATAAACCATAGTTGTCATTTGACTTTACATTTCGGAGACCCATTATTCTAAGAATGGAAATAACGTATCCATCGCATAATGCACAATATGATATATATATATATATATTACAAAAACATGTATGTTTACCTTGCACAAAACCTGTAACACACGTAATAACCCAATAAAATAACAACTATAGTTTATACCTTTGACGTAGAAAATGTTTGCAATACACAACAATGACGTAGAAAGTGTCTTACAATACACCAAAATGACGTCAAACGTCTTCAATAAATTAACATCTCGTAGAAAATGGTTACGAGCGTTTGAACATTTCTTTAAACACATACAATAATACAATTTTAAATAATTATTACTTTTCCTGTTAGTAACTCTCACATAATATATTAAGGCAGGTTGGACTAACGTTAAGCGCCACATTGCATCTGTGTCATTAGATAATGTGTGGGAGCAGGAACCAAAATCAACAATCGGGTTAGTATTACCGTCTACAGCATTCTGTGACCCAAACATGGTGTAATTTTGTTGATAATCACTAGATTGGGAAGTCGTCTCCTTGAGAGCCACATTACGACCTGCAAGTTCAAGATGATAAACCTCCATTGTCTGAGATAATTGTGGACGAACAATTTGATATAATATATGTATACATATGAGCATTGTGTAAGTATCAAGGCATCACTTAATATAACGTTATATGTATGCATGTGATTACAATACTTTTCTGAAAGCAGTTGTAGTGTACAAAGAGCGATTTACTAATCATTTTGGTTATACATATTCTCTAGGCAACACAATATGTTGAAACGACTGTCATTACCGTATGAACAGACGGGATGCAGAATTGTATGTGGTGAAGTATGAACCTAGTCCATTGGACATGCAAGAATCGGTCTCTACTTCACAGCCATATATCAATGTGTGACAGTATTGACCGCCAGTATGTGACCCCACACCTATGTTCGTTATATTGGACATATTGCAAGAATACATAGTCGCTGTACAGATGATAATATCACGGTACATATTAATCAGTCAAAAATTGTGACCTGTCATATGTAGACGGGAGATATAACTATTGGAAAAACGTCATACATGTATTTCATCTTCAACCCCTGGATGTAGGTGGTACACAGAACAACGTGATCACATCTATTAAGACATATATTTGAACATCACACAATAAATCAGGTGTTGATTAACGTGAAATTTGATTAAAACATAAAAAATATAACGATGATGTTTGAAGTATTAAGCAGTATAATGTTCATGAAAAACATACAATAATAATCAATAACATAAACGTGTAACGCAATCATTCATCATTTACATCACCATCATCATCTTTTTCCTCTTTTGCCAAGCTTGATACATAGGGCAGACGTCATAGCTCTCCATGCGTGCCGATCAACAGCCAGTTGTTCCAGATTGTTTATTTTCATACCAGCTGTTGTTATTTCTTTCTCAATATTTCTTTTCAGTGTTGTATTTGGTTAATGATTAATCATAACTAAATGATACATTCTCAATACATCAAGAGTCGGCATATGCATTAATGTATTGACGATAGAGTACCGCAATCTAACGTCAGTCAATTAGTACCATGTATTAACGTCGTAGTGGCGTGAGATGTTACTAATATCACATTTTAGTAGCTCTGCTATATGATGACCGTGGTCATATCCTCTCCCTAGCAGCCTTCACTTCCAGTATTAAACTGATTCCCACTTACCCCCGGGTCAACCCCGAAGCCATTGCGATCTAAAAAAAAAACATTTCAGCTTAAATTGGGGAATGAGCTCTCCACTATTCATATGCGAAGCAGTGTTTTAATCACTGCGCAATGCGGATCCCTGATTGATGTTGGTTGTTAATGTGATATAATATGCAATGACAATCCATACGCTCAGTCAAACAAACTAAAAGATTAGGTTCAATCCGTGGGTGTACTAGAGATTCAAAAATACGATCCAAGTGATTTTTACTTTACTGTTCTACTGTTCTATGAGCACATACTACACTTATAGTATGCAGAGTATGAACATACATTGAAATCATAGATGACAAAAACACAGACTACATTTTGAAATTCAGAAAGTGAAAAGTAGTAAACTAAAATAACAAAGTCATTGATGGGAATGCCGAAGAATCCAAGTAGTATTGTTTCAGCAAAGAGAGCCCTCATGGACGCAGCAACGCAGTAAACTGACGAATGGAACCAACCAATAGACCGGCCGCTCGTGTGCGATATCGCGGTGCGCGTCGAGTCACCCCCACCTGGGGCGCGATACCCCGATCCCGCTCAAACAATGGGGTAACCCTCATCCCGACCACGCTTCGACAATGGGGAAAGGGATGGGGTGGTGTGTATGTGTGTGTGGATGTGTAAGACATACATTTTCCACAAGGGCGATGAGGAGTGGGTGGTGTTATCTATACATATATAGACACTAGCAATGTCGTGATGGCATTCTGTGTTTGTGTGTGTATGTGTGTGTTAGACATATACATTTTCCACTTGCTTATTTGAGTCTGATTAAAAGTAACCCACAAACTCATAGTTGAACCCGATACAACATGATACCACGTCATTAATCAAAAATGCCAAAAACAGACTTATCTGTTTATCTGTCATTCTCCAGTGAGCGTTCACGTGCACATGTTCAAGAAACGGGAGTATACTATCTCCCTTAGCTTTTATCTTTCCTGTTCTTATCATTGTAACTGGCATTCTCTTCTGCGCGTATTCGAGAGAACGACGTGTATTACCATCCTTTATCAACACCTGCCGTGTGTTATCAATTGACACTGATAAACTGCACGTCTTATCAACACAGGCATCGTCCTCGACTGCATTTATTGTGTATATTTATATATATATATGCATATATATATATATATATATATATATATATATATATATATACGTATTTGCATTTAAATAAACACTTGTTTTCTTATACATGTTATATTATATACATTTAATACAACTACTTTATTTATTATGAAAGCTACCAGTGAAAAAAACGTATTCAGAATTATAACACACACCATTCATAAAACACACTAACCAAGATATCCACACTTGCCAACTGCCACCCATTAACAACTGATAACTAGGCAATTAATCTCCAAGAACCCGACGAAGCTTATCGGCAAGGGGAGATAAGAAAAAATAATTTAACACATGGACATTTTGCGTGTTATTCACGAGATAGTAGTATTAGAGGTTCAGAATTATGAATTGTCAATTTGTTGTGTTGGGTGGTCCATAATAACTCATATAGCCAAATATTATCAGTATATATTCGCACTAACTTATGTTTATCACTATTCACAGTTAAATAAACCACTTTTAACACATGGTCATATGATAAACATCATGTTTTAGCAGTTTCTAAATTATCACGCAATATGAAACCACATTACAGTACTTTTACACTAAAAACACAATGCATTTATCACTTTGCAGAGCTAGATAGACGACTGTTCGTAGTTTTCAGAACGAGCAAACTCACTAGCTTACACAGCTAGAATTGTAAAGGCAAATTACAGTGGTTTTATGTTCCAACAAGGTTCATATTACATATAACAAATTTCAAGTTTTATGCTTTTTCACAACTAGGCGAATCATTTTTAGCACTTTTTTCTATCAGCAAATGCATTGGGTGAGGGCTTTCATGACTTACATTGTAAATTTCATATTTCTATGTATCAACAGGACTCATAATACATATTTCCATATGACAAAATGCATGTTTTATCACTTTTCACAGCTAGGAAAGCGCTATAAACACTTTTTTATATGACATACGGCATGTTTATCACATTTAACAGTTAGGCAAACTGCTTTTAACACATTTTTATACGAGAAACGTCATGTTTTATCAGTTTCTAAATTATTACCCCATATAAAACCACATTACAGGGTTTTTACACTAAAAAAACAATGCATTTATCACTTTTCACAGCTAGACAAGCCCCTGTTTGTAGTTTTTGCAATGAGCAAATTCACTATTTGACGCTTCTCTAGACTTAAAAAGGCAAATTACAGTCGTTTTATGTACCAACAGGGTCAATGTTACATATTTCCATATAACAAGTCATGTTTATCACTTTTCATAACTAGGAAAATCCCTTTTAGCCCGTTTTGCTATTAGCAAATGCATTGTTTTGTAGACTTACAAACCAAATTTTCCGATTTTTATGTACCAACAGAAAGCATAATCCATTTTTCCAAATGAGAAACTGCATATTTATCACTTTTCCTATTTGTATGCGCCAACAGGACTCATACGACAATTTTCCATATGACAAACTGCATGTTTTGTCAAATTTCACAAATAGGAAAACTGATCCTCGCACTTTTCAAAATGATCAAATGCACTATTTAGGTCTTATTTATTCTTACAGGCGCGCATTTCTTACCTTTTATGTATCAATATAGGTCATATTACCATATTTTCATAAGGCAAACTGCACTTTTCATCCAATTTCTAAATTAACAAGTCACACTAAAGTAAATTTCAGCCCAGTCTCCTTAACAATATAGCGCACTTGACAATTTGTGTAAACTCATCATTTATCGATTTTCACAACTAGACATGCCAATTTTACTGATTTTCGATATGTTGTATTAGTTTAAATTGTCATACCATACGAAAACACATTTCAGTATTTTTGCGGTAACAGCATAACAAATTGTATCATGTTTGTATTTGTGTGACTGCCTCGTGTACCTTTTTATTTCTACAACAGACCAACCCGCATTTAGTAATTATGTTTTATCGTTTGTCTAAATTATCATACCATACGAAACTATATTTCAGTACTTTTACACGAACATTATAGCAAATGTTGTCATGTTTTTATTTGTGTAAGTGCATCATTTAACATTTTTTTCTCCATATGTATCACTTTTACTACGTTATCTTACTAAAAGAAACAGTTTTCCAGTACGTTTCCACTAACAACATAACACATTTGTATGTGTTTTTATGTGCTGGTCTGCGTCATTTATCAATGGTGTTGACGTTCGTTATATTTTATCAGTAATTGTCTAAATTATCAAACCATACGAAATTACAGTTTAGTTCTTTTGCACAAACACCATAACACATTTCCCATGTTTTATTTGTGTCTTCATCAGTCATTACTATTTTAACAACTAAGCAACCAGCTTTTAGTGATTTTCGTTGTTTTATCAGTTGTCAAAATTATCATACCATACGGATATGTCAATACTTTTACACAAACAACATAACAAATTTTGACATGTTTTTATCTGTTGGACTTCATCACTTATAACTTTTTCACAACTAGGTTAAGTTGGTGGTATCGCTTTTTGGTGTGAGCAAAAATAGTATTTGTCTCTTTTCTAAACTTACAGTTGCACATTTCATGACGTTTAGACACAAAACATGATACCAATGAAATTATTTCCATATGGTAAACTGCATGGTGTATCCGTTTTCTAAATTATTACCCCATACGGAACAAAAATGCCAACACTTCTCACTAACTTCATACAGCATTTTGACAATCTTCTGTTTATGAAACGTCACCGTTTATCACTATTCGTAAAATATTAAATACGAACACTCGTCATACATAGAAACTGTCAATATCCAGTGATGATATCCCGTGCTGATATCACGTGCAGAAACCCAGTGCTAATACCTCGTGCTGATATCCCCTGTCAAGATCCGTATCTGCGTATGTCTGTTTCCTCTGTTGGATCAGCGCGCACTTCAACCTTCTCTATTGGTTGCTCAATTGGTAGACCAACTTTATGTACGTGTTTTACAGCAGCTATATTCGCTGGGTGGGTATCTAATAGTCCCAGAGATCTGTTCCGAAATTGCTCGAGACGCGACATATACTGGTGTCAAGTTCGCTGATAGAGGTTAGCTTTATCCCGAATGGGTATATCATCACGATCCAAAACTAGTTTCATTTGATAATCTAAAGCTTTTAGAGAAGTAGTTAAAATATCTGGTGGTTATATGTAGGTTTATAGGTCAGCTTTACAGACAACTGGGTTTAATTAGCATACGGTTTTTGTGTGTTGTTACATCAGTGAGATGGCGATCATCATGGTTATAAGCTGGAGTTTTCAAGATTGATGGGGCAACATATATTATTGGGATAGTTTTCATTGATGGTCGCTGTCTAATCCCCACAACACTAGAATGGTTATTATCGCCATGTCTCCGGCGTTGGTATGCCGTAATGTTGAGGCGGCTGTATAGATACAGGTACATAGTCCACATGGATGTTGTCTATTTGTGTGCACATCCGTCATATGGGTTTTTAGCGTGAAGTTTCTGGTAAAAAAACCTACCACAAGTTTGGCATACATGAGGTGTGGTGCCCATCGTATGTAGGTAAACAAGCCAATAAAGATAAAAACACGTACGATGGGCACTATATACTACAATCTATAGACATATCAGTTTTAGGTTTTTGTACATTTTAAGCTTTCATATCATATCAACACACATTTCACGACACACCATTATACAGCACTTAGTACAACACACAAAAACGAATTAAAATACTACACTATAATTCAGGTGTTATCTCGTATTATATATGAACCGGTTTAACCTGGCTTTCAGCCGCCCTTAACCTTGTTCGAGCTGGAAGGCTCTGGTATTCTTGACATGTGGACAGTTTTAAAACTGTGTATTGTGAAGTTTAGCTGGTTTTCCTGATCTGTGGATAACTATGTTCTGGGGATAAGCTGGTATCAGATTTGAACTGCTGATAACTTTGAACCTCTGTAGTTAAATATGTATTATGAGTCCTGTTGATACATAGAAATATGACATTTACCTTGTAAGTCATGAAAACCTCCACCCAATGCATTTGCTGATAGCAAAAAGTGCTAAAAATGATTTGTCTAGTTGTGAAAAGGCATAGAACATGAATTTTGTTATATGTAATATGAACCGCGTTGGAACATAAAACCACTGTAATTTGCCTTTATAGGTCTAGCTGTGTAAAATAGTGAGTTTGCTCGATGCGAAAACTATGAAAAGTCGCCTATCTAGCTGTGCAAAGTGATAAATGAATTGTGTTTTTAGTGTAAAAGTACTGTAATGTGGTTTCATATTGCGTGATAATTTAGAAACTGCTAAAATATGATGTTTTTCATATGGCCATGTGTTAAAAGTGGTTTACCTAGCTGTGAATAATGATAAACAAAAGTAAGTGCGAATATATACTGAGAATATTTTGCTGTATGAGTTATTGTGAACCACCCGACACCATAATTTTCAACCAAACATCACAAATATATAATCCATAATTGCGAACCTCTAATACTACTAGCTCGTGAATAACACGCAAAATGTCCATGTGTTGAAATGATTGTGTTTGTTATCTCCACAAGCCGATAAGCTTCGTCGGGTTCGTGCAGTTCAATTGCCTAGTTATCAGTTGTTATTGGGTTGCAGTTCTCAATGGTGGATGTCTTGGTTAGTGTGTTTTATGAATGGTGTGTGTTATAATTCTGAATACGTTTATTTTCACTGGTAGCTTTTATAATAAATAAAGTAGTTGTATTAAATGTATATAATATAACATGTATAAGAAAACAAGTGTTTATTTAAATGCAAATACTTATATATATATTTATTTACACAATAAATGCAGTCGAGGACGATGCATGTGTTGATAGGACGTGAAATTTATCAGTGTCAATTGATAACGCACGGCAGGTGTAGATAAAGGGTTGTAATACACGTCGTTCTCTCGAATACGCGCAGCAGAGAATGCCAGTTACAATGATAAGAACAGGAAAGATAAAAGCTAAGGGAGATAGTATACTCCCGTTTCTCGAACATCTGCACGTGAACGCTCATTGGAGAATGACAGATAAACAGATAAGTCTGTTTTTGGCATTTTTGATTAATGACGTGGTATCATGTTGTATCGGGTTCAACTATGAGTTTGTGGGTTACTTTTAATCAGACGCAAGTGGAAAATGTATATGTCTAACACACACATACACACACAAACACAGAATGCCATCACGACATTGCTAGGGTCTATATATGTATAGATAACACCACCCACTCCTCATCACCCTTTTGGAAAATGTATGTCTAACACACACACACACAACCCTATCCCTTTCCCCATTGTCGAAGCGGGGTCGGGGTATCGCGCCCCTGGTGGGGGTGACCCCATTTTTGGAGCGGGGTCTGGGTATCGCATCCCGGTAGGGGGTGACTCGACGCGCACCGCGATATCGCACACGAGCAGCCGGTCTATTAGTTGGTTCCATTCGTCAGTCTACTGCTTTGCTGCGTCAACGCAGCAATACTTTCTTCATTGAGCTATACTAATTGCTGCGCTTCTGCGTCATTGGGTGCTCCCTTTACTGAAAGTATACTACTAATGCATACAAAGTGTGCGTATGTTGAAAGATGTGACACCTGGCGAGAGATGGTTAATGGAGCTTGTGGATTGCCATACCTATTTCCGAATGATAATAACTTTCATGAAAAAATGCTAAGAGTGGTTCCTTATTGCCGTGTAGTCTGAGTTGCAGGATTATATTATCGGTACTTCCTTGCACTGGGGCATGATTAGATATTTCTATTCGCTAAATCCTATGTTGCCTTTCAGCGTCAGGGGTAGAAGAGTTCTCTGCAGATTGCGGCCGTGTTTGCTAAATATATTGTCTAATTTGTCGCTTCTTTTATTTTGGTGGTCCATCGTTTTCGTGGTTGGCTTCTAGGTCTGCCTTTACTGTATCTGTGTAGCATAGCTTGCTGTGGTATGCTGTCTGGTGGTAGTCTGCCTTCGCTGTATCTGTACAGCATAGCTTGCTGTGGTATGCTGTCTGGTGGTAGTCTGCCATAACTGCATCTGTGTAGCAAAGCTTGCTGTGGTATGATGTCTGGTGATAGTCTGATGATGTGTGCACACCATTTTATCTGTTATCTATTAATATATTCCATGATTAGGGCGGTGCAGGTTCTTTATATAATTCTTCATGTATTACTCTGTCTCTTAGCGATATTCATATGATTTTGCGTCAGCTATCCATTAAACTGCAATATGTTTACGATTGACTTCCGGTCAAAATGGTGGATGGCAAAACAAGTGTTTTGTGTGTCGCCTGCAGTTTCACTTGAACAATGGATATATTCGTTGTTTTCATTTAGGAGATTGTGTGGTGATGTGTTGTTATTCTCTGACCAGGAGGTCCACTCATTAAGATCTTCGCCGGTGCTAACGGAGTGTGTGCATCTGAGCTGAAGTCTTCGTGAGTGTATTCGTTGTCACACTGTTTGAAAAATGACGGCCAATATCAAGCGGCCTAAACGAGGTGGCTCAAAAAGGAAAAGTCACCGGGCGGGTGCTAGAAGAACGAGATCGAAAACAGCTAGGCTAGGAATTAAAAACGGGCGTGTGCTGTTTTGGAATGTGGCCAGTGTACACAAGCGTAGAACATAGCTAGAAAAGATGTGTTATGAGGATGACGTCATTGCATTGCAAGAAACACAGCTACGTGAAAGTGGTAATATCAGGATAGCAGGATTTCAGTGTTTCTACAACAGGCGACATCTTGGACAGGCAATCTTAGTACGCGAGGGTTTTAGTGTATGCGAGGTTGATATGTCCAAGTGGGATAGTGACAATATCCAGTTACAGGCAGTGAGGGTCCAGAGGGTCCATCACCCAATCATGATTGTAAATGTGTATGCCTGCAACACGAGCATTGATTTTCAGGGTTGGAAGATCCTAGGGGAGATATTGGAACAGGAAAAGCAGATCCTCTTTTGTGGTGACTTCAATGCGAAAGGTACATAATGGGGCAATACTGCTTCGAACAAACAGGGAAGAGAACTTGAGGAGGCCCTGACAGATACGGACCTGGTGTG
This sequence comes from Meghimatium bilineatum, assembly GCA_034231615.1. Classification (NCBI taxonomy): domain Eukaryota; kingdom Metazoa; phylum Mollusca; class Gastropoda; order Stylommatophora; family Philomycidae; genus Meghimatium; species Meghimatium bilineatum. The sequence continues at coordinate 65,132,860 of CM067305.1, read as the reverse complement.
CCTTAACGATGGCCGTATAACAAGGATGGCAAGCAGGGATGGTGATGATGATAGCGCTATCGACCTGGCATTGGTGTCATCAGCTTCTGTGGCTATCTGCAAATGGGACGTGCTGGGGCATCATGGCAGTGACCACCTCCCATGTGTTGTTCTCTTAAAAATGACAAAAGTAAGCAGATAAGGCCAAAGGTAAGATCCTTTAAATATGATCGCAGAGGAGTGGATGTTGTGAGCAGAATTCGACAAGACAAACGTAAGGCTCAAGTAGTGGGAAATCTGGTGTGGGATAGGCCCCCCTGGTGGAACGAAGAGGTTCAAAGGGCATGGAGCGAGAAACGGAAAGCAGTATCACTATGGCAAAGGGCGCGGAAACGTGTTGCGGCTCAGCCCATGGAGGTCGCACAATGGAAACGGGAGAAAGATATCTTAGTCCAAACATTCAAAGATATTGCAAAGTCAGAAAAGGCGTCAAAATGGGACGAATTTTGCAAAGAGATCACACGCGAAAAGTCACTAAAATTGTTCTGGCGGTTACACAAATCCATGAATGGTCTCACAAGACGCGTGACTATTGCCGATTTCCAGAGCGACGATACCGTCTGGCAGAAGACGGACGAGACAAAAGGTGCGGCATTGCTGGCACACTACACCGCACAAATTGGTCGGAGAAATGTGGAGGCATATCAAGAAATCAGGAAAACGCTCACAGACACGTGTAGGAACTTGAGCATGGAAAACCATATGCTAATCACAGTTGAAGAAATCAGGAAGGCACTGAAAAGTACAAAAAATACAGCACCAGGGCCAGATGACATTAGATACGATGACGTTAGTCGAAGAACGGATGAGGAGTTGGGATAGTTGGCGGACATGTTCAATAATAGCCTTCTAAAGGGTACAGTGAAAGAAGACTGGTTGCACAGCTATTTAGTTCCACTACACAAACCTGGGAAGGACCACACCAGGATACATGGCTACATAATAATAACTATGCAGAATACGATTGGCAAGCTTTTGGAAAAAAATGTGGCCCGGGAGGTATCGTGTTATCTTGAAAGAAATAAGTGTTTACCAACATTGTTAGGAGGATATCGTCGAGGAAAGAAGACATGGCAGAATGCAGCCATATTTGCGCTGGATGTTTTTGAGGGGTTCGATTCGCGCATGGAGACATGTGCGGTCGCAATAGACCTTGAGGATGCGTACAATAGGGTGTCCTTGGATATCTTGATGCACCAGCTGTTAAATCTTGCAGTTAATCCTTTTGTCGTGCGTTGGGTTGGCGCCGCCCTGATGCACAGGGTTGTAGTTCTTAAGTGTGGTAACTGGATATCTACACCAACGGTTATTAGCCCTGGCCTGCCACAGGGATCGCCTCTATCTCCTGTACTTTTCAATGTATACACATTACATATCGCTGGCAATCAAATCACAGGTGTTGGCAGAACGATGTCATATGCCGATGATATCTTGGTGTATAGACAGGGCAGAAATCGAGAAGAGTGTGTCGTGGAACTACAGAAGGAGCTGGACAGACTGACAAATTGGTGTCGAGATACGGCAGCAGTGGTTAATCCGTCTAAGGAATTCGAGACGTGGTTTTCCTTGAACAATCAGAAGGTAAAGATACCCATGCCACAAGTTTCGTTGTCCGGGAAAAGTTTAGAAAGAACTAGCACAATGAGATATCTGGGTGTGTTTTTTGACAGAAGCCTGAGTTTCAGGGAACATGTTGACCACATTATCATAAGGGCAGGCAAAGGCTTAGCAGCAGTGAAGGTTATTGCTGCTGCGCAGTGTGAGCAAAGATTGTTATTTCTTTTGTACTAGGGTTTGGTTGTGGCTGTGGTGGAATATGCACTGGCAATTCTGACTCTTAGCCAAACTCAGATCGAAAGACTGGATAGAGTCCAGAATGCAGCAATGCGTATCATTCTGGGATGCACAAGAGACACATCGACAAGAGCTATGCGATACCTACTTGACTGCCCAACAGCTGATCATAGATTACAGTATTGCCGTGCACGGGCGTATCTTCAAATACATGCAGATAAGGAACACCCGTTGCATTCCGAAATACACAAAGTTAAAGGCAGCAGACTCAAGAGAGGAAGGTCGTGGATGGGACGTGCTGAGGATGTAATACAAAGCGTGTGCAGATTACAGGATGTGGCAGCTGGTGCGGAATGGATAGGTCTACCCACAGATTTCGAAACTTGTTTGAGAGTAGTAATATCACTTAGCAGGGAATGCAGAGAATGGTGTCCCACTGCTGTGGAGAAAGAAGTGCAGGCTTTAATCAGTGAGAATACCAAAGAGGGGGATGTGATTATATACACTGATGGATCTGTAATTAGGCATGTTCGCACTGCTTGGGCCTTTACAGCTCAGTGCGCAGGTACAACGATCAAGGAGGAAAGTGGTGCCTTTGCGGTCACTACGAGTAGTATGACCATGGAGACTATGGCGGTGACCAAGGCATTTGAGTGGCTACGCACACAGAAAGTAACGCAGGTCTGCATCTTGAGTGACTCTATGAGTATGATTAAGAAGGTACAAGTGGGTCTCGTTCGCGAACAGTGGATTGAGGCCTTGAGAAATGCGAGCTTGATAGCGGTTACATTTATTTTCGTGCCGGGACATGTGGGCGTTCGAGGCAATGAAAGAGCGGATCAACTGGCATCGTGTGCGATTGTGGCAAAGGGCGATGGGGCAATGGATCGCGCTGGCGTTTTGAACTCCTTAAGAGATATAACACGCGAGAGTGAGACTAATGTGGATGATGATTCCTTTTCAATGGCTAGGATAAAAGATCAGGGATTGAGATGCGGTGTTGCTAGAGGTGAACATTTTGGAGGGCGCAGAAGAATGATGGTCAACCAGCATAGGACTGGTACTGTCAGCAAAAGTGTGATGGCGAATACACTCAAGGAGAGATCGAGCAACTATGGATGTGTCCAGTTTGCAGTGATGATGATCCGACGACTAACTAACTAACTAACATGTTTACGATTTTCTTGTGTTGTCGTTGTCCATGATTAGGTAAACATATGGTTTGCTTGTTAAATGTATGTGCCAGTGTGTGGGCTTAACCGCTCATTATTTAGGAAAGATGATCAATGAGGAGAGTAAATTATTTACGTTGATTATATGCATGTAGAGTACTCATGTTGTTGCAACGATCAATGACTTGAAATGAATGAATACACATACAGCTACTTGCAACGACCAGTGCGTTGAAATGGATAAATAGACATACAACAACTTGCAGCGACCAATGACTTGAAATGAATGAATACACATACACAACTTGCAACGACTACTGCCTTGGAATTGATGAATACACATACAACAACTTGCAACGACCAATGACTTGAAATGAATGAATACACATACAACAACTTGCAACGACCAATACCTTGAAATGGATGAATATACATACAACAACTTGCAACGTCCAATGCCTTGAAATCAATGAATACACATACAACAACTTCCAACGACCAATGACTTGAAATGAATGAATACACATACAACACCTTGCAACGTCCAATGACTTGAAATGAATGAATACACACACAACAACGTGCAACGATCAATTCCTTGAAATGAATGAATACACATACAACAACTTGCTACGACCAATCTTTCGAAATGGATAAATTCGCATACCACAACCTGCAACAACCAATGCGTTGAAGTGGATGAAGACACATACAACAACTTTTAACGACAAATGCCTTGAAATTGATGACTACACATACAACAACGTGCAACGATCAATGCCTTGAAATGAATGAATACACATACAACAACTTACAAAGATCAATGACTTGAAATTGTTGAATACACATACAACAACGTGCAAAGACCTTGAAATGGATAAATAGACATACTACAGCTTGCAAATACCAATGCCTTGAAATGGATGAATACACATACAACAACCTGCAACAGTAAATCCTTGAAATGGAATAATACACATATATCAACTTGCAACGGTAAAGACTTGGAATGGATGAGTACGCATACAACAACGTGCAACACCCAATGCGTTGAAATGGATGAAGACACATACTACAACGTGCATCGACCAATTACTCGAAATGGATGAATACACATAAATCAACCCATGTCAGGATTCGAGGTATATGGATGCGTATGATCAACAAAATACAGATCTGTTGCTTGTCATCATGTTATTCGGCGAATATCATATGTGTTGTATTGTAGATGTTATAACACTCGTTTTTGTAATATAGATGTTGCAACACTGTACGTTCTAATGTTTATGTTGTTACGCTGTACGTTGTAATGTAGATGTTGTAACACTCGATGTTGTAATGTATAGTTTGTAACGTTGTCCGTTATAATATAATTGTTGTAACACTGTACGATGTAATGTAAATGTTTTAGCACTGTGCGCTGGAATGTGGATGTTATTACCACTGAATGTTGTAATGTAGTGCTGTAATAATATAATTTTTTTAATGTAGATATTGTAACACTGAGTGTTATAATACAACTGTTCTAACAATGTACGTTGTAATGCAGATGTTGTTACATAATTGCTATAATATAGATACTGCAACACACGATGTTGTAATGTAGATGTTGTAACAATGAACGTTGCAATGTAGTTGTTGTAACACGGGGTGTTGTAATGTAGATGTTGTAAAAATGTATGTTGTAATGTAGATGTTGTAACAGTGGATGCTGTAATGTAACTGGTGTACCACTGGACGCTGTAATATAGAAGTTGTACCACTTGATGTTCTACTGCAGATAGTGTAATATATTGGTGTAATGTAGATTGTTCTTCTTCTTCTTCTTCAGCGTTCCCTCTAAAATAACAACAACGAATATTTCGTGTGATTTTCGCAAGGGAGAGTGAAGTACGTTGTGCTGCAAGTTCCACAGTAAAACTGATTTTTTGCACCCCGGTTGGCCACTTGAGGTCAGGACGTCCGAGGTCCATCACATCCGTTTTCGTCATTCCTTCATTTCAGGTTTGGTCCCTAGTCCGTGACAGCCTGTGTATCTGTCGCCGGGCACGCTGGTGTGAAGTGCCTCTTCGCCAAGACGCTTGTCGAGCGCGTCTATCTGGTACGAGGTGATCCGCCGTCTATAAACCCATCTCGTGCAATTGGACAAACTCTGCCTGTGTCCATCGTCTACTGAACCTTTTCTCATCTGCGAGCCTGAATCCGAATGAGGAAGAACTCGCCAGAAGAGTTGGACACTGGCTCGTTCGCCCTCCTACCCGAGGCGTCGTTCACAGACATCGTGAACCCCTCGTACAAGTTTGAGTCTCACACCACGCGTTTGAGAGCAAGGCGTTCTCGAGCTGAACGGCCTTGTCCCAATAGCGCCTGTGCCCATTAAGTACTTAACCCTTTCTCTCTGCAAGCGTATTTCCGGTATAGGAAAGCTTGACAATAGAGTTGGGCCAGGGCTAAATCGTTGTCCTTTTTGTGCCTGAGCCCATCAGATACTGAACCCTTTCTCTCTGCAAGTGTATTTCCGGTATAGGAAATTTTGACATTAGAGTCGGGCCAGGACTGCTATCTTTGTCCCATTCTTGCCTAAGCCCATCGGGTTCGGAACCCTTTCTCTTCGCGAGCATATTTCCGGTATAGGAAGGCTCGACATTAGAGTTGGTTTAGGTATTTTTGCTTTTCCGAGCGCCCACAATTGGGTCTGGGTCTCTGCTTATAAGGAAACTACAACACATACAACACATACAACAACTTCCAACGTCCAATGCCTTCAAATCAATGAATACACATACAACAACTTGCAACGTCCAATGACTTGAAATGAATGAATACACATACACCACATTGCAATATCCAATGACTTGAAATGAATGAATACACACACAACAACGTGCAACGATCAATTCCTTGAAATGAATGAATACACATACAACAACTTGCTACGACCAATCTTTCGAAATGGATGAATTCGCATACCACAACCTGCAACGACCAATGCAAATTATCACAGGTAACTATAAGCTCGTCTCGAGCTAACAGAGCTTATAGTTCCCCTTTCCTAAGAACTTTTCACTTTTCATTTGCAGTTCGCGCTGCCCTCTGGCGCTGTTCTGCCCTTTCATTGTGTCATTGTACTCAGTATGACATATATTTGTTTCTCTCCATGCAAACCCCTTTTCGTGTCTATAACATTAGCCGCCCCTCCAATGTTCTGACTGGACTAACAGGCGTCACTGTATGTCGACAGTGTTGCAGTATGTGGTGATGTAAATGGTATCGGAGATATTGTCTGTCTCTTTTGCAGTCAAATCTCTTTCCATCTGCTTCCTCCACATTCTCGGACACGATCCCAAAATGATTTGGCCAGAATCAGCTCGAACTGCTGTTTTCTGTTACCAGTGTGCATCGCGAGGAGGTACATTTGGGATCTTGGTTATCTGCTAACCCTGGGTACGCCTAGAGCATAGCGTTCCCTTCGCACTCCGTATATTGTGTAACATAGATGGTATAATGCAGATTTTGTAAAATTAGATATTATAATATAGATTTTATAACACTGAACGTTGTAATTTAGATGTACCACTAAATGTTGTAATGTAGATGATGTAATAATGGAATGTGTAATGTAGCTGTTGTAACACTGGATGTTGTAATGTAAATGTTGTATAACTGGATGTTGTAGTAATGTAGATGTAACACTGGGTGTTATAATGTAGATGGTTTAACACTGGGTGTTGCTTTAAAGAAAAAAAAACATGTCATTTGTGAATTATAGTCTTTCAATGAAGCGGAACTCTGGTGCTTCATCTCATTTTTCCCCACATGGAAACAACTACTCCATATACATAGAAACCACAAACTGCTTTTGCTGTTGCAACAGGCAGATGAATACAGAAAGTTATGAACGGGAGTTTGACATGAATACGGATATATCTTTCAGGTTATATCTGCATTCGTAATGAAGCAATGTTCATGAACAACAATATGCGTGTCGGCTGCATTCTTAGATAATGTATCACGTTGTAAAGAGGTGGAAGCTGGAATGATGTTCATTCAATTGATTACCTGGACATATACGTTTTTCGGGCAATGATATAGCAAACATTAGCTACCACTACATCTCGCTCCTAGCGCAAGTAATATAGAAATATATGGTGAACAAATGCTCCTATAGTTTATGTAATGATCATTATCTGGCGACGAAATAGCTATATAAATAATGAGCATATATATAATCCTAACGTCGTATTTGTTTCTAAAGTTATGTCTGATTATAAGCATTTTATTTATGCTGTCGTGCTCGTAAAATTGCAACAACATCCCTACTGAATGTATTCTATTAATGTACTCTAATGAATTCACGTTTAGTAAAGAAACACACACTATGTGTTATCTAACATGATGTCTACCGGCGTTAACGAATTCTAACCTCCGGAAATGTGGATCGAGCAGACTAACGGGGATATGCTTCCTTCAATTGTAATATTCAGTATAGTAACTTGCATATCACATGTAACATCAGCTGTAGTTCTATCCTGTATAAACACTCTCTCGTTAACACATCGTTTGTTTCCATTGAATTTAGTCTCTAATGTTACGTCTGTTCCTGCAGAAATAAAAGATAAATGCATATTTCTTGGACGAACAAATATTCGCACAATAACATTACTTTTCTCACTATATATTTAGATTATTATACTATGCTGCAGCCCACCAGCACTCACACGTCACTTATACTATATTCATATCGAGTATCGGTGATGGCCTCCCCGATCAAGGGAACAATGCGCCTGGGATTTGATGATTGATTCAGGAAACAATCATTCGTCTGACACAATTGTTGTCACTCTCACCTCCAACATTGGTGCATCTATCTTCTACATGTCATGTGTTAGAAGGAATTGCATCAATGCATTCCTATCACACAATGATATCTACATGACTATATCTTCGACGCCCGTAGCCCTAACAGGACAAGGGATATCAATACTTCCTCTTGCTTTGCTATCTACAATTTCTCTTTTAGGCGGTGTATATCGCCTCACTGTTCGTGTCAGCTTTATGTAAGAGATCCCTCTCTGTTTGTATGCCACCGCCCGTCTTTGTGATGCACGTCTCTCATTTCTTCTTTGCCTGACGTGCTTCTAATCTGAAGATGTCTAGCTGATCTACCAGATCAGTGGACTTCCCGGTTCCGATGGTACGTGTTCCCAGGGAGTCTATCCGCCAGTTTCTATCGTCAATTCCGGTTCGATTACCGCGACTTCCGTCTCGTCCGAATACTCCTCGTACGGTATCATTTACAGTAGAATCGCAAAGGTATATTCCGTCACGGGCATATACTCGATCTTGGCATCGCAACCTAGAAATTGAACGTCCATGTCTGTATTTTATAGTTTTCCATTGGCAATTTTAACATTGACTTCAATTATTTGGTGGTCGGTTTTTATGATCAACGTCAAGTCGTATAACTATAAATTCAATTTTTTAAGCGCAAAATGGATCACATATGATTCCTTCTCTACCGTGAGCCATTTTCTATGTGGCTTGCTGAATATGTGAGATAGGAAATAGATGTGTATCTCATTTCTATGTGACTTACTTAATATGTCATAGGAAATAGATGTGTATCTCATTTCTATGTGACTTACTTAATATGTCATAGGAAATAGATGTGTATCTCATTTCTATGTGACTTGTTTAATAGGTGAGATAGGAAATAGATGTGTATCACATTTCGCACACACATCAATATTATTTCCCCATTGTCAAAGGTACGCTGCACCAGTCATGCACATATGGCGTTGCCAAATGCTTATGAATATAGTTTGAACACGCGTCCCATATCAGGGTGGGAAACACCGTCACTGTTGTGGAGCGTTCTTTGATGCACTCAAAAGTCTGCTTCGTTATCCGGTTTTATTCCAACGCAGCTGAAAACGAAACCAAAAAGTTCTGTGTTTCTGACTTCATAGACTCCAATTTTCCAAAGAATAGCTTGATATAGTTCTGCCGTAGCCTGTCAAACAACTGCCCGATGTGTACAATGTACTTCTCTCTCTCTCTCTCTCTCTCTCTCTATATATATATATATATATATATATATATATATATATATATATATATATATATATATTTCGCTATTTCTCTAGCGGTTTGATGAGGGTGTCATCAATATAGGCCAGGATACACTTCTGCATACATACCAGTACCTCGCCCATCAGATTCATTTAGTAGGCAAGTGCGTTCTTTAAGCCGAATGATATTCGACTCCAGGAGAACGTGCCGAAGTGGAAGCAAAACGAACTCTTGTACAAGTCCATTGCCGACATCGGAATACACCACAACCTTGAAAGGGCGTCCGACTTACTGAAATACCTAGACCCGCTCTGCACACAAAGGATGTCATCGATGGGCGGTATAGGTAAGGATACGTTCCTGATGATCCGATTGATTGCCCGAAATTCTAAGAAAAACAAATATGGCCCATTTCGTTTATCCCCAATAACGATGGGAAATGTCAATTCTGATCTCGAACTTCGATTACCCCGGATGCCAACAAGTCCCGATGGCCTTCTCTACCGTCTCTCGGCTCTGAAGTGGCGCCCAGTTCGGTCTCAAGACCACGGGAGGATGGTGTCATGTATCTATCTCCATCTGGACAGTGGTATACAGTCACAGTTCAATGTCACTGAGGTCAAACGCGTCTTGTTGACGAGTCCCCACTTCCTATACGAATTCTCCATGTCCCCACTCAAACTGTCAGCTGTCCCAAGAATGTCTCTAGCTGTTCTATGACGTCGTCTGGTTCTACCATCCTTATCCTTCTCTGTCCCTGACTCTCAGCTATGCTAATCTATTCCAGGTACTGACTGATCCGATGACCTTCACATCTACGCTCTCCCAAGTATCAGTTTCTGGTGCGCTGTTATGCCTAACTAGAAGTTGTGTTGTATATTACGCCCGCAAAATAGTATAAGCCAGCTGTGTTCAAATCACCACGAGTGTATGTTCAGTTACAGAGGGGTTGACACTCTTACGACACTAAAGTTTCAAGGTTCACACCCTTACGGCGCTGAAGTTTCAAGGTTGACAACCCTAGGACACTGAATTTTCAAGCTTGACACCGGTACGACGCTGAAGTCTCAAGGTTAATAACCTACAACGCTGAAGTTTCAAGGTTGACACCCATACGACGCTGAAGTTTCAAAGTTGAGAACCCTTCGACGCTGAAGTGTCAAGGTAGACACCCCCACAACACTAAAGTTTCAAGGTTGACACCTGTACGACGCTGAATTTATAAGGTTTACACCCCTACGACACTGAAGTTTCAAGTTAGACACTCCTAGGACGCTGACGAATTGTTTGATATGATTAATATATACTGTTTAATAATGTTAGGGAAGACATTTTGAAAGTAATGTAAGTCAAAAGAAGAGGGATAAAATAATAGGCCAAGATTTCATAGTATATCATAGCAACCTATCAGTAACAACCACCACTCGAGTCATTCAATATTACAGAAGCGAGCACTATATTTACATCGCTAGTGATGGGTGTAACCGTGTACAGATGTGAAAGCTGGTCACTGGATGCAGACGCAGAAAGAAAGATTCGGATTTATTTAGGGAAACAGGTGCTGCAGATGTTTATTAATGATTATATATATATATATATATATATATATATATATGAAGGTAAAAAAATATTCGTCTGGCAGAAAATAAGCAGTAATAAAGAATCAGTTTTGGCTGTTTGTGAAACTATTTAATCGTGTTTCTTTTGGACATATAATAGGACAATACTCGCTCTGTATTATTAATTTGCTAGAACAGCATCCGAGCTTTTAATGATAAGAAGAGAGAAAGAGGAGAGAGAGATATAGAGAATCACTGATTAAAGAAATCAAGAAATGATCTTGATGTGGTTTAGATACATTATTGTGAATGCCTGAGGATAAAGTTTGTATAGCTTTGAGTGTTGACATATCGTGTGTCGCACCCCACGAATCATACGGTCTAGTGTTCTTGGTAGTATTAATTATTATATTCAATGGTTAACGTGTGCGACAACACATCAGTCACCACAACAATTATATATAAATTTTAATAAGAATAACAAGAAATTAGTACATTACAAGTACAGTGTATGTCTTCAGAATGTGAGATATACATTACCAGTACAGTGTGTGTCTTCAGTATGTGAGATGTACATTACCAGTACAGTGTGTGTGTTTAGTATGTGAGATGTACATTACCAGTACAGTGTATGTCTTCAGTATGTGAGATATACATTACCAGTACAGTGTATGTCTTCAGTATGTGAGATGTACATTACCAGTACAGTGTGTGTGTTTAGTATGTGAGATGTACATTACCAGTACAGTGTATGTCTTCAGTATGTTAGATATACATTACCAGTACAGTGTATGTCTTCAGTATGTGAGATGTACATTACCAGTACAGTGTGTGTCTTCAGTATAGGAGATGTACATTACCAGTACAGTGTGTGTGTTTAGTATGTGAGATGTACATTACCAGTACAGTGTATGTCTTCAGTATGTGAGATATACATTACCAGTACAGTGTATGTCTTCAGTATGTGAGATGTACATTACCAGTACAGTGTGTGTCTTCAGTATGTGAGATATACATTGCAAGTACAGTGTGTGTCTTCAGAATGTGAGATGTACATTACCAGTACAGTGTGTGTGTGTTTAGTATGTAAGATATACATTACCTGTACAGTGTATGTGTTTAGTATGTGAGATATACATTACCTGTACAGTGTGTGTCTTCAGTATAGGAGATGTACATTACCAGTACAGTGTGTGTGTGTTTAGTATGTAAGATATACATTACCTGTACAGTGTATGTGTTTAGTATGTGAGATATACATTACCAGTACAGTGTGTGTCTTCAGTATTGAAATATACATTACCAGTACAGTGTATGTCTTCAGTATGTGAGATATACATTACCAGTACAGTGTATGTCTTCAGTATGTGAGATATACATTACCAGTACAGTGTGTGTCTTCATTATGTGAGACATACATTACCAGTACAGTGTATGTCTTCAGTATGTGAGATATACATTACCAGTACAGTGTTTGTCTTCAGTATGTGAGATATACATTACCCGTACAGTGTTTGTCTTCAGTATGTGAGATATACATTACCAGTACAGTGTGTGTGTTTAGTATGTGAGATATACATTACCAGTACAGTGTATGTCTTCAGTATGTGAGATATACATTACCAGTACAGTGTATGTCTTCAGTATGTGAGATATACATTACAGGTACAGTGTATGTCTTCAGTATGTGAGATATACATTATCAGTACAGTGTGTGTGTTTAGTATGTGTGATATACATTACCAGTACAGTGTGTGTTTAGTATGTGAGATGTACATTACCAGTACAGTGTGTGTGTTTAGTATGTGAGATGTACATTACCAGTACAGTGTGTGTCTTCAGTATGTGAGATATACATTACAGTACATTGTGTTTGTGTTCAGTATGTGATATATACATTACCAGTACATTGTGTTTGTGTTCAGTATGTGAGATGTACATTACCAGTACAGTGTGTGTGTTTAGTATGTGAGATGTACATTCGAGGCACCACTATTGCTTGGGAATGATGTGATTGATTATAAAATATTGCGCAATTATTGTCACTAATGTTGAAGTAACAGGAGCAATTAATGTCACTAATGTTTAAGTACCAGTGGAAATTAATGTCACTAATGCTGAAGTACCAGGAGTATTTAATGCCACTAATGCTGAAACACCAGGAGCAGTACATGTAGAATTGTAGGTGTCTGATGCTGATTGACTTGTTGTTATAGCTTGTCCACAATATGATCTATATAAATCATATTATGATTGTTTGCAGGACAATACATTATATTGACATCCGCTTATTGCGAGACAATATTTACTGTGCGAAAACGGCGTTGTCTTGCATTGTGATCTTCAGTGACCGCAGTGTGTCCAATAGCGTATTGTGCAAGAATCTCGTCACAGTATCAGAAACATTTCAGTTGCCTAATATCATGAATCAGTTGAGTTCTGTAGAACATGTATGCCTGCTCACAACATCACTCGATCCTCGATCGTATTGCTTAGTCGTTCGAAGACTTCGTCATCACTGAATCGTTTGCAATAACGTTTCATCACACTCATTCGTACATCTATACGTTCCAAGAGACATTAGTAGCAATGTGTTGACAAATATGAATACTTAAATTTGAAAACATCAACGGTGCAGGAGACTGCATAGCAGAAATACGGAAGAGATTGGTAATGACATACTGCAAAATAACACGGTTGAAAAACATATGGAAAAACAACATAGAAACGAAAGTGCTAATGTTAGGAGCTTGTATTTTTTCCGGTTGCAACATACAGCTGTGAAACATGGACCCTAAGTAAAACAGCGGCAAAGAAGATCAACGACTTCGAGCTGAAATTCTACAGAAAGATACTTAGAATATCATGGGAGGAAAAAATCAGAAACTCAGATATTATAAACACATTGAAGATTCCAAAGTGTTGGTTACTAAACACAATACCAAAAAGAAAACTACGCCTTTTTGGTCATATAAAGAGACACAACTGTTTAGAAAGACAAATAATGGAGGGAAGAGTACCTGGTAGAAGGAGAAAGGGCAGACCAAGAAGACGATGAACTGACGACATTAAAGATAACATGAATACATTGCTAGAAAATGCAAGCCGCATCGCCCAAGACAGAGATGGATTCAGAAAGTTCACTGGGAAGACAACGGTCTGGAAGGAATACGTCACATGACCTGACCATGAACACAACACTAGCTCCATGTGCACGTCGCCAATACACACGTCATTGTAAACGAGTTTATCTTTTTTTAACAGTATATTGTATTCTATTGACAGGACGGCAAAGACGAAGAGCAATTGCCGGTAGCATCTCTCAGGAAACGTCGGGTAACATCTGCACTTGTAGTAATCTGTTGTTGTGTTCGATTCTGAATTAAGTGATCTCCTCGATCTATAGCGACTCTATGATGCGATGTGCGGTGTGTTCTTCGACTATACTAGTCTTGCCGTAACGCTTCTGCTGTCTGACAATGATTGAATGTGATGTATTCATCACGCTGTATCGCATTTGTTTGTATTAGCACTTTTTTTGTTTCATGCTCAGACAACATTAATGCTTGTTAGATGTGTCCGTCGGTGTTACCACGTGGTACATATAATAACTGTGATAATTATGGTTCTTGCAAAACGTATGTAATACTGGCAAAACTGACTTAATACTGACAACAGTGGTATCAGACTGGCAACGTTGACGTACTACATGTTTACTCGAGGTAATTCTGGCAACACTGATGTAATACTGAAAACACTGATGTAATACTGAAAACACTGATGTAATACTGAAAACACTGACGGAATAATGGCAACGCTGACTTAATACTGGCGACATGCATGTAATACTGTAAACACTGGCGAAACACAATACTTATTCGAATCAGACAATCTAGCTGAAGAACATACCTATCTTGCTTGTGTCCTTCACAATTAACCGATACCAAGAGAATGTCAACGACACATTGAAAATGATTTCAACTTTAGTTGCTTGCGCGTCTGGATTGCACGTGTGGTAAAGACCATCTAATAAGTATGGCTGCATCGGAGGAAGAGCATTCCAAGCGAATATATCAACTGGAAAAGTGAATATTTGTTTTGAGAGCAGAATACATTTTTAGTTGACTATCGCCATGCAATTGTGTATAATAATCATACATTTTAATAGTTCTGTCTTGACATATGATGAATCAAGTGTGTAACTCAATAAATTAGCGAACAACAGAGCAACATGTTAGATCATAGCTAAAGACGTGGATTCGTCATATGCTTCGTTGATAACAGAAGTGTCATGGAACTCTAAGATATTTTTTGCGGAAAACAAGCGTACCTTCATTTCTGGACTTCGCTTATGATACATATTGACTGAACTTCTGATACAATTATAACTGCACGTAAGATACACACAGTCGGTACTTCTGAGAAAACTATGAGAATAAATTAAAGTTAATGCCGATGTAGAACTAAATAATAATAGTACTTTACGCATGCGGGGTTGTCTGTGGGTCTCACCAATTTCTCACTAGACAAGCCAGTCAGGCAACAGAAAACCTTAGTGGAATACATGCCGTTATATTGATGCTCTCTTATGGAAGCTGTGTAGCATGTCATCTATACAATTATAGACTCCATAATAGTAGAATGTGACATCAATATGCATTGATCTAAGCCGAAAGTTGAAGTCTCCTGGATATGACAGAAAGTGCAAAAAAGCACATAGGAAGTAAGAGATAATTGTTTGTAAAGTATAGTGTTCTCAAACAAACAAACAACAACAGTACTTCCATCGCACACATGTTTTACCCAAGGTTCGTGATGTGTATTTCAGTCGGAACCCAAGGTTCGTGATGTGTTTTTCAGTCGGAACCCACAGTTCGTGATTGGTCTGCGAAACTAATATGATTACTTACAAACGTAACGCTAACATCAGATAATCCTTTCTTTCTTATTCTGACAATTCTAAAGATTTTGACATCATCAGCTGAAAACGTAGTAGATGCTATATCTTCAATAATTTTACCCGAAAACTGCGCTACCATGTTCCAAATTACACCATGAAATGTTGCGTACAGTTACCCTCAATGGAAAATATAGTATAATACATCTGCTATAGAATAAGAGCGCTGATCAAAGATGTCCCCAAAATATTACTTG
This sequence comes from Meghimatium bilineatum, assembly GCA_034231615.1. Taxonomy (NCBI): domain Eukaryota; kingdom Metazoa; phylum Mollusca; class Gastropoda; order Stylommatophora; family Philomycidae; genus Meghimatium; species Meghimatium bilineatum. Next base: position 65,117,070 of record CM067305.1, on the reverse strand, counting down.
ACAACATTGTGAGCAGGCTAAACCATACACTAACAGAATAATTAAATGTATAACTTGTAGTGTTAAACACGACATAGACTGCAGAAATGATATGTGTAATGTGCGAAATACCAAGAAACATAATTATAATACTATCGACATATTCAAATGTGGGTCAAATGACATGATTACATAGACCGCTGGTTCCACAACAAACCAACCAACACACACAAACACTATTTTTTGGTAGTAGTAATTATAGTAATTCCTTCGATTGTGTACACCGTAAGGAACACCTAGAACATCACTAGAGATATGATGTGCCTTAGACTATGCACATCATCAAGAACTTCTGGAACAATCACTAGATACATGATGTTCTTCTACACTTCCATTAGGCTCATCAACACATTGTACCTAGACCAGCTAGTTGCCGTAGAGTAGACCAAAACATACATGATTGATTCAGTGTTGACCGAGAATTCCGACAAAGATGTGTCATATTATCATATATATTTATTCCGCACACTTAGATGACATGTTACAATACACATAATACAAAATTAACCAGCAGAGAAACAATATTGCCTCACCAAAAATATGTTGTTACGAGATACCACAATTATAAAATGTTTCGAAGATACAATTTGTCTGTCAAATAAAATATGTTTCGACGATACAGTATTTCTGTCACACAGCCAATTTCTCGACGGTAAAATGATTCTGTGACACAGCCGATTCTCGACGATAAAATACTTGTCACACAGCCGATTCTCGACCATTAAATACTTTGTCACATAGCCGATGTTTCGACGATATAATGTTTCTGTAACACAACCAAAATGTGTTTCTATCATCCTCATACTATTCAACTAAAAATATAATTAATTTCTGAATGAAAATAAGACTAAATATGTGAGCGCCGACACTTTGACTAAAATCAGACCACATGACCAAAATGAGAACTAGAGCGAGATACCAGTCTCTAGTGTTTTTATTTTCGTAGCGTCACAAACGGAGATTGTTATGGAAATGTGAAACATGATGATGTTCGTCCGTCGTGATCGACGATGACCAAAAACTCAAACATAATAATAATAACAATAAAATATTAATGTTTAAAGTGCGTTTTGAAATGACTAGCAAGTCCGATGCGCGCAAAAAATGTTCTTTTACAGAATTGACAACAATAGAAGGTATATGTATGAGGTTGAGATGTTTTTTCTTTTCTACGTGCCCGCTTCTTTCTTGCAGTATCTTGTCTGGACTCTTCCGCAGCTAGTGCTCCCGTTATAATGATGTAACGCCATGCTGTAACGCCATGCTGTTCTATCCTGAGCGAGGCTCTCCCAAGCACCCACGTCAATGTTAAGATGTTTCAAGGATGACGTGAGCGTGTCTTTGAAACGCTTTTTCTGTCCACCAGCTTTTCGAAATCCTGCCTTGAGTTCTCCATAATATATTTGTTTTGGCAAACGCGAGTTCTCCATACGCACAAGATGGCCTGCCCAGCGTGCCTGCGGCTTTATAAGTATTGTGTGGGTGCTTATTGAGGTTGATTTTTCCAAGACCTCGTAGTCAGGTACTTTGTCACACCAATATATGTTTAGTAATTTACGTAGGCAGGTAAGATGGAAATGATTTAATTTTCTTGCATGTCTAACATACACTGTCCACGTTTCGCAGGCGTATAGTAAGGTTGGTATACCAGCAGCATGATATACTTGTAGTTTGGTGGTTGTTCTTATACCTCTTCTGTCCCATACATTTTTGCGTAATCTGCCAAATGCAGCACTAGCTTTTCCCGGTCTAAAATAAATGGGTTGAGAAATGACTAGAGCTGAAGTTGGTTTATAGTGTGGAAGAGTTGCGCTAATCGTCAACCACACTCTTTCTCCTTAGTTTTATCTTGGTCCAGCGGCAAGACAAAGTCGAGACAACTGGGAGAACATCAGGTGCAGTGGATGGCCAGAGCGTACTATGTGTCTAACTGTGCCCTATGCTGTCCACACAGATCTGCTGTTAGCGCCTATGCACCCATTGAGTTACCGGCCAACTTCTTCCGAGTATTTCGCCGCAAACAGACTTTTTAAGCCTAGGTAGGCAAAGCCTTTGTTAACAATGCTAGGTTGGCTTATTTCTTAGCACTGTGAGTGTCCATAATAGCTACAGTGTGTCGCCCAATATCACATCGACTGTAACAGGTTGACATCGTGGAAAAATAGGGCAGACCATTTTGACACGGTCAGTGAAACCGCCCCAGCGGCGAGAATAGGTCACCAAGTTAGATGTTTGTATCCGATTAACAATAACGAAAAAAAACAAGTTTCTCCTTTGTCAGCGCTCGAATGTTGCAAATAGCAACATTAAAGTGCGGAAACATATCCATTTATCACTTGAGTACACAATTAAACAACACAACTAGCACAATCCACGAAATTCGAATCACATAAACAGTGAGACAAAAACATCGCGACTAGCACTCATAACACATGTATTATATTAATTAAGAATAAATATGTAGTAAATGCAGACACACTGACCGTACTGACAGCTTGGACCAAAGTATTTCAATTCACATGGACTACTACATTCTCCGCTTGGGCCGCATGTGGTATTTCCTGAGCAATGACACGCATACCTGCAGTCGGGGCCAAACCAATTATTAGGACAGCCTGCAGTAATTCAAATCAAGTGTATGCTTCAATTGACGATGGTACAAACATCACTTTGAAACACGTCATCACTGACGCATAAGTTGAAGTTACTATTTTAAAATACACTAAACAATTTTTTACAATTGTTACAGTTGGTCATATCTGTTACATGCATGTATTGATAAAGATGTGAGAAACATCACGAGGTGAAAATGTCACAATCTTGCAGAGTGTACAACTAAAGCAAAAAGCAAAGGATGATGATGTCCGTTGTAGCCAACATTCGTTGTGGAGACGGTACTTGATGACAATGTTATAATGAATTTTATGGAATACATAAATCATTATGAGAACATTGTTTGATGGTTGTTTGATTGTCAGTGTAAGAGCTAATGATTGATGGTTGTATGATTGTCAGTGTAAGAGATACTGATTGATGTTTGTATGGTTGTCAGTGTAATATAGAATTAGTGTCAGTGTAAGAGAAAATGATTGATGATTGTATGATTGCCAGTGTAAGATATAATGATTGATGGTTGTATGATTGTCAGTGTAAGATATAATGATTGATGATTGTATGATTGTCAGTGTAAGAGATAATGATTGATAATTGTTTGATTGTCAGTGTAATAGAGAATGAGTGTCGGTGTAAGAGAGAATGATTCATAACATTAATCAGTTGTCACATCATGTTTCCACTGTCCAACGTTTTAATATTATGCGTAATGCCATACATAATGGAACACTATATAATTCAAGCAGGTTTCAGACAGAACATAGCTACCATAAATGGCATCTTCAACATAAGACATATAATAGAGAAATGCAGAGAGTAAAATGCAGACATATACACCTGGTTTAGTGACTACTCAATAGCGTGTGACTGCGTAACGCACCAGAATATTTGAAACATAATGGAAACATGGGCTTCCCACACCATCTCATATCGCTAATTAAAATGTTTAATCAGAAACAACCTGTTTTTGTTCGTCTCGACGGTGAATAGACTGACTGGTTTGAGGTCCATAAAGGAGTCAGACAGGGATGTATGCTATACCCACACATGTTCAACAATTATGCTGAAATTATCCTACCAAATGTACGATGGGACCCACGTTATCAACAGTTTCAACCCTTTACAATCAGAGGGCACGAAATCCCTGAAATTAATTATGCAGATGACATGACACTGATATCAAGGAGCAGCACAAGTTTAGAATAAATGAGTATACCAGTTAAACATCACAGTAAGGCACAAAACCTTTCCCTCATGGAGAGAAAAAAATCAAAATAAATTAGCTTACGTACAGATGAAATCGCAAGGTGCAACTTGACCATTTAAATAACTTGGAATATTTAGGGTAAACAAGCAACACCACAGACGATTGTTCAGCAGAAATAAGACAAATGTTATCATTGACTCTACAAAAACATTACAGATGAACAATCTATGGTAAGGAGCAAGCAGATAAAAAAGGTTAAAACTACTAAGAAATTACATCCTTTCAGTGGCAACATATGCGTGTGAGACGTGGGCAATGATATCGATAATAGAAAAGACAATACCTTCATTTGATCTGAAATTCTATAGAAAAGTCCTACGAATATAATTCACAGAAAAATAGAACTAAACGATATGTTCATAAAAATATAAACATAAGAGAAGACTGACTTCTAAACAAAAATATTTAGAAAAACGCAATCCTACGCATTTCGGACACATAAAAAGACACACTGGTTTGGAAAGACTAATCATGGGGGAGAAAGTTCCAAGTAAATAAAAAGAGGAAGACCAAGAACAAGACAAGAAAAGGATGACCACATGATACCGAACACCTCCTGAACATGCCACTGGGAGAAGCTGGATAGCTTGCACAGAACCATGAGGTTTACAGAGTGACAGTGAGAACAACGTTCTGCAAAGGACACGACACATACAGAGTCCCGTACAGCTTCTGTGACTCAGAGATTAATAATTATTCGTGACAAGCATGTGTGTATGAGTGACAGTGTCAGTGATGCGTGAATAATTAGCAGTGATATAACTTATACTTGACAGTAGCAACGATGATTGAATAATTGGTAGTGTCAGATATGCTCGTATCAGTTGTTCGTGTCAGGAAGGAGTGTAGTAGTGGAAATATCACGTAATATTTTATCATTCATAGTATCAGGTATGATTGTATCCTTGGTAGTGTCAGGTATGATTGTATCATTGGTAGTGTCAGGTATGATTGTATCATTGGTAGTGTCAGGTATGATTGTATCATTGATAGTATCAGGTATGATTGTATCCTTGGTAGTGTCAGGTATGATTGTATCATTGGTAGTGTCAGGTATGATTGTATCATTGGTAGTGTCAGGTATGATTGTATCATTGATAGTATCAGGTATGATTGTATCATTGGTAGTGTCAGGTATGATTGTATCATTGGTAGTGTCAGGTATGATTGTATCATTGGTAGTGGCAGGTATGATTGTATCATTGGTAGTGTCAGGTATGATTGTATCATTGATAGTATCAGGTATGATTGTATCATTGGTAGTGTCAGGTATGATTGTATCATTGGTAGTGGCAGGTATGATTGTATCATTGGTAGTATCAGGTATGATTGTATCATTGGTAGTATCAGGTATGATTGCATCATTGGTAGTATCAGGTATGATTGTATCATTGGTAGTGTCAGGTATGATTGTATCATTGGTAGTGTCAGGTATGATTGTATCATTGGTAGTGTTAGATATGATTGTATCATTTGTAGTGTCAGTGATGATTGTATCATTGATAGTGGTGGAGATGAATGCATGATTGCTAGTGTCATACACGATTGCATCAGTGGTAGTGTCAGTGATGATTATATCATTGGTAGTGTCAGATATGATTGTATCATTGGTAGTGTCAGATATGATTGTATCATTGGTAGTGTCAGGTATGATTGTATCATTGGTAGTGTCAGGTATGATTGTATCATTTATAGTGTCAGGTATGATTGTATCATTGGTAGTGTCATTGATGATTGTATCATTGGTAGTGGTGGAGATGACTGCATGATTGCTAGTGTCATACAAGATTGTATCATATGTAGTGTAAGATAATTCTAGTTAGTAAATTGTCTGATCATCATCACTGCACACCGGAGAATTCCATAGATTCTCCGATACCTTCCGAAGTGTATCAGCCAATACTCCTCTGCTGGTAGTTCCAGTTCTATGTTAATTGACTATTATCATTCTGAGTCCCGCAAACGTTTTCCCTCTGTCGACCCCACATTCCAAATCACGTTTCTTAATTCTAGTTATCGAATAAGAAAAATCAAACACGTAAAGTTCACTTTAACGTGATATCTCCTGTAGCTAATTCAACACATGTGGCAGATCCGATGCTGCTTACCCGGGTGTAACGACAACACATGTGGCAGATCCGATGCTCCTTACCGGGGTGTAACGACAACACATGTGGCAGATCCGATGCTCCTTACCGGGGTGTAACGACAACACATGTGGCAGATCCGATGCTCCTTACCGGGGTGTAACGACAACACATGGCGCCAGCAAATCATATCTCTTATTGCCTCAAACGTCAACATGTCTAGACACGAAAATAAAAGTCACCACCTCCAACCTCGACTCTCTCAATATCTCAGCCCATTGTTCATAAACGAGACCTTTTTTTACCATCATAATCATATCTAGTCATTCAGAGCACAGATCTATACATCCCTCTGTGAGATAACACATTCTAATGTCATTGTCACTGCCATAGTCACACTGCTCGCAGTCACAGGAAAAGCTCAAATCTCTTCCCTAACTCTTGGCCATGCACACTGAGCTGTGAAAGCCCACGCACCTCGAACATGTCTACCCACCGATCCATCTGTGTATATAATGACATCAACTTCACCGGATTTCTCATTGACCAAAGACTACATATCAGCCTCAACCGCCACTTGCCCAAATTCCTAGCGTGCCCTATCAAGTGTTATTTTTAAAACTCTGAAAAGAATGTTTGCAATACATGGGTGAGCATATCCATTTCGCAGCTGCAGATATAGCATGCAGCCTGATGATGATGATGTTCGTCCGTCGTGATCGACGATGACCAAAAACTCAACCATAATAATAATAACAATAAATAATAAAATAATAAAGTTAGAAATAAAAGCCTGCAACCTACACATGCTTTGTATGACATTTTCTGTCAGTTTCATCCACAATTGGCCTCTCCTCAGTCTACTACCTATGATTTTAAGGATTTCCGGATGTAACTGATGTTCTTTATCCACATTTATTTGAAGGTTTTCCTTGCACATCAGTACTGCTTCTATGTTCTACCGATAGACAGTCGAGCAAGTATCACATATCCCGTACCGATGTGTCCCTGGTGAATCACAGACTAATTCCTATAGCTTTATTCTATATTTTGTTCTGTCGTACTGTCTAAATTTGACTGAATGTCAGTATTGTAGTGTATACTCCACAACTAGTCACTGGTACAAAGAATCAATTTAGTGTCAATCAATTACCTGCTTGATTCTATCATTCTATCACTAGAGATGATTCTACCAATAGTGTCGGAGATGATTGTATCATTTGTTACTGTCATAGATGATTGTATCATTTGTTAGTGTTAGAAGATTATTTCATTGATATTGTTGGGTAATTGTGTTCCTGATATGGTCAGATATTAGTGTTTCTCTGATAGTTACAGAGATTATCGTAGCATAGGTCTGATCGATAGTCTTTTACCATTCACTGTACAGGTGCTTCATCGGTTTAATTCACACGTGAATTCCCTGATGTCCAGTTTGTAAAGATGTTTCATTATGAAGGCAATGGCTACTATGTCGTAAGCTTCCGCATGGTACAATTCATCGTCAAGTGTATATATGAAAGAGTGCAAACCTTGTACAGAACATTGCAAATACTGCGACATTGAAACACGTCTCTCAGTTAGTGTTGTATCAAAGAACTTTATTATTACAATAGACCAGAAATAAACATACAAGATAACGGCGAGGGTCCATCAATACTCACAGCAGAAGTAAGTGAGGCACTAATAAGAAACCAGGGACCACCGAATGTGAAGAACACCGTACAATCAGCCTCATGAGCCAAATAACCAAAATACTTCTCAGAATCATCATGAAGAGATTGAGAAACAAAATAAAATCATAATTAAGTCCAGAACAATGTCAGTTTGTAGAAGGCAAAGGTACTAACAATGATATTTATATATTGAGAACACTAATAGAGAGATCTATAGAGGTAAAAACAGATCTGTACCTCTGTTTTATAGACTACACTAAAGCATTTGACAAAGATAAACCCAGACATTATCAAAGTGAAAGGAAGTCGACTAAAGAGAGGAAAGTCGTGGGTGGGGCGCTCAAAGGACGTTATACAGAGTGTCTGCAGATTGGAGGATGTACTACCTGGTGCCGAATGGAGTCTGACACCCTCGGATTACCCAAAAGCCTTCGAAGGAGTAATAACACTCAATAGAGAGTGCAGGGAATGGTGTCCCACAGTGGTCGAGTCGGAGGTGCTCGCTCTGATCAGTGAGAATTCCAGGGAAGGTGATATAGTTATATATACAGATGGGTCGGTTGAGAGACACATCAGGAGTTCCTGGGCTTTCACTGCTCAAAGGTGGAGGGAGACTATCAGAGAGGAATGTGGTGCATTCGTTCAGACGACAAGCAGCTTGACAATGGTGATTCTAGCGGTGACAAAATCTTTGCAATGGGTCTGCTCACAGACTGTCTGCGAGCATGCATGTATAATCAGTGACTCCATGAACATGATTTTGAAAATTCAGACAGGGTACGATCGAGAATAGTGGATGGATGCAGTCAATAATTCCTGTGTGCGTACAGTCACTTTTATTTTTGTGCCGCGACACGCGGGAGTCCGGGGTAATGAAAGAGCAGATAGATTGACCGCCCACGCTACTACTACGGGCTGTCGGTGGAGCGATGGATCGGGCAGACATTTTGAACGCCGTACGGGAAAACGCACGAACAAATGGCTGTACAAGTGATGATGACACTTGTTCCATGATTAGAATAAAGGAACTTGGTTTGAAATGTTGTGTCGCTAGAAAGGAGAGTTTTCGTGGGCGAAAACGAATGATGATCAATCAACGACGTACTGGGACTGTCAGTCAACGTGTAATGGCGGATACACTCAAGGAAAGATCTGAGAACCTATGGACTTGTCCGGAGTGCAGTGACGATGAACCAACGATTAACTAACTAACTAACTAACAAAGATAAGCATAGCGAAATTATACACATGCAAGAGAATCTGAACTTTGACAGCAAGGATTTAAGAATAATCAAGAACATGTACTGGCAACAAACAGCAGCAATAAGAGTAGGAAATTAATTTGGCCCTTTTCAACAAATAAAACAAGGAATCAGACAGGGATGCGTGCTTTCACCAGACCTGTTCTCTTTATACAGTGAAAACATATTGCGTGCAATAGTAGACATTCCAGGAATATCAGTGAGAGGACATAACATAAATAATTTGAGATATGCGGATGACACTGTTCTGATTGCAAAAAGTGAGGAAGACCTTCAAAATTTAATTAAAGTAGTAGTCACAGAAAGTAGAGAGAAATGCCTCTTCCTAAATATCAAGAAACAAAATATCACACCGTGCAAGATCATAGTGAATGATATAGTATTAAAACAGGTCCACCAATTCAAATATCTAGGTACAATTATTACAGCAGATGGAAGAAGTTCAACAGAAATAAGATGCAGAATAGGACAAGCATAAACAATATTCAGAAAAATGAAAAATATACTGTGTAATAAGACCTTGTCATAAGAGGTGAGAAAGAGAGTTCGGCAGTGCTATATAACCGCTATACTAACATATGGGTGCGAGTCTTGGAAAATAAACAAACTGGAAAGTGGGAGATTGGAGGCAACAGAGATGTGGTTCTACAGAAAAATGCTGAGAATAACATGGACTGCCAGAAAAACTAATGTAGAGGTGTTGAAATAGTTGAATGCGAAACGGACCTTAATCAACAATATCAGAAAAAGACAATCTTCTTTTTTTGGCCACTTCATAAGACACGGCAGTTTTAGAGAAAATAATCACAACAGGCAAGATTGAAAACGTGATAAATTATTAGACAGTTTGACAACCGTGCACGGCAAGGAAACAACAACGACTTTGATACTTAATACTGTGGACAGAGAGCTGTGGAGAGCCATGACCGTCTACTCCATCCGGCATGACACCTGATGATGATGATGACAATACCAATAGTTATAACAATAGATAACATCAATGTGAACAAGTCTGAATTTAAATATCTAGGTAACATTTTTGTGTGACAAATAATTTTAGACTGGGAAATAGAAACAAGAAGTCAGAAACAAACACAGTTACTTCTTATCTCTTAATAATATTTCTATCACTGCATATCAACATGGAAATGAAACGATAAACAATATCAACTATTTTTGTACCAAAACTGCGAATATCAAACACGAGATTACACAGCTTCGCAAACAAGTACAATCGTTACAAATGAAATGCGGCGTTTAACGTAAACTGTAATGTTTACTAGACTAGATGAAATCAGACATTAGGAATATAATTAGGTATAATATACTTACCGAGTTCGTTCCTCACCACAGGCAATTGTGCATCCGGACCGTTCAGAAAGCAATGGCAACCTACTGAACGTATTTATATTGCCTAGAAAATCACCACAGCCAACAAATGCTGGGTTGATAGCTAAGTCCTGGATAGGATATGCTACCTACTATAATATACTGTTTTACGCATATTGTGATATTGAAAAAAACAACGAGTGAAATTGTTTGAAATCCTAAAGCGCATAAACTAAATACCGATAAGAAGATATAAAACAATGATGTTATGATATAGAGCAAGTGTTGACAAAGAAAACCGTGGGTAAAGAGCATCATGACCTATAACAACCATAGACGCAATGAAATCAAAGTGATATATATGATCTTTGAACGACAATCGAGACACTCTGATGCTTCACGGTAAGTCTGAATACGACATAACATCATTCACCCAGGGACGGGCAATAATTAATATGTTGATATGTTTGAGTTATCAATGTTTGTTTTAAACTACATATTGTCACTTGGAAGATCATCCTAAATTTAAAAATGCTGATACTAGGAGAACATAAGCTAGGCTCCTACAACAGCATAACAAGCTAACACAATAATAACTTCAGCCTTCTACAACAGTATAACAAGCTAATACAAGAATAACTTCAACCTGACTCTAGTCAAGCAAAATGAATTAAACAGGTTACTAAAACACTTACCTTGCCTATTAATAAAAATATATAAAAAAGTATATATATAAAATACATACAATAAAACTAAACAGGACAATTCTCCACGTATCGGCTCAAATTGATACTTTTTCAAGAGAAAAACAACAGAAAACAACACAATAAAAAACAAAATAGATGACTAAATTTCATCTATTTTGCTTTTTATTGTGTTGTTTTCTTTCTTTTGTTTTTCTCTTGAAAAAGGTTCAATTTGAGCCGATACGTGGAGAATTGTCCTGTTTAGTTTTATTGTATGTTATATATATATATATATATATATACTTTTTATATATTTTTATTAATTTCAAGGTAATTGTTTTAGTAACCTGTTTAATTCATTTTGCTTGACTATTTGTTCATTAGGTTACTGCGGCACCATACACTTTGTCGGACACCATCTGACCATTTGGTTATTTATATTCTCCTACAACAACCAAATGTGCTCATACAAGAATAACTACAATCTGGCTCCTACAAGAACCAAACACACTGATACAAGAATAACTTCGGCCTGGCACCTACAACAGCCAAACACGCAGATACAAGGAGAACTTCAGCCTGGCTCCTACAAAAGCCAAGGACAGAAGAAGTGTTGTAAATGCGCTTCTACGTGACCGCTATCACACATCAACATAAACACACGATTATTGTAGAGTATTTCGCAATTCAGATGTGTCTGGCACCGAAAAATAAATCATGACGAAATAGCTGCTGAGAACATCAGACATAGTGCTGCACACGCACACACAGATACACACACACATACACACCACATGTACACACACACACATACACATACACACAACACGAGAAAGGGAAGAGTCACACATTGTCCACAGACTTATCTCACAAATGTTCAGAGTGTGGTACACAATTACAGGCAAGCATATAATTCGGTTATCACACCCGGGCACACGACATACAGAAATGTCTTCTCCGTCATCCCCGTTGACCTGAAACGCAATAGTCGTTTACGTCACACGAACATTTTCAACATTCTCAAGCAACATTATAAACTACTTCATACATGGACTGAAAGTGCAGGTGATACCATACGTTTTCACACATGCAGGTGATACCACACGCGTTCACACTTGCAGGTGATACCACCCTTTTTCACACTTGCAGGTGATACCACACGTTGTCACACTTGCAGGTGATACCACACGGTTTCACACATGCAGGCGATACCATACGTTTTCACACTTGCAGGCGATACCACAATTCTGACACTTGCGGGTGATACCACACGTTTTCACACTTGCAGGCGATACCACACGTTTTCACACTTACAGGTGATAATACACGCTTTCACAATTGTGTTATCAGTTTGTTTCAAGCTAACACCGAACTATTAAAAAGTATTTAAAAAACCACAAATAAAAACATGTACGTATTTACGGTGTTACTTGATAACAAGAACGATCACTTTATTTCGCATTTATCACACACTCTATATCACCGTTTTCCTGAATTATCTACTTATTTATCACATTTTCTATATCACCGGTTTCCTGGATTATCTACTTATTTATCACATAATCTATATCACCGGTTTCCTGGATTATCTACATATTTTTCACATAATCTATATCACTGGTTTCCTGAATTATCTACGTATTTATCGCACAATCTATATCCCTGGTTTCCTGGATTATCTACTTATTTATCGCACAATCTATATCACTGGTTTCCTGGATTATATATTTTTCTATCACACAATCTATATCACTGGTTTCCTGGATTATCTACTTATTTATCGCACAATTTAAATCACTGCTGTCCTGGATTGACTGCTTATTTATCACACATTCTATATCACTGGTTTCCTAGATTATCTACTTATTTAACGCACAATCTATATCACCGGTTTCCTGGATTATCTACTTATCTATCGCACAATCTATATCACTGGTTTCCTGGATTATCTATTTTTCTATCACACAATCTATATCACTGGTTTCCTGGATTATCTACTTATTTATCGCACAATTTATATCACTGCTGTCCTGGATTGCCTGCTTATTTATCACACATTCTATATCACTGGTTTCCTGGATTGTCTACTTATCTATCGCACAATCTATATCACTGGTTTCCTGGATTGTCTACTTATCTATCGCACAATATATATCACTGGTTTCCTGGATTGTCTACTTATCTATCGCACAATCTATATCACTGGTTTCATGGATTATCTACTTATTTATAAATATTTTCTTACATTTCAAAACTGAAATATCAGGAATATGTTAGATAATGTTCTCATTATTAGATGAATATATACCTTGACCAATAACGTTCATTGGCTGGAATGTAATCAGGAGAAGGTAACTTCGTGTCAATGCAATCATCGATGAAAACTTGCACATCCTGATATGGTTATCTCATCTTGCACACAGGCCAGCTATAGAAACTAGAACATCAAACAGTTATTGACGTGTGCCGAGATTAAATTTAATTTAAGAAATTGATTGTATATTACTAACACGGGTTCTCCACTGTCTGCTCAGCGTGTGTATGTGTATGCCTTAACAATTGCATACTCACGGAGTGTATGTGCATGTCAATCTGTCACATAAGCCAGTCATGCCATGTCATGTGACGTATTCTTTCGAGAATGTTGTCTTTCCAATGAACTCCCTGAACCCATTTTTGTCTTGGACGACATTTTTGTCTTGGACGACATTTTTGTCTTGGGCGACATTTTTGAACGCTGTATTCATGTTATATTTAATGTCGCCAGTCCATGTGTTCTTGGTCTGCCCTGACTCCTCCACCCGGGTCAGTACATGATGTCAGTACAACATAGGGAGATTTAAACACTGATTTCTCTGATGGTGTGCATGTAAGAGGGAAATGAACAACCACAGAGCACCACGCGGACTTTCAATCACAACCGTTCGTATTCATCTACTCCTAGTGTTTCGCGAACCCCTTCCCCCACATGTTGCTTGCAGACGTGACAAGAAACTCTTGAATCAACTGGTCAGGCATTGTCTCCAGTCTGATGTCAGAAATTATTTCGGAACCATCAGCTACAAACGGACACCACGCCGCTACACCTGTGCATTTGTCACCGAGACCCGGCAAATCGCATTCCAAAAAAACAACACATTCACCATAGAGGATAGAATCACAGTGAGGATAGATTCACATTGAAGATAGATTCACATAGAGGATAGAATCACAGTGAGGATAAATTCACATTGAAGATAGATTCACATTGAAGATAGATTCACATTGAAGATAGATTCACATTGAGAATAGATTCACATTGAGGATAAACTCACATTGAAGATATATTCACATATATGATAGAATCACAGTGAGGATAAATTCACATTGAAGATAGATTCACATTGAAGATAGATTCACATTGAAGATAGATTCACATTGAGAATATATTCACATTGCGGATCGAATCACATTGATGTTATATTCACATTGAGGATATATTCACATTGAAGATATATTCACATTGATGATATATTCACATCGAGGATAGATTTACAATGAGAATAGATTCATAGACTTTGATGTAATATCTTTCCTTCGTAGATGCTCATAATCTGACCATATCCTATCCTCGACTCGTTTCGTGTCTATAAGGTCCTCTTTCCATAGTATCTTGATGAATACTCATGGAAGTTCCTTTCCTGATAGGGTTAAACGTGCGTTCATTTCATTACCTTAACTCTACTGTCCGTAGGAGCATGTTATCTGATTCCTTCTCCGACCTGATCCTCAAACTCGTGTCATTTTACAAGACCTTCATCTGTTTGGGTATACGTTAGACGAATTTGTAACCACTATCACCTCCAGGTTAATTGTTTTAAACATGTTGGCACAATTCGTTGAGAGCGCCGTCGTTCCTGCACATATTCTCATGTAGTGCACATCCGACCGTTTCATTTCCTACTTTCCTATCGACGATACCTGCATAGTCGATTCCAACTATGGTATTTAATATGATCTTGTGTAAACGACATGACAAGTAATATACAGGTGAACCGAGTACAAGACAATGTGATCGTTTCTAAAGACATCTTCATGGTATTGACTACAAAAAAACTACTTATGTCGCTCTGTATTGCAATGACGTTGATAATAAAATCACTGCATTACGATCCTGCATCACATGTTTTATAACAATGTCTTCTCCTGTCTTGTCCTATCTTAGCCACGTGTACCGATATTCGTCATGGACAGCCGAAGTCTTGTCTTATCTTATCAACGTGTACCGGAATTCGTCATGGACAGCCGAAGTCGTGTCTTATCTTATCCACGTGTACCGATATTCGTCATGGACAACCGAAGTCGTGTCTTATCTTATCTACGTGTACCGACATTCATCATGGGGAGCCGATGTCTTGTCTTATCTTGGCATATTCACGTGTACCGCTAGTCGTCATGAGAACCCGATGTATGTTATCCTTTTCTAACTGTGTTGTCGCTGACATAGTACATCCGTGATGTTCAAATACGTTACTAATGCACTGTATTCTTCTTTGTCTGAGTCTTGCTCTATTTCTCCTTCAGATGTTTTTCTATTATATACCATCGATGAACTGCAATCTGGATCCATTCTTAGCTGGTGGTCCAATCGTTTCTTTTAGTGTCTAGTTATTGCATGCAATATAATTTTTAAATATTTATTATGGTGTCACTTTTTACTCTCTCTCTCTCTCTCCATAGATGTTATCAGGCATGTAATTTCGCATACTGCAAGATTTTGTTCTAAATTCTCATAGTCCAGGACTGACAACGTTAGCACTGTTCTAGAGGCACATATCATCGGGAACTATTTTAATAGATATTGCTGCAGCAAAGACAAATACAAAATGAACAACTATAGCTTCCTTAACACTAACTCATAATGAAGTAGAACAAGAATAAATACTACAGAAAAATAAAACATGACTTTGCACACATATTGGAGCTCTCAACTGACACAACAGAGAATATTGATAAATAGTGGAATAGTTTTCCCTGCCTAACGCAGACAGGTAACACACCACGGAGAAAAACAAAACAATGTTAAAACCCAGAAATAAAAGAGTACCCTGGTGGAAAGAGGAAGTAAATGCAGCACTATAAAAATAACAAATAATAAAGATTGTCCGAAAATGTGATAAAAATAAAGAACATAGACAACATCAGAGAATATCAGCTGAATAAACTGAGACAAAAACAGAATAGAGAAAGCACAATACAAATCATGGTAATAATAAAGACACCATATCTCAAATCATTTGCAAATCAAAACGCAGATAATTTTATAAAAGCTGTAAATCTTTGCGGACTAGACACGATACATGTAATATTGTTTCTGGAATAGAAACTAGCATGCCAGCATGCGGGACACTAGTTAGTGTTTGGCTCCATTCCCGCAGACAATTCCATTGACTGTAGACTCACATACATTGTCGGGTGTTGATTCCGTATCTTAATGGCATTCCAAAAAGACTACTTTATCTTCCTTCACCTCCATTTCTGACACTATTTGTATGTGCACTTTTGCATCCTCTTTGGCATTATCTTTTATTTTTTGCAATAATTTTATGACTGGCCTAATCAAGTATTTGGAAAAACGAATGTCCACCCCAACAATGGAAAAATGGCATCATTATCAAACTACCAAAAAAAGGAAACCTAACAAATTGTGATAACTGGAGTGGAATCACACTGCTATCTGTACCTGGCAAAATTCTTTGTAATATGATGCTTGCAAGATTAAAGTTATCCTTAGACAAAAGACTTAGAGAAGAGCAGTCATGCTTTAGACCATGTCGTTCCTGCGAAGACCACATATTCATTCTTATAACAATAATAGAAGAATGTCTAGTATTTAGATCTAATCTCATAATAAACAACGTTGATTTTCAAAAAAAGCCTTCGACAGCAGTCATCGACCATCGCTTTGGGAAATTTTAAAAATATACGGATTCCAAAACAAATATGCAAATGTGATAAAATCATTCTATACCAACTCAAAATGATGTGGTATAACAGAAAATACAATTCAGAATATTTCCCTGTGATTTCTGGTGTTAAACAAGGCTGCCCTATGTCACCATTACTATTTAATATCGCAATTGAATGGGCATTAAGAAAAAAGCACATCAAAAACAAATTTAGAAATCAAATGGATAAATAAAACAACATTAAAAGACCTAGATTTTGCCGATGATCTTGCACTATTGAGTGAAAACCATCAAGATGCACAAACAAAAACTAATAGATTAAAACCCATTGCAGGACAAATAAGTATAAAACCAATTCAACAAAAAGAAAAATTATGGACTTCACCAATTCACCTAACGAAATTACTTTAAATGGACAACAACTTGAAAAAGTACACACATTCTCATATCTAGGAAGCAAATTAACACTCGACGGTGATGTCATGCCAGAAATTGCAACCCGCATTGCCTTAGCATAAAGTGCATTTAACAGACTTTCTAATATTAAAACACGCACGAAAATGCGCTTATTTAATTCCTGCGTTATTCCGGTGCTATCATATGGATGTGAGAGCTGGAAAAGCTATTTATCTTCAGAAAAGATATTACTGAGTTTCGAGAACCAATGTCTTCGTAGGATAACTAACACCCATTGGAGTGAATTCAAATCGAATGATAAAATCAGAGAAGAGACACATATAAATTGTATCACAGATGTTATCAGAAAACGCCGTTGGTCCTACATCGGGCATGTCCTACGCGCAGACACCAACATAATACACCACCAATCACTTGAATGGATACCTACAGGCAAAAGAGCAATGGGTAGACCAAAAGAAACACTCAGAAGAACAATACTTAGAGAAAGTAAAACAAACAATATTCATACTATTCAAGAACTGCACAGAATAGCTTTGAACAGACATAATTGGAGAGATCTGACGTCTGCCCTATGCGCTAACTTCAGCGCAAAAGGAAAATGAATGAATGAAATAAAGTCTGCTTTATGTCTTCTCCGGTTGTACCATCTATCGTTGCATTGCCTACCAATATGTCGGCTCTCTCGTTTGCTCTGACCCAGTCCTGACCAGTGCAGTATATCCATGTATTTAACTTGACAAATGAGATGTTCAATAAATCATAACATTAATTTCTCATCATGAATTTTTCTTTCTTGCGCAGCATACTTTGAGATAATGTGTGTACTAAGGATAGTGTTGATGTATTAGTTATCAACCAATTAAGTGATTATGTAAATATATCTATATTCTCATGCACGTTGTGACAGTGGCGTATGCTGAAGATTTCTCAACCAATATCACACCGTTTATGTAGACAAAACAGACACATTGATTTTATTTGTATTTCTGTTGACTGAAAAAAAATGAAAAAAAAAACAAAGACTAGCTCAGAAAATATCACCTTGGTGATAACAAAGGTGAGACAAAAACACAATAACGAAAGCAAACATATGTCTATGTATATAATTATGTCTTGTTGCTTGGATTGTAACTGGAGAGCTCTTCCACTGTAACATTAGCCCTGAAATCATTCCATTTCCTGCATGCGTTTCTAGTTGTATTATTAATTTAATTAGTGATTTCTTCTGAATGTCTACCATTTACTGTCCTTTAATGTTTGCCACCATGTGAAAGATGGTTGGTCGTATTCAGACTTGCCGTTAAGCGTAGTGGTGGGAGATTAAGCTATCGTTCAGTTTCCATATGTGTCGCCTTGTTTGCAATTTGTTCAAGTTTATTCAAGGTTATCTTGATGTTTTATATTCACCTTTTTCTTGGTCTGTCGTTAACATAATGCTCTTATTAGTATTAGATTTCGGTACATTCTCATAAGGTGACCGAACGATTTTACTTGCTGCCTCTCAATATGTTCAATGCATGATATTATACCAACTGTTTTCTAATTTCTTAGTGTCTTATTTTATCTAGTTTGGTAACCATTGAAGCCTGTCTCAGACACGTCATTTCATACTTAATGTTTTTCCTCTGCTGCGAAGCTGTCAAAGACCATGTTTCACATTGGTAGCACAGTGTTGGTATAAAACGTGTATATATTATCTGTTAATTTCATGTCCGTCTTTGGTCATCTTTGGCCTTCTTTGGGTGAAGAAGTAATGGTGAAATTTGTTAGGCAACTGTTTGTTTGCTGGCACCTAGTTTCTATATATCTGTCTGGTCTTCCATTTTTGGATATAATGCTGCCTAGATATTTAAATTCTTTGGTTTGTTTCACTTTGGTGTTATCTATTGTTATATCCATTGGTGTTGCAGAATTGCTGATGTTTATAATTTCTTTTTTATTTGTTAGTTTTCATGTTCTACTTCTAACATTCCAATCAATGCATCGATTCGATCTTGCACATGTTCCTAATCCTTTTATATTAGACTTTGATTGTCGGCAAATAATATTTCATTGATCTAATTAAGTCCCTGTCTTATGTCTTTAAATTCACAAACTCTTCGTACTGTTTCTTAAACTTCTAAATTAATGATCACATTTTTGTTTTTTCCTTGCCTCATCTAGATGTTGTTGTAGTAGGTATTCATCTAGATGTTGTTGTAGTAGGTATTGATCTATATGTTGTTGTATTAGGTATTCATCTAGATGTTGTTGTAGTAGTAATCCATCTAGATGTTGTTGTAGTAGGTATTCATGTAGATGTTGTGGTAGTAGGTATTCATCTAGATGTTGTTGTAGTAGGTATTCATGTAGATGTTGTTGTAGTAGGTATCCATCTAGATGTTGTTGTAGAAGGTATTCATCTAGATGTTGTTATAGTAGGTATTCATCTAGATGTTGTTGTAGTAGGTATCCATCTAGATGTTGTTGTAGTAGGTATTCATCTAGATGTTGTTGTAGTAGGTATCCATCTAGATGTTGTTGTAGTAGGTATTCATCTAGATGTTGTTGTAGTAGGTATTCACATAGATGTTGTTGTAGAAGGTATCCATCTAGATGTTGTTGTAGTAGGTATTCATCTAGATGTTGTTATAGTAGGTATTCATCTAGATGTTGTTGTAGTAGGTATCCATCTAGATGTTGTTGTAGTAGGTATTCATCTAGATGTTGTTGTAGTAGGTATCCATCTAGATGTTGTTGTAGTAGGTATTCATCTAGATGTTGTTGTAGTAGGTATTCACATAGATGTTGTTGTAGAAGGTATCCATCTAGATGTTGTTGTAGTAGGTATTCATCTAGATGTTGTTGTAGTAGGTATTCATCTAGATGTTGTTGTAGTAGGTATTCATCTAGATGTTGTTGTAGTAGGTATTCATCTAGATGTTGTTGTAGTAGGTATTCATCTAGATGTTGTTGTTGTAGGTATTCATCCAGATGTTGTTGTAGTAGGTATTCATCTAGATTTTGTTGTAGTAGGTATTCATCTAGATGTTGTTGTAGAAGGTATCCATCTAGATGTTGTTGTAGTAGGTATTCATCTAGATGTTGTTGTAGTAGGCATTCATCTAGATGTTGTTGTAGTAGGTATCCATCTAGATGTTGTTGTAGTAGGTATTCATCTAGATGTTGTTGTAGTAGGTATCCATCTAGATGTTGTTGTAGTAGGTATTCATCTAGATGTTGTTGTAGTAGGTATTCACATATATGTTGTTGTAGTAGGTATCCATCTAGATGTTGTTGTAGTAGGTATTCATCTAGATGTTGTAGTAGGTATCCATCTAGATGTTGTTGTAGTAGGTATCCATCTAGATTTTGTTGTAGAAGGTATCCATCTAGATGTTGTTGTAGTAGGTATTCACATAGATGTTGTTGTAGAAGGTATCCATCTAAATGTTGTTGTAGTAGGTATTCATCTAGATGTTGTTGTAGTAGGTATTCATCTAGATGTTGTTATAGTAGGTATTGATCTAGATGTTGTTGGAGTAGGTATTCATCTAGATGTTGTTGTAGTAGGTATTCATCTAGATGTTGTTGTAGTAGGTATTCATCTAGATGTTGTTATAGTAGGTATTCATCTAGATGTTGTATTGATGACAAATTTCGTCTTGTGTCAGATATCGCTGACAGTGTACAGAATGGACTAGATCAACTGTCGATATGGTGCAGAACATACAATTCTGTGATCAATCCCTCGAAAGCAAAGGTCGTCTGGTATTCCTTAAATAATAATCTGGTCAAAGACAATCTGTCAGCTGTTAGTTGCATGGGTTCATTCATCGAAAGAGAACAGGACCTTAAATATCTTGGGATAATCATTGATAGAAGTCTCTCATTCAACAAGCACGTCACAAATATCATTCAGAAGGCTAAAAGAGGGATCAGTGTTATCAAGATTATGGAGACCTTCGACATGCAGCTATCGGTACTTTTTCTGCTTCTGCAAGTGATAATGCTATCTGTCATAGATATGGCCTCGGCCGACTAATTTTGTCAAAATGAGGCAATGACAGTCGTACTGTGGTTCACTAGAGATACGTTCATCTCTGCTATGATATTTCTGCTTGATCTCCCAGCATTAGAGTGCAACATCGGGTAGAACAGGTTAGGTCGTACCTTAAAGGGACAGACCACAACCACCACCCATTACACCAACGTCTATAATATAAATAACCAAATGGCCAGAGGGTGTCCGACAAAGTGGATGGTGCCGCAGTAACCTAATGAACAAATAGTAATGCAAAATGATGTAAAAAGGTTACTAAAACACTTACCTAGCCTATTAATAAAAAATATATTAAAGAAAAAAAACATACAATAAAACTAAACAGGACAATTCTCAACGTATCGGCTCAAATTGAACCTTTTTCAAGAGACAAACAACAGAAAACGACAAAATAAAAAAATTAATAGATGTCTATATTTCATCAAGCCCTCGTCTCCATAATAGCGCAGGGATGGCAACGCATCTAGTCAAAGTGAAAATGCGTGCATTCATTATAAACAAACCGAAAGTGGGAAATTAGAGACACTATAGATGAGTGCAAGAATAATAAAAGAAAAAGATAAGAAAAATACCCCTTTTGTCACTCTATCAGACAGGCAGGTTTTAAGAACATAGTCACAACAGGCACGACTGAAGGGAACAGAGACAGATGGGGACGTGAGAAAATATTCATGTGACAACCTAGCAAGGCTTGGAAACAACGATCCTGATAACAATACTGTGAACAGAGAACCATGGTCACCTACGCCAACAAGAATGGCATATGACAATGATAGATGAGTAATGATGAGGTTGTGGGGTGAGTGGGTTTGGGGAAGGAAGGATAGAAGAAGAATCAACATTTGAAAACGCATGGAATGAATGTGAAACCAAATATAGACATAAACATATATATAAAACCAAACCTAAACATACATAGAAATGTAAACACACACCAAGAGTCAAGAAATAAACACATAACAAGATGGACACAGATGTGTGAAGGATACCCACACAAAATGCACAGGCATGTAAATGTATCCACACACAGGAAAGGGCTCACACCAGAATAGGTATACACATTGACACAGAATGGAGATACGTGCATTAACAGAAAAAAGCGCTCACATAAATATACATATATATATGTATACACAAATATGAACATTCATGCACATAAACACTTTCTCGTATAAATAATAACATGAACATTCATACACATAGAAACATATACATATATTAATGTAAATATAAACGTTCGTTCACATAAAGATAATGCTATAACAACTGCATATGTATACATACAAATGTGTGGCCCAAAGTAATTGTGTGGATACATAGAACCATGTAAAACGAAATGCATATACAAATAACTATATATGTGTGGGCACCCATCGAAGAGACAACTGCAATAAAAACGAGGAAATCAAAATCTAAATATGTAAATGATTTAACAATAACAAAATGGCAGAGTACAAAATAATCACATATTGACATACACAAACGAAAGAAGACATAAAGGACTGATATAGAAGAACGGCAAACACAAAAATAATAATTATTCACGAAAGTGTACAAAGACAAATAATTACAAGAACCAGTGCAATACGGGAGTAGAGGGTATAAAGAAAAGGTAGGTAACTCAAACAAAACGGTGATTAATGTTCATTCCGTTTGGTTGCAAGACTCCCATAAGACAAATGAGACGATATTCCAAGGACTGACGTTGCCGGTCACCGGTATAACAACGTAACAAACCGGTTACAGAGACATCAGAGCTACCATGATGTGACGGGCTGTTAAAATGATTAGCCACTGGGGAGTCACGATGATTCGTGATGTCTCTCAAATGTTCGGCGAATCTATCAGCTAAACGTCTACCAGTCTCACCAATATACTTCATATCTTGAAAAAGGTTCAATTTGAGCCGATACGTTGAGAATTGTCCTGTTTAGTTTTATTGTATGTTTTTTTTCTTTAATATATTTTTTATTAATAGGCTAGGTAAGTGTTTTAGTAACCTTTTTACATCATTTTGCATTACTATTTGTTCATTAGGTTACTGCGGCACCATCCACTTTGTCGGACACCCTCTGGCCATTTGGTTATTTATATTTGTCTTCCAGCCGCTACTTTACATGGTTTTCGTTGTCTACTTGTTTTTGTTTCTCATTTTCACTTAGCATAGGTTTTTTTATTATATCACTTCATCACGCTTGTTAATCATCATGCCATCCTCTAAGCGTTTTCTTCGAATGATCCATTCTTCTATTCACAAAACTTTCTCTAGTTGTCTACCTCCTGATATCTCCGACATCGCCATCGCCTTTGCGTTGGACACATTCAAGAAGACCCGCTTCTCATGCCATTCTTTCTTTCTACGGCGTTGTCTTAGTTGTAATGTTCTTCCTCGTGGCTTCGTATCGCATTTCCGTCCTCAATTAGGTAACTCCAAACCGTCATATGTTTCCCGCTTTACTCGTATCGATCGACAATATGGATTTTCTTGCATGCGTGCCGTACTGAACTGCCACTCTGACCTAATCTCTGATTTATCCTCATCATTAGAATCACTCCGTCTACGCCTATTAACTCTCACATCAAACTTTTTCCCTGTCTACTTTCTCGTACGCTTCATCATCCATTGCCTTAATAGCCAGTTATACACTTTTCTTAACTCTTCCCATTCTCGTAAATTCTCATCCCTATTTCCTTCATCTTTTTCCCCCACCTATCAACCGATCAATTTTCATCCACCTTCTACATCTCCACCTACTACTAATCCTTCCGGCACTCCTGAACCCCTCTCCTTAGATCTACCAACTAATCATCATCCTTTAGTACGTTGTATACCGCCTGATCTCCCCTTATCTGCTGATGAAATATCCGTTCTCAGCAAAGGTCTTACCTTCATCCCGCTCCGCCCCAGCTGTGATCGCTATTCCTTGGAATGTGATGTCAATCGATTTTACCGTATTCTTCGTCTTAAACAACACTTTTATTACCACCCTTCGTCCTCTGAACCGGTTTCACTTGATGACCCTTTCTCCTCTTACCATCATCACAAACATGATTGGACCCCCCCCTTCTTCTCCTGAAACCAAAACACTTGATGCCTACATTGACTTTACCCTTCATGCTATACAACAGTTACGTTTTCCTAAACTACGTCGCTCTAATCTCACTAGATCAGAGTCACGGGCGCTCTCCAAACTTCGCTCACGTGATGACATCGTGATTAAACCGGCTGATAAGGGTGGCACTGTAGTTGTGTGGCAGAAGGACCTATATATCAAAGAAGCCACGCGCCAGTTAGAGGACGTGGATTTCTATCGTCCATGTGCCAAGGATCCAATTTTAGCACATAATGATACAGTGGACAAAACTCTTAAACAACTTATTAACAGCAATCAACTCCCCGTTAGTGCCCTCAAACTTCGGATTATTAAAATCAATCTGGGTTCTCCTGCTCTGTATTTACTACCTAAAATACATAAACCATCTAACCCAGGTAGACCAATTGTTTCCGCCTGTTCTTGTCCAACTGAATTAATTTCTGATTTCTTAGACAGTGTCTTCCAACCTCTTGTCGCATCTCTTCCATCTTACCTAAAGGACACTAACCATGCTCTATCCATCTTTTCCTCTATTGCTCTCGATCCTCTTCACACCTATCACATATTCCTTCTAGATGTTGTTTCCCTCTATACATGTATTCCTCATAATGATGGGCTTCTGGCGTTACAGTTCTTTCTTAACATCAATCCGCATAAGTCTATTGCTACTGCCGCTATTCTTCGACTGGCAGAATTAGTTCTCACCTTGAATTCTTTTGAATTCAATGGACACTTTTTTGATCAAATTAGCGGTGTAGCGATGGGTACTAAAATGGGACCTAGTTATGCCTGCCTATTTATGGGTCACCTTGAACATCTTATCTTTACCACTTTTCAGGGCCCTGTCCCTTCCATATTCCACCGCTACATAGACGATGGGTTTGGGGTTACTGATATTTCTCTTGATAACCTCAACCTTTTCATTGACTTTGTGAGTGGTTTCCATCCAGCTATTAAATTTACTTCTCTTATTTCCTCCACCTCTGTAAACTTCCTTGACATTTGTGTTTCCATAGGATCCACATCCCTTACCACTTCTATACATTATAAGCCTACGGCCTCTCATAGTTTTCTTCTTTATACATCATCTCACCCAAGGTCTTGTCGGCATGCCCTCCCTTTCTCTCAGCTGCTTCGTCTTCGTCGTCTCTGCCAAGACGATGTAGATTTTCAGGTTCAATCTCTTAAGATGCTGGATTTTTTTCGCCGTCGCTTATACCCTGATGATATTCTGTCATCAGCTTTACAACGTGTTCGTACTATTTCCCGCTCAGTGGCCCTCGTACCATCTATTAAACATACCTCTGATCGCCCAATACTAGCTATCACTTTTCATCCTCATAATATGCCGGCACTACGTATCCTATTACGACATTTCTCTATCCTCCAGTTAGATCCCATCTCCAGTCCTGCATTTCCCTCTCTTCCACTAGTCGCTTTTCGGAGGGACAGAAACCTTCGGGATCTCTTAGTTCATTCTCGTCTGCGCACTTCTGCAGGTCAACTAGGAACTGTCCCTTGTCATCGAAATTGTTTGACTTGCCCTTTTGTTATTCTCACTCCTATTTTACAGTTTCCTAAATCTCACTTTGATATTCATGATTCTTTTTCTTGTGTGTCCCGTAACTTAATATACTCTATCATATGTAAGCGTTGTGATATGAAGTATATTGGTGAGACTGGTAGACGTTTAGCTGATAGATTCGCCGAACATTTGAGAGATATCACGAATCATCGTGACTCCCCAGTGGCTAATCATTTTAACAGCCCGTCACATCATGGTAGCTCTGATGTCTCTGTAACCGGTTTGTTACGTTGTTATACCGGTGACCGGCAACGTCAGTCCTTGGAATATCGTCTCATTTGTCTTATGGGAGTCTTGCAACCAAACGGAATGAACATTAATCACCGTTTTGTTTGAGTTACCTACCTTTTCTTTATACCCTCTACTCCCGTATTGCACTGGTTCTTGTAATTATTTGTCTTTGTACACTTTCGTGAATAATTATTATTTTTGTGTTTGCCGTTCTTCTATATCAGTCCTTTATGTCTTCTTTCGTTTGTGTATGTCAATATGTGATTATTTTGTACTCTGCCATTTTGTTATTGTTAAATCATTTACATATTTAGATTTTGATTTCCTCGTTTTTATTGCAGTTGTCTCTTCGATGGGTGCCCACACATATATAGTTATTTGTATATGCATTTCGTTTTACATGGTTCTATGTATCCACACAATTACTTTGGGCCACACATTTGTATGTATACATATGCAGTTGTTATAGCATTATCTTTATGTGAACGAACGTTTATATTTACATTAATATATGTATATGTTTCTATGTGTATGAATGTTCATGTTATTATTTATACGAGAAAGTGTTTATGTGCATGAATGTTCATATTTGTGTATACATATATATATGTATATTTATGTGAGCGCTTTTTTCTGTTAATGCACGTATCTCCATTCTGTGTCAATGTGTATACCTATTCTGGTGTGAGCCCTTTCCTGTGTGTGGATACATTTACATGCCTGTGCATTTTGTGTGGGTATCCTTCACACATCTGTGTCCATCTTGTTATGTGTTTATTTCTTGACTCTTGGTGTGTGTTTACATTTCTATGTATGTTTAGGTTTGGTTTTATATATATGTTTATGTCTATATTTGGTTTCACATTCATTCCATGCGTTTTCAAATGTTGATTCTTCTTCTATCCTTCCTTCCCCAAACCCACTCACCCCACAACCTCATCATTACTCATCTATCATTGTCATATGCCATTCTTGTTGGCGTAGGTGACCATGGTTCTCTGTTCACAGTATTGTTATCAGGATCGTTGTTTCCAAGCCTTGCTAGGTTGTCACATGAATATTTTCTCACGTCCCCATCTGTCTCTGTTCCCTTCAGTCGTGCCTGTTGTGACTATGTTCTTAAAACCTGCCTGTCTGATAGAGTGACAAAAGGGGTATTTTTCTTATCTTTTTCTTTTATTATTCTTGCACTCATCTATAGTGTCTCTAATTTCCCACTTTCGGTTTGTTTATAATGAATGCACGCATTTTCACTTTGACTAGATGCGTTGCCATCCCTGCGCTATTATGGAGACGAGGGCTTGATGAAATATAGACATCTATTTATTTTTTTATTTTGTCGTTTTCTGTTGTTTGTCTCTTGAAAAAGGTTCAATTTGAGCCGATACGTTGAGAATTGTCCTGTTTAGTTTTATTGTATGTTTTTTTTCTTTAATATATTTTTTATTAATAGGCTAGGTAAGTGTTTTAGTAACCTTTTTACATCATTTTGCATTACACCAACGTCTAGATGAGTCAAATGGAAAACGAACCAAGCGTGGCAGATCATGGGTGGCAGAGGCTGAAGACATACTGCAAATAGTATGTGAATTGGAAGAAATAGGAAAGGGCAGCGAATAGGTGGATGTAAACACTACAAAATCACTGACTAAAGTAATAATACAACTAGGTAAAGCGTGTCGAAAATGGACGGAAGTCAAGGCTCAGGATACAGTGCACGCACTCGTCCAACTACACTCAAAAAGACATAATTATATACACAGATGGCAACGTTAACAGAAACAAAAATAACATCGGTTTGGGTTTTGTTGCCTAAATAAACGGTATGAAGTTGGTTGAGAAATCTCCAGCATATTCTACTGTCACATCGAGCATGATGATGGAAATTGGGGGAGTTACAGCAGCTCTTAATTGGTTGATAACTGATACATCAATACACGCGGTAATATTCACAGACTATCAAAGCATGTTGCGCAAGATAGATAAGTTCATGATTAGAAATGAATGCTGGGACTTATTGAACAACTCAGTTGTCCAGAGCATTACGTGTATATACTGCCCTGGTCATGCTGGGGTCAGATGAAACGAGAGAGCCGGCTTATTGACAGGCAATGGGGCGATAGAAGACACATTGCTGAGAAGAGAAAAATCAGACTTAATAAAGGCAGTAATACATTCATTTCAAGATGCAGATAATGTCAATGAGGTTGAAAACGTACGCATACAGAGAGTGGTAGAAACGGGAGAATCTAGAGGTGTGGGAAGCAAATGTAATTTTTTTTGGAAAGTCCCGAAGATCACACAATCAATACCTGACCGGAACACTGAGTCGACATACACTATTATGGCTCCTGGAACGGAGGGCAGAACAATTATGGGAATGTCCCATGTGATGTGAAGGCAGTTTCTAATCAAGAATCAAGAATCATCTAGCTGATGTTTTAGTAGGTGTTCATCTATCTGTTGTTGTAGTAGTAGGTATTCCTCTATATGTTGTTGTAGTAGCAGGTGTTCATCTATCTGTTGTTGTAGTAGCAGGTGTTCATCTATCTGTTGTTGTAGTAGCAGGTGTTCATCTATCTGTTGTTGTAGTAGCAGGTGTTCATCTATCTGTTGTTGTAGTAGCAGGTGTTCATCTATCTGTGGTTGTAGTAGTAGGTATTTATCTAGATATTGTTGTAATAATTATTAATCTATCTGTTACCCAGCTATCATGTGCTGCATTCATATGCCATCGGTCATTGAGACACGTAGAAAACGTGTATTACAAAACCTGAGAGCCGTCTACTCAGACTACTCAGAAAACTGGCTGAAGGTCATCGGGCTGCAGCAGATCAGTCAATCCTGGGATACAAAGCCATATGTAAATTATCAATGAAAAGTTTTCACATAGACCACAAAAACTCAGAAAACACGGTGGAAACTTAAGATGTTTGGAGCACAATCTGCGTGCGGAGTTAACATTATCACGATTGCTTAAACGTCTTCTGTTCCAGAGAGAAAACGACCGTTGGCTATTTTTAAAAAAATGACTGTCTACAAATCCATGAAAGGGTGATATATGTATTGTTTTAATAGAAGAATGTGCATGTGTAAAACAACAAAGTATGAAATGGTACAATTTCAGTTAAAGTCATCATCAAATGTTTTATTTACCCGTGTAACACCAATCAAATCGATGTATGTCATGACGTTACATCTCCCGACATAAACGCTATTTTTTTTAGAATCACATCTGCTGCACATGCTAATATTGAACTAATTTCAAATACTACTTACAACCATAATGCTAACTCTAAATTTAATCATAATCGTAATTCCACCTTGTTTCCGCGTCTGATATGTTTTTGTTTTTTTAATTGTCGTTTGCAGATTTCTACTGTGAATGCCCAGTTACTACACAGTTCAACTCCCGACACAGAGGAGACGTTGCATAATGTTTTACCTTTGGAATGATTAGAACTGCGCATTCATTATATATGCGCTTTACACACACAGAAAGAGCCCACCCCCCCCCCCCCCCTCCAACAGTTAGAGAGCCGTCAATTTATATTAATTCGAATTCTAACCCTACTCTAAATACATATTGTAACCGTAACCTTTCAAAATCACGGCGCAAATGTTAGGTAATACCTCGAAACTAGAACACATGCCACAGTGATGACTTAAACCGAACAATGCGCCAGTGAAAGGTTTAATGTTTGGAAACTCACAGTAATATCTGACCATCATTATTTATGCACTGATAATATTGATGAAATGCAGTATATGTTTGCATTGAGACGAATATTCATAGAAATACATGAATATGTGTGTGATACATGTGAAGAGACGACCGTGACAAAGACATATAAACCTTACGTGAGTAGAATGTGATTCAAATATGGGCGATATGAGTACACAGAAAATGATTGCGATGTCTTGACGCAACTTTCCCAAATAGAGGCGGTAACATCAGCTCTTACTTTGGCTGGCGACACACCCATCAACAGAATCACCGATTCTATCCGTCTCTCAAATTATGCATTCATTTTCTTATAGCGCTGAAATCAGCGCATAGGGCGGAGGTTAGATCTTTCCAATTATGTCTGTTCAAAGCTATTCTGTGCAATGCTTGAAAAATATGTATATTTCTTGTTTTACTTTCTCTAAATATTTTTCTTCTGAGTGTTTCTTGTGGTCTACCCCTGGCAAAATTATCGTGCGTAAGATATAAACGTGTATGATCAGAACTGAATAGATCACTCTTCTCAACAGCGCACATGCTATTACATTAGCCTGCTGCCCAGGTCATGCTGGGGACAAGGGAAATAAACAGCTGTTTTGTTTACTGGTAAAATCTTGATGAACACCACTGTCATAAGAAGATACATGACTGAATAGATTAGTACGACCACAAATACCTTACGAAAAGACGAGGTCGAATGAGGACATGCACATATTCAGAGATTGGTAGAAATGAGAGGAACTAGTTGATTATTCTCTTCGCATGTCGGAAACGTCCGTAGGTGCTCATTTCTCCGCTTCAGTAAATCTATCAGGGGATAACGGCTGATGACTCTGGTTCTATGTTGGTTCACTGCTTTTAAAAAAAATCTGTGTCAGGGGTTCTCTACGGGTCATTCCCATCGTCATTCCCAATTCGCGCATTCTTGCTATTGATCCATGCTCATTCGTCTTAAAATGCTCATATCGGGAAAATTCACGAAGACAAATGAGTATGTCTGCTCGGTCCATAGGCTGACCGTATGTTGTGGTGACGAGGCTAGCTAATTTGTCGGCCCGTTTGTTTCCATCCACGCCCGCATGTCGGTGGACAAAAATGAGCGTGAGTTTTCGTAGTGAAACCCGCATTTTAGCTCTGTACCATGATTCCGCCCATTCCCTACGTACATCACCTGTTTTTACTTTCTGAATCATATTCAGTGAATCACTTAGTAAGCACGCATGGGAATAGGCTTGCGATTCCAGCCAGTTAAGTATCTGCTATACTGCAAATGTTTCCATTGTTAAGCTGCTAGTTATTGAGGAAAAGGCACCACTGTCTTCGAGTACTGTTCTTCCTTTTATTTGACACTAAAGGTCCATGATCTTTGGTGCTGACGGATGACCGACACGTCCGTATAAATCATAGCATCTGTTGCATCGGTATTCTCGAAGATTAGTGCCTTGAACTCAGCATCTACTCTAACGGGCTAAGTTCCCTGCAGTCTCTATTGAATGTAATGGCTGTTTTGACTGCCTCCTGTAAGACCATGCAAATATGTATCTATTCCTCGCCAGGAATCTATTCGGAAAAAAACGGGGAAAAAACGATACCTCTCTGGAAAGATCAGAAGAACGCATAATCAGCAAATGACTGAGACACTGACCTTTTACACTTTTAGACGGCTAAGGAACGGTAAGTAGAGTATATATGGGGATGTTTCCAGTACTGTGACGCTTGTTCCTTAAAAAAAAATCTTTTCCAAATAGCAACAGCATATTATTGTTATGTTATGTACCTCCTGTTCCATAGGCGGCGCATAGGGCAGAAACCATAGCTTTCCATTTCTGTCTTTGTGTTGCCAGGTCTTTCAAATGTTGCGTGTTGTTTAGGTTCATTGACATGCCTTCTCTATTAATGGTTCTTCGTAGAGTTTCTCTAGGTCTCCTTCTTCTTCTTACTCCAGGTGACACCCAATATAGTGACTGCGGGGGAATTCTTAGGATGTTCATTCTGAGAAAATGGCCGATGTAAGTCCAACGCCTTTGTCTAATGAAGGAAGATATATAGGTTTGTTTTCTTTCCACTCTTATAGTAGTGTTAGATTTAAAGTCACTCCATTTAACATTCATAATGGTACGTAGGCATTTATTTTCAAAGGAGTCGAGTCTCTTATCTGTGGCTTTTGTGGCTTTTTCAGTGAGTACATAGTCAACTGTTGAATGAAAAGTTTTAGTGAAATTTGATTTCAGTTAGTACATATTCAACTGTTGATTGGAAAGTTTTAGTGAATTTTGACTTCAGTGAGTACATATTCGACTGTTGATTGGAAAGTTTTAGTGAAGTTTGACTTCAGTGACTACACATTCAACTGTTGATTGGAAAGTTTTAATGACGTTTGACTTCAGTTCCGCCGAAGACGGTTGTGTCGGGACATTGGTGCAAATAAAACGGCGATACAACACATTTCCATTCTCTGGACTTATATACTGCTCGAAATCTAGTGGGACCATGGTCCTGCAACAAAGGAGATCCAGCAGGAGATTGAGAATGAACGCTGAAGAAGAAGAAGAAGAAAAAGTCTTCAGTGAGTACATATTAAACTGTTGAATGGAAAGTTTTAGTGAAGTTTGACTTCAGTGAGTACATATTCAACTGTTGATGACCTTATCAATATGTGACCTTATCAAGTAGTTATAAAAGGTAAGTTTTACGCATCACCCCCCCCCCCCAAATTTATACAACATTGGCTGGAAGGATTGAATGATTTATTACCTCCGATAATGGTCAAATCTATATCAGGATTGACACACACCGACCCCTCTAGAAACCAGGGGCGACAACATTCCTTCTACAGCGGGTGAAACCGACGCCACACTCCAGCTCAAGTATGCTGAATTATACACAATTAGAACATTGCTGGATATACAACCCGCCATGAAACATCCCCGAACGTTACAATCCCTTGCATGGCATCAAGAATTAGATGTTGCTATACTCCCACCCTACTTGCTATGCTCCCACCCTACTTGCTATGCCCCCACCCTACTTGCGGCAACATCTGCTGTCCATGCTTGAATTGTGGTGGCCTAACGTGGGTCATATCCATCTCGAGGAATGACAAATTATAGTAGAAATACAAGAATATCGATTAATGATGCCCTATATATGACGGTTCTCCAAGGCTTCATTGGTCTCATGTATCTATTGCATAAGTGGGGTACTACAGATTACAGCTGGGATATGGTCGATACTGTCACTTGGGTCTATTAGTGCTTCGTTCGACTGTGCCGTGGGTGGGGGTGAAGATTATATAAGTTAACGATGGCTAATGCTGGCAGATGATGCCGCCATCGTGCGACTGTGTCGAGAGTGGGTGCAGATTGTTTAAACTTGGCTATCGTGCGACTGTGCCGAGAGTGGGTGCAGCTAGTTTAAACTTGACTATCGTACGACTGTGTCGAGAGTGGGTGCAGATAGTATAAGCTTTGCTATCGTGCGACTGTGCCTGGATTTGGGTCTAGAAATGTGTCATATATTTAAATAAAAGTATGCTAAATTATGTAAAACTCGCTAGAGAGTGAGCGTAACACATGCAAATGGTTAATGCTTCCGAAGACTACAACACATCCTAGAAGACCACTGGTACATGGCACTGCGCCCAGCATAACTTCCAGATTAGGAATAGAGCGCATATCTTCATCACCTGCCAAAATTGTGGAGTCATCTCTTGTCGTTTTCGTGAAGTGTGTTGGTAGCAAACTGGTGGTAAGAAATTGTGGTGGTAACACATCTCCGTTTATGCCGGATTGAAGAAAAAGTCAAGTAGTTACAATTTCCTTGAAACGTTTTATGATTCTCTTCACACATGCCGCTGCCCTCTATCGCTGTGCTAACTTGTCAGTTTACGCATTGTGCTACTATCATGATGATGGTGACTGGCGCAACACTTCTGCTTCACGGGTTTGACATCAAGTTGAGCTTGGTTCTAAAGTTTATGTTGGAGAAGAAGTTACCTTACTCAGATCAAACCGAAGTGTTAATAGCAACAACCATTTCAAGACCTGGTTCTTCCTGTGATAGAACAATCATTAACACTTCCTACACGCAACCATTCTCATACTGAATGATACAACCCAGAACGAGAGTTTGGTTATTGAGCTTATGATGAAAAAACAACAAACACGAGTGATTCTATTCCTACATGTCATTCGACTACACAATACAGTTATATAGAACATGAGCCTAGCTCCGTATCCTGACAAAGAAGCGCACGCACTATATTCTGAAACTAAAAGCTGGAGTTAGACGACTAAACAAAGTAAACTCGTGAATGAGACGTGCTGACATGACAAAAAATGTGTGTAAGTTGGAAGATGTAACAAAATTGGTGCGGACTGATCACGCGTGTCCGTGGATTGTCTGACGTCGATGTGACTGAGAATATCTGTCAGTAGACAATGCAAAGAGTGATGCATATCACGATGAGATATGATGTGCGGGAATTGATCAACGAGAATTTGAGGGAAGGCAGCCTCAGCCTTACACACGTATGGTTCAGTTGTTTAGCTTATTCGAAGTGTCTGTGATATCACAGTTCAGTTTGTAGGGAATTCCATCAATGTGTTACTACAATCAGCAAAAATATGGACATTTTGCGAAAGATCACGGCTTTGGAAGAGATTAGTGTGCAAAGGGCAATTCATGTGTGAGTCAATAGTGACTCGATCATGACCAGATACGTACAAATGGGTTGCATTGGGAAAAATTGACTTGAGGCAGTCGAGGGGATGATGTTGGGATGTCTCATATTCACATACATGGCCAGCCATGTGGGCGCTCATGACAACGAAATAACTGATCAGCTGGTTTGCCTTGCTCAGTTATAACTTGAAGGGTAGAGCAAGTATCGTGCGAATATTTGTACGAGAAACTACACCGACACATGAATGTAATGAGAGTAATACGTCATTGTTCATACAGCAACTGTGCTTGAAATGTGTTTTTTTCATAAATGCGTCTACTGTTAGCTGAGAAAAATGTTGTTCATCGAATACAGAAAGTGAAGTGACACAGAACGTGTCAGACATCGTGTAATGATGACGATACATCCTACACAGAGCGTGTCATACATCGTGTAATGATGACGATACATCCTACACATAACTTGTCAGACATCGTGTAATGGTGGGGATACATTATTTGAGATCAGACCACATATGGACATATCAGAAATGTATTTACGATAATCTAACACCTAAAAAACTAGCAAACTAACTAACTATCTACCGTACTAACTAGCTGACTTGAAACAAGGGATCATACTACAGTAGTTGTGTGTGCTCGAAAACATGAGGAGGAGCAGCGGCTGACAATTAACTGACCGTTTACCAACCCCAGCCTGTTTACTGCCATGAACACATAAATTATTATGTTCATTCATTATTGTGTTTTTTTGTTAAATAGTGTTTGTGTGATCTACTTCTAGGGAGATACACCTAGGAGACGGGGAGATACACCTAGGAGACGGGGAGGTACACCTAGGAGACGGGGAGGTACACTTAGGAGTCGGGGAGGTACACCTAGGAGACGGGGAGGCTACACAAACATTCATATTTTCAAAAAGGGTTGCAGGTATATGGATGCAACTTTCACAATCGATACATTAATTAATACACTATAATTTCAATGTAAGATATTTGTTTCAGTATAAAAGTAAATATAAATTGTTTAGTATTAGGCAAAAATCTGTAAGGTCAATTCTATACATTTGTTTGGAACATATTACGCACAAATAAGTTATAATTAAAAATAAGTGTATACACATATAGTAGCTTTGACGTGTACGAAGGATATTATCATATATTTTCCAAAACAGTTTGAACAGGTAGGTTCAAAGCTCACTCTTTTTGCGGTGAAAATGTTCTAAATGTTAACGTCTGTAAAATAGTAAATCTACATAAATAGAAATGTTCTTACTATGTGCCGTAGTGAGCTATGTAAGAAATATACATACACAATTTATTTCATCAATATCGACTACTATTTGAATAAGAATTATGACCGTAAAAGTGACAATTAAATCAACATTTTGTGAAATAACTGGAAAAAGTTAAAGCAATAAAAATAGCATTCCTAAATTTAAAAGCCCCTTCAAGGTATGAACACTATTCATCATCTTGTGCTACATCTATGCCCAAACTCCTCTTCCTGGTTCTTATTGAGTTCTAGTTACCTCGGTAACATCATTGTATGCCTATACCATAAAGTCTCTTAGCATTAGTTATGCTGTGAACTGTTCAATATTTTCTCTCAAACACATGAAATATTTTTGCTATATTTACAAAACATCCCTGATCATCTACCTATTTTAAAAATGTATATCTCAAACACGATTCATACTACAACATACATTTCTTTAGAAAATTGGGAATAAATTGATGCACTATAATTGTATTTTAATATCGTCGTACAATTAACAAATCGATATTTTTTTTCAATATTCCTGTCACATCTCCTCCCTTAATTATTTCGTAAACCGGTTCGGTGAGCCTCTATCCTTCTGTTCTGCTAACCCTTCAGTCCAGGTGAAAGAAATGAAAATAATAGATTTTAGTATTATTCACATTTATTTTAAAAAAAAATAAAATATAATTAATGAACATAAATACGGTTGGATTATATCTATTTTTACAGCTGTGATTTGATGGCTCCAATGGGTACAGGATAACGGTGTTTGTATGCGACAATACAAAAATTTAAAAAAACATACGGGAGGAATGGTGGACCCAATTCCCGATGTAATTATATTATGTTATTGGAAGTGATAGTCGCCACATGAGAACAAGACAAGTGTTCAGTGTTTCGAAGATCTGCCAGCCGTGGAACAGTGAAAGGGAGGTAGAAAAAGTTCAATGTATCGTAGGTCTGCCATACGTAGAACAGTAGAAGAGAGGTAGAAAATGTTCACTGTATCGTATGTCTGCCATACGTGGACCAGTGAAAGGGATGTAGACAAATAATGGTTGTGATTGATGATGTGATGAATGCTAGTGACGATCGAGTGTTTAAATTATTTACCACGGCTAGCCACAAACGTGAACTGAGTGTGCTATATATTGTGCAGGGTGATTTTAGTAACATCAAACAACAACGTGAACTGAGTGTGACATATATATATATATATATATATATATATATATATATATATATATATATATATATATATATATATATATATATATATATATATATATATATATATATATATATATATATATATATTGTGCAGTGTGATTTTAGTAACAACAAACAACAACGAACTATTAGCCCCAACTCAAAGTACATTGTACTCTTCAAGAATACACTAGACGGCTCGCATATTACATATTTGGCCATGCAAATGTATCGTAGACAGAATGCCTTCGTTCATGAAAGTTTTCAAGATGCGACATCATTAGTTCATGGTTATTTGTTAATTGAACTTTGACAAACAGGATTAACTCAAGAATTTACAAATGGGTAAAAACATAATTTCATAATAAAAGACAGTCTACAATTGAATGTTCGCAAGCGCAATAAATTCCTACTGAGTCATGGTGTTTATCAGGAAGGAGTCCTGTCATCCACACTTTTATTTGTTTACATCAATGACATTCTTGCCGAACTACCTCACGGGATCAAAGTGGAAATGTATGCTGGCGATCTGGTGCCGGGTAGAACATGCGACAGTGGCCAACAAACAAATACAAAGTGCTATTGATGGCTTAACTTTATGGGAAAATAGATGGGGCGTTTTCGTTAACACCGATATGTACAGCACTACACTACTTATATACACTACTAAAGCAAAAAGTCGGTGTTATCAAGATAGATGTAGAGCTTTTTAGAGAAGACAAACCACCCACATATCTCGGAGTTATCTTTGGTGATACGCTAACATAGAAGCAGCACATAGACAAAGTAACAACACAAGTCAGGAGAAGCTAGTTATACTTATAAAAATAAATGGGACTACATGATATCCAGTGTAAATATACTTGGTAACGTTTACCAGCAAGGCATAAGAACACACCTGGAATGTGGTTCAGATGCATGGTGTCCTACATCAAACACCACATTACAACATCTAGGTAAAGTGCACAACCAGGCACTTAGAATAATGTTAGAAGCAATGAAATGAACACCCATAGCAGAGATGCAGATAATGGGAAGAATGCAAACACTTGGCGAACACAGATACACAAAAGTACTAATTCAAGCAGAATAGTTCCAGTGTATAGCAAGTCATCCAATGAAGGAAAGATTCCAAAACTTGCAATGGAACGACTAAAAAAGGGAGCTTTATCCACCAAGCTAAACGACTACATAGACAACTTACAGATCTACCTGGTGTTGAAAGCCCCTTAAGATCTGTACCAGAAAGAAAAAACCATTGGAGTGAAATGTATGGAATACAGATATACAATCAGACCCATGTGAAAGGAGTACTACGCAGGAACGAATATAACATTGTGCACCGAAGTACAGTCACCCTCAGTTTATTGGACGAAGAATATCCACAAGATATAATGGGTCAGTGTATACACAGATGAGGAACGTAGGTGCAGGTATATGCATAGAGTTTCCACACAAGCCTAGAGATACAAACATAACAAAAGCAGCTAAATTCTTCAATAATTGCGATGCAAAATCCATGCAATAAAGGTGGCAAATGAAAAACTACTGAACAATCCTGAAGCACAGCCCGTGATTTTCCTGACAGATGCACGGT
>CM067305.1:65019295-65078211 GCA_034231615.1 Meghimatium bilineatum | reverse complement strand
ATTTCACGTGTAACGAGTTTTTATCTACTGTGAAGCTGTTAAAGACCATGTTTGACATTGTTAGCAGAGTGTAGATATAACAATTGTAGATATTATCTGTTCTTTTTTTTTAATTTCCATCTCTATCTTTGGGTGAAGAAGTAATGGTGACAGTCGGCAGGTAACTGTGTTTGCTTTCTGGCACCTTGTTTCTATTTCTCTATTTTTCAATTTTCGGAAATAACTGCTGACTACATATTAAATTATTTGGTCTGTTTCACTTTGGTGTTACCTATTATTGTGTAACCATTGGTGGTGCAGAACAGCTGATTTTCATAACTTTTGTTATTGTGTACGATAATTGTCATGTTGTCCTTCTGACATGCTATAAGCAATGTATTTTTGTGAGTGTGCAAATTTTACTCATTCTTGTATATTAGACTTTATTCATCGGCAAAAAAGTAGTTCGTTGACATCATTGTTAAGTTCCTTGTCAGGTTTGTTAGCAGTGTTTTTTT
Organism: Meghimatium bilineatum; assembly: GCA_034231615.1. Classification (NCBI taxonomy): domain Eukaryota; kingdom Metazoa; phylum Mollusca; class Gastropoda; order Stylommatophora; family Philomycidae; genus Meghimatium; species Meghimatium bilineatum. The sequence continues at coordinate 65,077,714 of CM067305.1, read as the reverse complement.
CTCTGTGTTAATGTGGGCCTCTTTTATTATTCTGTCCATGTATATGTTGAAAAGTAGAGGCACAAAGCAATCAACCTTGTATCGATCTTGTTTCGAAAGTTGCAGGTCATTCCATCTGTTGTTCTTACTGAGCTTTGACAATGCTGAAATATCGATTTTATATTATCTAACATCTTTAATCTGATGTTATACATTTCTATGGTTTCCAATAGAATCCAAACAAATATTCTTGTTTTGACTATTTCATGAGACAAGAAGGTTTACAACATGTAAGATTGGAGGCAACATAGATTGATGTATACAACGTGAGATAATATTAGACAACGTGGTACGGCAGGGAAACAAGAGCGAGCGTGATACATAATACTGGAGACATAGACCTGTGGAAAGCCATGCTCTCCTAAGCCAGCCGGCATGACACTTGATGATGGTTTTTCATAGAATGCCTTTTCCTGGTCCACAAATAATGTGTTTAAATCTTGATTGTGTTTGCTTGTTTTTTCACTCAGCTGTCTTAGTGTGAATAGTGTACAGCAGGACAGCTTGCCCCTCTTCTGAAGCCAAACTGGGAGGGAGTCAGCTATGGTTCTGCATTGTATCACATTCTCTGTTCTATTATTTTTTTCCATATATTTTACCTGTATGTCTTAATAAGGAGATGCCTCTATATCTTTAACACTCCCTCTTACTACCTTTGTTTTTCCATAGTGGTACAATTACTGATTTTTGCCAGTAGTCTGATTATTTTATTTCTGACCAGGCTATTGTGAATAGTCTGGCTAATCACTGGACCACTGTGTTTCTACAGGCTTTTATTGATTCGCTTGGTATACTGTCCTCTCCCGGTGATTTATTACTTGGGCTATGTTTGAAATCTTCTTTTATTTCTTGATTTAGTAAATCTGGTTCTGTAATTTCTAGATGTTTGTGAGCGTTGGTGGGTTATATTCTGTTGTTATTGTTGGATTGTATAATTCTTGGACATAAAATGGACATATTCTTTCCATCTTGCTTCACATCTTGCTTTTGTATATTGTCTTGTTTAAAGTCCAAGTCTAGCATCCACATTTTGCCACTGAAAAAACACATGATCATAAAATTGTTAATTTAGTGATTTATAAATACTTTGGCAGTGCTTTCGCCTTTCTGTTAATTGAGTGTAGATGTTTCGAGTCTTCTTCTAATCGCGACTAAACAATCTCCAGAACTGTTTATATTTGCTCCCAGATATTCGAATGTAGTTCTATATACACATTCTAGTTCTATATTGTCTATGTTGATTTTTGGTTTGATCTTTGTTTTGTCTGTTGTCATAGTTTTTGTTTTATGTGTATTTAGATATAGATGTTGGATCTCTCGGTATTTCTCTTTTGTTCCGATAAACTGTTTTAGTCCCGCAGGATCTGTAGTAAGTAGGACTCTGCCATCTACCAACTGAAATTTATTAAATAAACTCATTTTCCTCTAGTTCATCTCTTACATTTCACATTATATTATTTTTATATATATTAACAATATAAGGGGATAGAGTGCTACCCTGTCTCACTTTGAACAGTGAATCATTAAGATGTTTCTCCCTCAATTCTTACTACTCTTACTGCTGCTTGTTGTTCGTGACGTAGATTTCAATAAGAGGTATTAGATGTTTGGGAAAGCCCATGTCTCCCATGATGGAACACAGCTGGTAATGTTTATCAAAAGCCTTGGTGTAGTCTATGAAATACATATGGAGATCTATGTTGTATTTTGTACAATTCTCAATTATATTCCTCATGTTGAATATGTGTTCACTTGTTCCTCTTCCTGCTCAAAAACCGGCTTGAACTTCCTGAATGTTTGTCTCCAATTTGTGTTGTATTCTTTCATTTTGATCTGTAGTAGTACTTTGCTAGCTTGACTAATTATTGCTACTTTTCTATAGTTGGTACATAGTTGAAGTGCTCCTTTCTTTCGTAAGAGTATATATACTACATCAGCTCTCATGTGACTGGCGGCGCAACCACCAACAGACTCAGTTATTCTATAGGACTCTCAAAGTATGCTGCGAAAGATAGAAAAGTGTATGATCAGAACTCAATGGGTCACTCTTCTCGACAATGCGGAAAGTATTACATAGATTTACTGTCCTGGTCATGCCTTGGGGTCAGGGGAAACGAACGAGTCGATGTGTTGGTTGGTAAAGCTATGGTGAACGAAAACGAGATAAGAAGAGACAAGATTGAATTGATTAGAACAGGCATGGATACACTACGAGAAGACGAGGAGGAAGTAGAACGTGGCAATGTACATATTCTGAGAATGGTAGAAATGGGAGTAACTAGAGGTGATGGGAGAAAGTGTTCCCTCTCCGGAAAGATCAGAAGAACGTGTAATCAGAAACTGACTGGAAACACTGAGCGTATACACTTTTAGATGGCTGACGGAATGGCACGCAAAGCATATATGGGAATAATCCCAATGCTGTGAGGCTTGTTCCTAATCAAGAATGAAGAATAATGCGTTGAAATCTCCATGACTATAATAGTTTCTTGTCTGTGGATCCATGATAGTACAAGGTGTATGTGATTGTGTCGATCTATGATAGTACAATGTGTATGTGATTGTGTCGATCCATGCTAGTACAATGTGTGTGTGATTGTGTCGATCCATGATAGTACTAGGTGTGTGTGATTGTGTCGATCCATGATAGCAACAATAATAACTACCAGATATACATTTTAATGTGATGGGTTGTTTGACAAGTCAGAATAAATATTTGCCTCATTCATTTCATACAATTTTAATGAAACATAAATTATTGTCTGAATTCGGAACTAACAACTAAACTAAACTATAAATTAAACTATAAAAACTAAAAAAAGTCTAAACTATAAAAGTTAAACCAAACTAAACTCATTTCATCTCATCATCTCAATTAATCCAATTTAATCAAATGAAATCACATCTGCCTATTATATCCATCTCTCTCTCTCTCTCTCTCTATATATATATATATATATATATATATATATATATATATATATATATATCGATATGTATATGTATCATTTCTCTATCCATATATCTAATTACTGGTCTTGTTATCTTTGTATTAATTACCAATTTTAATTTTAATTTTTTAATGTGTTTCAACGCATTTATTGTTTGTCTTGCCATGCTCAACTTCGCTTGAGAAGGAGGAGCATCACCGTCATGTATATATATATATATTCAGTCTGCTGTACACTGTGCGTAGTGCAGAAGTCAGTGATGTACATTTCAAACGATGCTATGTTACTGTGTGTAATTCGTGGATGTTGTTGCGGCTCATAGTCAAACATTCTTTGATAGTTGTTCTGCGAATAATCTCTCTTGGTCTTCTCTATTTCTTGTGTCATATTGTATGAAATTATTGCCCAGTTCATAATTGTGGTGTGTGAATAATATGATGGTTGGTTAATCTGTAAACCGGAAATTGGTGTTCGATATAAATAGCGCTTCATTTGTTTGTACCATGCCAGCCTCCAAAATCATGCACCACATATCTCAACAACAACCTAATGTAGTTACACATTTTCTAAACTCAAATGTAATCATTGTCAGGATCGTTTATGTTGTTGGACAATGCATCGCGTCTGCCAATAAGATCCAATGCTATAGAGTAACTGCTATCACTTGATGTTGATATGTCCATGTCCTCATCATCATTAAAATCATCATCATCGCCCCCACCAGGCAAACATATGAATAGCAATAGCAGAAATGGCAAAAATGTCATCGGAGCAACCCATGGAGATGGTTTCTCTAAGCCTGTTTGATACAATAGAATTCACATTAGTAATTTAAATGTATACTTTATCTCAGATATCAACGAAATTAATAAAAGCGTGCATATATCAACATGAAATGAGGCATAGTTTCATTTGTTGAAAGTTATACTGGTACGTACTGTATATGTTGTTGCATGCCAAATGAAATATTTAACAGACATGAAATGGTCGCCGCCACAAGGATATGTAATTGTAATAGTTATGTATTTCCCTGTGTATTCAGAGGATACATGGACGGTATAGAAATATAGAAAATATTCTAATAATATCAGTAGGAGGTTACAATCTCAATAATCGTAAAGTGTGATAATGAATACAATATTACCTTGGAAATCTCCGATAGTTCATGATAAAAACTAATCTATTCATGTCTATATCGGTATTCAACAAGTGTCGCCATTTTTACAGAACATAATTTCCCGGAAACGCTATTTTAATCATATTATTGTAATGGGTATTCCCATTTTTCATATATATCATAGCTCTTTCGAAGATTGTTGAATTTGGTCAGGAATGTTCTGTAACGGAAATTCGACTATCGTCGAAATTGGTCAGGAAAGTATTAGAAAATCCTTCACGGGGTGGGCGTTTTACAGTTCCACGTGAAATTGAGCTCATATTTGACGGAATAGATGTCGACCACAGAGCACGTACTACGTCGCTACAGCGGCAGCTCCTTTTGTCTCGAGTGCTGCCAATGATGATGTCAGTGATGGTGAATTTAAATCACGCACTTGCTTAATGTGTTCTAGCGACGACTTAATATAATCAACAACTAGATGTCGTTCTGTTGACTGGTCACCTCTGTTGAAATCATGTCCTTCATTTCTGGTTCTATGTTATGATAACTATGTCGATAATGAAAAGTGTCAGTTGTGATGAATATGATAAATATATAAAATAGTAAACATATACAGTAATCAAAATGTAATTTTTTAAATGTGATAGATAAACACAGTTTCATAAAGTATGTTTCAAACTGTTCCCATCTTGGGTCTGTCAATGGATTATGGTTGTACACGTTACAAGTTATAATTTTATAAGGAGACCAGTGCTTATATTCGTGACATATGTCACAATAAAGCCAAGCACGTCAACCATATGAAAATGCGTGTGGTTTAATTTAGAATCTGCCAGTTATAGATTACGTTCTTAAAGGATAATCCTATATATACCTTCATTCACACAGCCTTACCTTGAAGGCACATATAACCTGTGAACCCTTTTCTACATTTTGGACACTTTCCAGAAACATGATCACATGTACTGTTTACACATTGATGAGAACATTGTGATTCACATCGTATCCCATAATAGGAATGTTCACATTCTAGGATGTCAATAGAATAACATCAAATTACTAACAAAATACATTACTTGTGATTAGGGTTGTCGTAATTTTAATTTGTAAAAATAAAATGATGATAAAAGGCATTTGCCATGGCAAAAACAAATAGCGAACATAAAACGAGAGACTTATTTTTAATGTACAACATATCGTTTATATTACGCACTGTAACTTAAATATTTCTAGTATATAATGAAACTAACATATTTTATATTACATTCTATTTTTTGTGCTGAAAATGGAACATAACAAATAAACTTGTAATATGTTTACGTACAACACATGAAACAAAATTAAATATCTACAACTAATTAATATCTACATAAAGAATGTAGATCTCTTAACTCCTATTCGTGTGCGATATTATTCTTACACGTTCATGAAGATGTAAATTTGGAAATGTTGAGAAGTGGAGTCTCCGAAATTTTATTTAGTTAGACTCTTCATTTACTGGCAAGGGCTGCATATAGTGGAGAAGTTTATGTATTTTAATACGGTGTGGTTTCGTTGCAAATTGTTGTAGTTTTTGGATGGTAGTATTACTCATTTTCAGTGCCTCGTTCTTGATTGTTCTTCGAAGTGTTGACCTTGTTCTTCCCATGTGGGGTTGTCTTCTCACAGACCATAACATATCTGTGTGGGTAATTCTATCTTTGTATAATGCAATCACATCCCCTAAATACTGTCAACGTCTTCTAATATTAACAGTTGACAGTTATTCTTGTTTAGATGCGTCTCTTATTGATTTATCTCTGACAACGTTTGTCCATTATTTCTTCTGGATTCTTCGTTGCCATTTATTCACACAATTATCTCCTTTGTCTGTTTGTGTATGGGCTCAGTTTATATCCAGCTATCACATCCGTAGAATAGTACATGGATGTTGCAGGAGTTGATAAGTTTGTCAAAGTTTTATAGCGAACAATAGATTATTTTCGTATGATGTGTCAGGACATTGTCGTAGATAAAATGTGAGATACACTCAATTTTCTTTCTCTGTGCTACATTCTGCTTTAAATCTAGTAGATCACTATTCTGCGTGCGACATTTAGTGGGAGTTTGAGAATGAGCACTACAGAAAAAAAGATTAGACATTCAAAAGTAAGCTTGTTTGTCTCCTTTGTCGATTGCATATGTAGAAGGGAGAAGCATGGATCATGTAGAAGGAGAAACATTGCACATGTAGAAGGGAGAAACATGGATCATGTAGAAGGAGAAACATTGTACATGTAGAAGGGAGAAACATGGATCATGTAGAAGGAGAAACATGGATCATGTAGAAGGGAGAAACATGGATCATGTAGAAGGAGAAACATTGCACATGTAGAAGGGATAAACATGGATCATGTAGAAGGAGAAACATTGCACATATAGAAGGGAGAAACATGGATCATGTAGAAGGAGAAACATTGCACATGTAGAAGGGAGAAACATGGATCATGTAGAAGGAGAAACATTGCACATATAGAAGGGAGAAACATGGATGGTCATTTGTATTTTCAGGAGAAATGACACCACAATAAATGAACAACTCTTCTCCTTCTTCTTCGTCTGCGTTCGTTCTCAAACTCCTTCAGATTAACAGGATGTAGTTCAGAGAACGGAATGCGTTTTCTCATGGTTTATAGCATTGCTGCGATATCTGTGCCATTCGGCCTTGCAACAGTCATAGTGCCAAAACAGCCAAACTGGATATTTAAAAAGCCAAATAGCGGACAAGAGGAAAGAAATTAGTTTAAAAATTAAAATAAATTGAAATGATCAGTTTAAAATGTAAACAGATAGAGAGACTAGACTTACTAAGAATAGTGAAACACGAGATTATTAAAGTTCCAAGAATTTGTAAACAAAACTTAAGTTTGGAACTTTAGATTACTACAGAAAAGATGGTTAAATGTGAAAAAAATGCTCATGTAGGAATAAAGAACATGATCATGAAATATACTGAACTGATTTGATCGAATAAGGAGATAAAACGTGAACTAATATCAGTTGGTACGGAGACGGGGAAGACACAACATCAGATAGAAGTTTTGGAAAACAACAGTTATGTGTTTGACAGCTGAGATAGAGGCTTCGGAGAGTATTGGAAAACAACAGTTATGTGTTTGACAGCTGAGATGCAAACAACGGAGTGTTTTGAAACAACAATTATAATAAAAGTACCACATGTGTTACAGAGAAGGAGAAGTGAAGACATCGGAGAACACTTGAAAACATAGTCTATTGTATGAGGCTACCACTGAAGTTTGAACTACACAGAAACGAAGAAACTTTGTGAGAAGATGTAGAGATCAACTTTGTTGAATAAAGAAACTATGAACAGGAAGACATATTTAGTAAAGACATACAGCTAACGGCAGACTTGCACGTTTGTCACTTCAACTATACAAACTAGGACCAACCACACACTTGAGAGAGAGAACATATTTGATAAAGAGAAAAAATGACAAAACCACTTAGTAACCTACCCAGTAACACGCAGAGAATCAGAAATTGATGTAGAGACAAGAACGACGCAACACATTATAGAATTAGTGAAGGATATAACCAGAATATAGTCAAAGCAAGATTCATTCAATCATCAAGTGTACAGACTTCATTAGTGTAGCATATAACCAGAATATAGTCAAAGCAAGATTCATTCAATCATCAAGTGTACAGACTTCATTAGTGTAGCATATAACCAGTATATAGTCACAGCAAGATTCATTCAATCATCAAGTGTACAGACTTCAAGTTTTCGGACACAGCATTACAAAGTGAGTACGCCTAATTGTATTTAGAGTTGTGTGTGTATACATAATTTGGTAGTCAGGCATATCATTTAATCTTGTGAAGGATTCAGTTATCATAGGGTAACGAGTGAACTAAAGATTTGTTTCAAAAATTTAGAAGCAGTGTGAACTGATATTGAACTCCAAACATCAGGATAAGGCTATTAGTTAAAGTAGTTATAGTGCCTGTTGAATGACATAATTAGACATATTGACTAACTCGTTTTCGAAGAGTGTATTTTTTTGTGTAAACAAAATAAACTCAACACTAGAGATAAGTTCTAGAAAAATGAACGCAATGTAATATGCTTGGAAGTATGTGTAGGACTGAATCAAGGTTGGATATTAACGATATTTGTGTAAATTTAGATAATATAAAAAAGCAGGATTAATTAACTTCACATAATTATAGATCTTTAAAGAGATGCCAGTAGAATGTTTATAGACAGTTTTATGTGATTAAAGGGATAGACAGTTTCATGTGATTAAAGGAATAGACAGTTTTATGTGATTAAAGGAATGGACAGTTTTATGTGATTAACGGAATAGACAGTTTTATGTGATTAAAGAAATGAACAGTTTTATGTGATTAAAGGAATGGACAGTTTTATGTGATTAAATGAATAGACAGTTTTATGTGATTAAAGAAATAGACATTTTTATGTGATTAACGGAATAGACAGTTTTGTGTGATTAAAGGAATAGACAGTTTTATTTGATTAGAGGAATAGACATTTTTATGTGATTAAAGGAATAGACAGTTTTATGTGATTAAATGAATATGCAGTTTTATGTGATTAAAGGAATAGACAGTTTTATGTGATTAAAGGAATATACAGTTGTATGTGATTAAAGGAATAGACAGTTTTCTGTGATTAAAGGAATAGACATTTTTATGTGATTAAAGGAATATGCAGTTTTATGCGATTAAAGGAATAGACAATTTTATGTGATTAAAGGAATAGACAATTTTATGTGATGAAGGAATAGACTGTTTTATATGATTAAAGGAATAGACAGTTTTCTGTGATTAAAGGAATAGACATTTTTATGTGATTAAAGGAATAGGCAGTTTTATGTGATTAAAGGAATAGACAATTGTATGTGATTAAAGGAATATACAATTATATGTGATGAAGGAATAGACTGTTTTATGTGATTAAAGGAATAGACAGTTTTATGTGATTAAAGGAATAGGCAGTTTTATGTGATTAAAGGAATAGTCAGTTTTATATGATTAAAGGAATAGACAGATTTAAGTGATTAAATTAATAGACAGTTTTATGTGATTAAAGGAATAGACAGTTTTAAGTGATGGAAGGAATATACAGTTGTATGTGATTAAAGGAATAGGCAGTTTTATGTGATTAAAGGAATATACAATTTATGTGATGAAGGAATAGACTGTTTTATGTGATTAAAGGAATAGACAGTTTTATGTGATTACAGGAAAAGGCAGTTTTATGTGATTAAAGGAATAGACAATTTATGTGATGAAAGAATAGACTGTTTTATGTGATTAAAGGAATATACAATTATATGTGATGAAGGAATAGACTGTTTTATGTGATTAAAGGAATAGACAGTTTTATGTGATTAAAGGAATAGGCAGTTTTATGTGATTAAAGGAATAGTCAGTTTTATATGATTAAAGGAATAGACAGTTTTAAGTGATTAAATTAATAGACAGTTTTATGTGATTAAAGGAATAGACAGTTTTAAGTGATGGAAGGAATATACAGTTGTATGTGATTAAAGGAATAGGCAGTTTTATGTGATTAAAGGAATATACAATTTATGTGATGAAGGAATAGACTGTTTTATGTGATTAAAGGAATAGACAGTTTTATGTGATTAAAGGAATGGACAGTTTTATGTGATTAACGGAATAGACAGTTTTATGTGATTAAAGAAATGAACAGTTTTATGTGATTAAAGGAATGGACAGTTTTATGTGATTAAATGAATAGACAGTTTTATGTGATTAAAGAAATAGACATTTTTATGTGATTAACGGAATAGACAGTTTTGTGTGATTAAAGGAATAGACAGTTTTATTTGATTAGAGGAATAGACATTTTTATGTGATTAAAGGAATAGACAGTTTTATGTGATTAAATGAATATGCAGTTTTATGTGATTAAAGGAATAGACAGTTTTATGTGATTAAAGGAATATACAGTTGTATGTGATTAAAGGAATAGACAGTTTTCTGTGATTAAAGGAATAGACATTTTTATGTGATTAAAGGAATATGCAGTTTTATGCGATTAAAGGAATAGACAATTTTATGTGATTAAAGGAATAGACAATTTTATGTGATGAAGGAATAGACTGTTTTATATGATTAAAGGAATAGACAGTTTTCTGTGATTAAAGGAATAGACATTTTTATGTGATTAAAGGAATAGGCAGTTTTATGTGATTAAAGGAATAGACAATTGTATGTGATTAAAGGAATATACAATTATATGTGATGAAGGAATAGACTGTTTTATGTGATTAAAGGAATAGACAGTTTTATGTGATTAAAGGAATAGGCAGTTTTATGTGATTAAAGGAATAGTCAGTTTTATATGATTAAAGGAATAGACAGATTTAAGTGATTAAATTAATAGACAGTTTTATGTGATTAAAGGAATAGACAGTTTTAAGTGATGGAAGGAATATACAGTTGTATGTGATTAAAGGAATAGGCAGTTTTATGTGATTAAAGGAATATACAATTTATGTGATGAAGGAATAGACTGTTTTATGTGATTAAAGGAATAGACAGTTTTATGTGATTACAGGAAAAGGCAGTTTTATGTGATTAAAGGAATAGACAATTTATGTGATGAAGGAATAGACTGTTTTATGTGATTAAAGGAAAAGGCAGTTTTATGTGATTAAAGGAATAGGCAGTTTTATATGATTAAGGAATAGACAGTTTTAAGTGATTAAAGGAATATACAGATTTATATGATTAAAGGAATAGACAGTTTTATGTGATTAAAGGAATAGACAGTTTTATGTGATTAAAGGAATGGACAGTTTTATGTGATTAAAGGAATAGACAGTTTTATGTGATTAAAGGAATAGGCAGTTTTATGTGATTAAAGGAATAGTCAGTTTTATATGATTAAAGGAATAGACAGTTTTAAGTGATTAAATTAATAGACAGTTTTATGTGATTAAAGGAATAGACAGTTTTAAGTGATGGAAGGAATATACAGTTGTATGTGATTAAAGGAATAGGCAGTTTTATGTGATTAAAGGAATATACAATTTATGTGATGAAGGAATAGACTGTTTTATGTGATTAAAGGAATAGACAGTTTTATGTGATTACAGGAAAAGGCAGTTTTATGTGATTAAAGGAATAGACAATTTATGTGATGAAAGAATAGACTGTTTTATGTGATTAAAGGAATATACAATTATATGTGATGAAGGAATAGACTGTTTTATGTGACTAAAGGAATAGACAGTTTTATGTGATTAAAGGAATAGGCAGTTTTATGTGATTAAAGGAATAGTCAGTTTTATATGATTAAAGGAATAGACCGTTTTAAGTGATTAAATTAATAGACAGTTTTATGTGATTAAAGGAATAGACAGTTTTAAGTGATGGAAGGAATATACAGTTGTATGTGATTAAAGGAATAGGCAGTTTTATGTGATTAAAGGAATATAAAATTTATGTGATGAAGGAATAGACTGTTTTATGTGATTAAAGGAATAGACAGTTTTATGTGATTACAGGAAAAGGCAGTTTTATGTGATTAAAGGAATAGACAATTTATGTGATGAAGGAATAGACTGTTTTATGTGATTAAAGGAAAAGGCAGTTTTATGTGATTAAAGGAATAGGCAGTTTTATATGATTAAAGGAATAGACAGTTTTATGTGATTAAAGGAATGGACAGTTTTATGTGATTAACGGAATAGACAGTTTTATGTGATTAAAGAAATGAACAGTTTTATGTGATTAAATGAATAGACACTTTTATGTGATTAAAGAAATAGACAGTTTTATGTGATTAACGGAATAGACAGTTTTGTGTGATTAATGGAATAGACAGTTTTATTTGATTAGAGGAATAGACATTTTTATGTGATTAAAGGAATAGACAGTTTTATGTGATTAAATGAATATGCAGTTTTATGTGATTAAAGGAATAGACAGTTTTATGTGATTAAAGGAATATACAGTTTTATGTGATTAAAGAAATGAACAGTTTTATGTGATTATAAGGAATGGACAGTTTTATGTGATTAAATGAATAGACAGTTTTATGTTATTAAAGAAATAGACAGGTTTATGTGATTAACGGAATATACAGTTGTGTGTGATTAAAGGAATAGACAGTTTTATTTGATTAGAGGAATAGACATTTTTATGTGATTAAAGGAATAGACAGTTTTATGTGATTAAATGAATATGCAGTTTTATGTGATTAAAGGAATAGACAGTTTTATTTGATTAAAGGAATATACAGTTGTATGTGATTAAAGGAATAGACAGTTTTCTGTGATTAAAGGAATAGACATTTTTATGTGTTTAAAGGAATATGCAGTTTTATGCGATTAAAGGAATAGAAAATTTTATGTGATTAAAGGAATAGACAATTTTATGTGATGAAGGAATAGACTGTTTTATATGATTAAAGGAATAGACAGTTTTCTGTGATTAAAGGAATAGACATTTTTATGTGATTAAAGGAATAGGCAGTTTTATGTGATTAAAGGAATAGACAATTGTATGTGATTAAAGGAATATACAATTATATGTGATGAAGGAATAGACTGTTTTATGTGATTAAAGGAATAGACAGTTTTATGTGATTAAAGGAATAGGCAGTTTTATGTGATTAAAGGAATAGTCAGTTTTATATGATTAAAGGAATAGCCAGTTTTAAGTGATTAAATTAATAGACAGTTTTATGTGATTAAAGGAATAGACAGTTTTAAGTGATGGAAGGAATATACAGTTGTATGTGATTAAAGGAATAGGCAGTTTTATGTGATTAAAGGAATATACAATTTATGTGATGAAGGAATAGACTGTTTTATGTGATTAAAGGAATAGACAGTTTTATGTGATTACAGGAAAAGGCAGTTTTATGTGATTAAAGGAATAGACAATTTATGTGATGAAGGAATAGACTGTTTTATGTGATTAAAGGAATATACAATTATATGTGATGAAGGAATAGACTGTTTTATGTGATTAAAGGAATAGACAGTTTTATGTGATTAAAGGAATAGGCAGTTTTATGTGATTAAAGGAATAGTCAGTTTTATATTATTAAAGGAATAGACAGTTTTAAGTGATTAAATTAATAGACAGTTTTATGTGATTAAAGGAATAGACAGTTTTAAGTGATGGAAGGAATATACAGTTGTATGTGATTAAAGGAATAGGCAGTTTTATGTGATTAAAGGAATATACAATTTATGTGATGAAGGAATAGACTATTTTATGTGATTAAAGGAATAGACAGTTTTATGTGATTACAGGAAAAGGCAGTTTTATGTGATTAAAGGAATAGACAATTTATGTGATGAAGGAATAGACTGTTTTATGTGATTAAAGGAAAAGGCAGTTTTATGTGATTAAAGGAATAGGCAGTTTTATATGATTAAGGAATAGACAGTTTTAAGTGATTAAAGGAATAGACAGATTTATATGATTAAAGGAATAGACAGTTTTATGTGATTAAAGGAATAGACAGTTTTATGTGATTAAAGGAATGGACAGTTTTATGTGATTAACGGAATAGACAGTTTTATGTGATTAAAGAAATGAACAGTTTTATGTGATTAAAGGAATGGACAGTTTTATGTGATTAAATGAATAGACACTTTTATGTGATTAAAGAAATAGACAGTTTTATGTGATTAACGGAATAGACAGTTTTGTGTGATTAATGGAATAGACAGTTTTATTTGATTAGAGGAATAGACATTTTTATGTGATTAAAGGAATAGACAGTTTTATGTGATTAAATGAATATGCAGTTTTATGTGATTAAAGGAATAGACAGTTTTATGTGATTAAAGGAATATACAGTTGTATGTGATTAAAGGAATAGACAGTTTTCTGTGATTAAAGGAATAGACATTTGTATGTGTTTAAAGGAATATGCAGTTTTATGCGATTAAAGGAATAGACAATTTTTTGTGATTAAAGGAATAGACAATTTTATGTGATGAAGGAATAGACTGTTTTATGTGATTAAAGGAATAGACAGTTTTCTGTGATTAAAGGAATAGACATTTTTATGTGATTAAAGGAATAGGCAGTTTTATGTGATTAAAGGAATAGACAATTGTATGTGATTAAAGGAATATACAATTTATGTGATGGAGGAATAGACTGTTTTATGTGATTAAATGAATAGACAGTTTTATGTGATTAAAGGAATAGGCAGTTTTATGTGATTAACGGAATAGTCAGTTTTATATGATTAAAGGAATAGACAGTTTTAAGTGATTAAATTAATAGACAGTTTTATGTGATTAAAGGAATAGACAGTTTTAAGTGATGGAAGGAATATACAGTTGTATGTGATTAAAGGAATAGGCAGTTTTATGTGATTAAAGGAATATACAATTTATGTGATGAAGGAATAGACTGTTTTATGTGATTAAAGGAATAGACAGTTTTATGTGATTACAGGAAAAGGCAGTTTTATGTGATTAAAGGAATAGACAATTTATGTGATGAAAGAATAGACTGTTTTATGTGATTAAAGGAATATACAATTATATGTGATGAAGGAATAGACTGTTTTATGTGATTAAAGGAATAGACAGTTTTATGTGATTAAAGGAATAGGCAGTTTTATGTGATTAAAGGAATAGTCAGTTTTATATGATTAAAGGAATAGACAGTTTTAAGTGATTAAATTAATAGACAGTTTTATGTGATTAAAGGAATAGACAGTTTTAAGTGATGGAAGGAATATACAGTTGTATGTGATTAAAGGAATAGGCAGTTTTATGTGATTAAAGGAATATACAATTTATGTGATGAAGGAATAGACTATTTTATGTGATTAAAGGAATAGACAGTTTTATGTGATTACAGGAAAAGGCAGTTTTATGTGATTAAAGGAATAGACAATTTATGTGATGAAGGAATAGACTGTTTTATGTGATTAAAGGAAAAGGCAGTTTTATGTGATTAAAGGAATAGGCAGTTTTATATGATTAAGGAATAGACAGTTTTAAGTGATTAAAGGAATAGACAGATTTATATGATTAAAGGAATAGACAGTTTTATGTGATTAAAGGAATAGACAGTTTTATGTGATTAAAGGAATGGACAGTTTTATGTGATTAACGGAATAGACAGTTTTATGTGATTAAAGAAATGAACAGTTTTATGTGATTAAAGGAATGGACAGTTTTATGTGATTAAATGAATAGACACTTTTATGTGATTAAAGAAATAGACAGTTTTATGTGATTAACGGAATAGACAGTTTTGTGTGATTAATGGAATAGACAGTTTTATTTGATTAGAGGAATAGACATTTTTATGTGATTAAAGGAATAGACAGTTTTATGTGATTAAATGAATATGCAGTTTTATGTGATTAAAGGAATAGACAGTTTTATGTGATTAAAGGAATATACAGTTGTATGTGATTAAAGGAATAGACAGTTTTCTGTGATTAAAGGAATAGACATTTGTATGTGTTTAAAGGAATATGCAGTTTTATGCGATTAAAGGAATAGACAATTTTTTGTGATTAAAGGAATAGACAATTTTATGTGATGAAGGAATAGACTGTTTTATGTGATTAAAGGAATAGACAGTTTTCTGTGATTAAAGGAATAGACATTTTTATGTGATTAAAGGAATAGGCAGTTTTATGTGATTAAAGGAATAGACAATTGTATGTGATTAAAGGAATATACAATTTATGTGATGAAGGAATAGACTGTTTTATGTGATTAAATGAATAGACAGTTTTATGTGATTAAAGGAATAGGCAGTTTTATGTGATTAACGGAATAGTCAGTTTTATATGATTAAAGGAATAGACAGTTTTAAGTGATTAAATTAATAGACAGTTTTATGTGATTAAAGGAATAGACAGTTTTAAGTGATGGAAGGAATATACAGTTGTATGTGATTAAAGGAATAGGCAGTTTTATGTGATTAAAGGAATATACAATTTATGTGATGAAGGAATAGACTGTTTTATGTGATTAAAGGAATAGACAGTTTTATGTGATTACAGGAAAAGGCAGTTTTATGTGATTAAAGGAATAGACAATTTATGTGATGAAAGAATAGACTGTTTTATGTGATTAAAGGAATATACAATTATATGTGATGAAGGAATAGACTGTTTTATGTGATTAAAGGAATAGACAGTTTTATGTGATTAAAGGAATAGGCAGTTTTATGTGATTAAAGGAATAGTCAGTTTTATATGATTAAAGGAATAGACAGTTTTAAGTGATTAAATTAATAGACAGTTTTATGTGATTAAAGGAATAGACAGTTTTAAGTGATGGAAGGAATATACAGTTGTATGTGATTAAAGGAATAGGCAGTTTTATGTGATTAAAGGAATATACAATTTATGTGATGAAGGAATAGACTGTTTTATGTGATTAAAGGAATAGACAGTTTTATGTGATTACAGGAAAAGGCAGTTTTATGTGATTAAAGAAATAGACAATTTATGTGATGAAGGAATAGACTGTTTTATGTGATTAAAGGAAAAGGCAGTTTTATGTGATTAAAGGAATAGGCAGTTTTATATGATTAAGGAATAGACAGTTTTAAGTGATTAAAGGAATAGACAGATTTATATGATTAAAGGAATAGACAGTTTTATGTGATTAAAGGAATAGACAGTTTTATGTGATTAAAGGAATGGACAGTTTTATGTGATTAAAGGAATAGACAGTTTTATGTGATTAAAGGAATAGGCAGTTTTATGTGATTAAAGGAATAGTCAGTTTTATATGATTAAAGGAATAGACAGTTTTAAGTGATTAAATTAATAGACAGTTTTATGTGATTAAAGGAATAGACAGTTTTAAGTGATGGAAGGAATATACAGTTGTATGTGATTAAAGGAATAGGCAGTTTTATGTGATTAAAGGAATATACAATTTATGTGATGAAGGAATAGACTGTTTTATGTGATTAAAGGAATAGACAGTTTTATGTGATTACAGGAAAAGGCAGTTTTATGTGATTAAAGGAATAGACAATTTATGTGATGAAAGAATAGACTGTTTTATGTGATTAAAGGAATATACAATTATATGTGATGAAGGAATAGACTGTTTTATGTGATTAAAGGAATAGACAGTTTTATGTGATTAAAGGAATAGGCAGTTTTATGTGATTAAAGGAATAGTCAGTTTTATATGATTAAAGGAATAGACAGTTTTAAGTGATTAAATTAATAGACAGTTTTATGTGATTAAAGGAATAGACAGTTTTAAGTGATGGAAGGAATATACAGTTGTATGTGATTAAAGGAATAGGCAGTTTTATGTGATTAAAGGAATATACAATTTATGTGATGAAGGAATAGACTGTTTTATGTGATTAAAGGAATAGACAGTTTTATGTGATTACAGGAAAAGGCAGTTTTATGTGATTAAAGGAATAGACAATTTATGTGATGAAGGAATAGACTGTTTTATGTGATTAAAGGAAAAGGCAGTTTTATGTGATTAAAGGAATAGGCAGTTTTATATGATTAAGGAATAGACAGTTTTAAGTGATTAAAGGAATAGACAGATTTATATGATTAAAGGAATAGACAGTTTTATGTGATTAAAGGAATAGACAGTTTTATGTGATTAAAGGAATGGACAGTTTTATGTGATTAACGGAATAGACAGTTTTATGTGATTAAAGAAATGAACAGTTTTATGTGATTAAAGGAATGGACAGTTTTATGTGATTAAATGAATAGACACTTTTATGTGATTAAAGAAATAGACAGTTTTATGTGATTAACGGAATAGACAGTTTTGTGTGATTAATGGAATAGACAGTTTTATTTGATTAGAGGAATATACATTTTTATGTGATTAAAGGAATAGACAGTTTTATGTGATTAAATGAATATGCAGTTTTATGTGATTAAAGGAATAGACAGTTTTATGTGATTAAACGAATATACAGTTTTATGTGATTAAAGAAATGAACAGTTTTATGTGATTAAAGGAATGGACAGTTTTATGTGATTAAATGAATAGACAGTTTTATGTGATTAAAGAAATAGACAGTTTTATGTGATTAACGGAATAGACAGTTGTGTGTGATTAAAGGAATAGACAGTTTTATTTGATTAGAGGAATAGACATTTTTATGTGATTAAAGGAATAGACAGTTTTATGTGATTAAATGAATATGCAGTTTTATGTGATTAAAGGAATAGACAGTTTTATGTGATTAAAGGAATATACAGTTGTATGTGATTAAAGGAATAGACAGTTTTCTGTGATTAAAGGAATAGACATTTGTATGTGTTTAAAGGAATATGCAGTTTTATGCGATTAAAGGAATAGACAATTTTTTGTGATTAAAGGAATAGACAATTTTATGTGATGAAGGAATAGACTGTTTTATGTGATTAAAGGAATAGACAGTTTTCTGTGATTAAAGGAATAGACATTTTTATGTGATTAAAGGAATAGGCAGTTTTATGTGATTAAAGGAATAGACAATTGTATGTGATTAAAGGAATATACAATTTATGTGATGAAGGAATAGACTGTTTTATGTGATTAAATGAATAGACAGTTTTATGTGATTAAAGGAATAGGCAGTTTTATGTGATTAACGGAATAGTCAGTTTTATATGATTAAAGGAATAGACAGTTTTAAGTGATTAAATTAATAGACAGTTTTATGTGATTAAAGGAATAGACAGTTTTAAGTGATGGAAGGAATATACAGTTGTATGTGATTAAAGGAATAGGCAGTTTTATGTGATTAAAGGAATATACAATTTATGTGATGAAGGAATAGACTGTTTTATGTGATTAAAGGAATAGACAGTTTTATGTGATTACAGGAAAAGGCAGTTTTATGTGATTAAAGGAATAGACAATTTATGTGATGAAAGAATAGACTGTTTTATGTGATTAAAGGAATATACAATTATATGTGATGAAGGAATAGACTGTTTTATGTGATTAAAGGAATAGACAGTTTTATGTGATTAAAGGAATAGGCAGTTTTATGTGATTAAAGGAATAGTCAGTTTTATATGATTAAAGGAATAGACAGTTTTAAGTGATTAAATTAATAGACAGTTTTATGTGATTAAAGGAATAGACAGTTTTAAGTGATGGAAGGAATATACAGTTGTATGTGATTAAAGGAATAGGCAGTTTTATGTGATTAAAGGAATATACAATTTATGTGATGAAGGAATAGACTGTTTTATGTGATTAAAGGAATAGACAGTTTTATGTGATTACAGGAAAAGGCAGTTTTATGTGATTAAAGAAATAGACAATTTATGTGATGAAGGAATAGACTGTTTTATGTGATTAAAGGAAAAGGCAGTTTTATGTGATTAAAGGAATAGGCAGTTTTATATGATTAAGGAATAGACAGTTTTAAGTGATTAAAGGAATAGACAGATTTATATGATTAAAGGAATAGACAGTTTTATGTGATTAAAGGAATAGACAGTTTTATGTGATTAAAGGAATGGACAGTTTTATGTGATTAAAGGAATAGACAGTTTTATGTGATTAAAGGAATAGGCAGTTTTATGTGATTAAAGGAATAGTCAGTTTTATATGATTAAAGGAATAGACAGTTTTAAGTGATTAAATTAATAGACAGTTTTATGTGATTAAAGGAATAGACAGTTTTAAGTGATGGAAGGAATATACAGTTGTATGTGATTAAAGGAATAGGCAGTTTTATGTGATTAAAGGAATATACAATTTATGTGATGAAGGAATAGACTGTTTTATGTGATTAAAGGAATAGACAGTTTTATGTGATTACAGGAAAAGGCAGTTTTATGTGATTAAAGGAATAGACAATTTATGTGATGAAAGAATAGACTGTTTTATGTGATTAAAGGAATATACAATTATATGTGATGAAGGAATAGACTGTTTTATGTGATTAAAGGAATAGACAGTTTTATGTGATTAAAGGAATAGGCAGTTTTATGTGATTAAAGGAATAGTCAGTTTTATATGATTAAAGGAATAGACAGTTTTAAGTGATTAAATTAATAGACAGTTTTATGTGATTAAAGGAATAGACAGTTTTAAGTGATGGAAGGAATATACAGTTGTATGTGATTAAAGGAATAGGCAGTTTTATGTGATTAAAGGAATATACAATTTATGTGATGAAGGAATAGACTGTTTTATGTGATTAAAGGAATAGACAGTTTTATGTGATTACAGGAAAAGGCAGTTTTATGTGATTAAAGAAATAGACAATTTATGTGATGAAGGAATAGACTGTTTTATGTGATTAAAGGAAAAGGCAGTTTTATGTGATTAAAGGAATAGGCAGTTTTATATGATTAAGGAATAGACAGTTTTAAGTGATTAAAGGAATAGACAGATTTATATGATTAAAGGAATAGACAGTTTTATGTGATTAAAGGAATAGACAGTTTTATGTGATTAAAGGAATGGACAGTTTTATGTGATTAAAGGAATAGACAGTTTTATGTGATTAAAGGAATAGGCAGTTTTATGTGATTAAAGGAATAGTCAGTTTTATATGATTAAAGGAATAGACAGTTTTAAGTGATTAAATTAATAGACAGTTTTATGTGATTAAAGGAATAGACAGTTTTAAGTGATGGAAGGAATATACAGTTGTATGTGATTAAAGGAATAGGCAGTTTTATGTGATTAAAGGAATATACAATTTATGTGATGAAGGAATAGACTGTTTTATGTGATTAAAGGAATAGACAGTTTTATGTGATTACAGGAAAAGGCAGTTTTATGTGATTAAAGGAATAGACAATTTATGTGATGAAAGAATAGACTGTTTTATGTGATTAAAGGAATATACAATTATATGTGATGAAGGAATAGACTGTTTTATGTGATTAAAGGAATAGACAGTTTTATGTGATTAAAGGAATAGGCAGTTTTATGTGATTAAAGGAATAGTCAGTTTTATATGATTAAAGGAATAGACAGTTTTAAGTGATTAAATTAATAGACAGTTTTATGTGATTAAAGGAATAGACAGTTTTAAGTGATGGAAGGAATATACAGTTGTATGTGATTAAAGGAATAGGCAGTTTTATGTGATTAAAGGAATATACAATTTATGTGATGAAGGAATAGACTGTTTTATGTGATTAAAGGAATAGACAGTTTTATGTGATTACAGGAAAAGGCAGTTTTATGTGATTAAAGGAATAGACAATTTATGTGATGAAGGAATAGACTGTTTTATGTGATTAAAGGAAAAGGCAGTTTTATGTGATTAAAGGAATAGGCAGTTTTATATGATTAAGGAATAGACAGTTTTAAGTGATTAAAGGAATAGACAGATTTATATGATTAAAGGAATAGACAGTTTTATGTGATTAAAGGAATAGACAGTTTTATGTGATTAAAGGAATGGACAGTTTTATGTGATTAACGGAATAGACAGTTTTATGTGATTAAAGAAATGAACAGTTTTATGTGATTAAAGGAATGGACAGTTTTATGTGATTAAATGAATAGACACTTTTATGTGATTAAAGAAATAGACAGTTTTATGTGATTAACGGAATAGACAGTTTTGTGTGATTAATGGAATAGACAGTTTTATTTGATTAGAGGAATATACATTTTTATGTGATTAAAGGAATAGACAGTTTTATGTGATTAAATGAATATGCAGTTTTATGTGATTAAAGGAATAGACAGTTTTATGTGATTAAACGAATATACAGTTTTATGTGATTAAAGAAATGAACAGTTTTATGTGATTAAAGGAATGGACAGTTTTATGTGATTAAATGAATAGACAGTTTTATGTGATTAAAGAAATAGACAGTTTTATGTGATTAACGGAATAGACAGTTGTGTGTGATTAAAGGAATAGACAGTTTTATTTGATTAGAGGAATAGACATTTTTATGTGATTAAAGGAATAGACAGTTTTATGTGATTAAAGGAATATACAGTTGTATGTGATTAAAGGAATAGACAGTTTTCTGTGATTAAAGGAATATACATTTTTATGTGATTAAAGGAATATGCAGTTTTATGCGATTAAAGGAATAGACAATTTTATGTGATTAAAGGAATAGACAATTTTATGTGATGAAGGAATAGACTGTTTTATATGATTAAAGGAATAGACAGTTTTCTGTGATTAAAGGAATAGACATTTTTATGTGATTAAAGGAATAGGCAGTTTTATGTGATTAAAGGAATAGACAATTGTTTGTGATTAAAGGAATATACAATTATATGTGATGAAGGAATAGACTGTTTTATGTGATTAAAGGAATAGACAGTTTTATGTGATTAAAGGAATAGGCAGTTTTATGTGATTAAAGGAATAGTCAGTTTTATATGATTAAAGGAATAGACAGTTTTAAGTGATTAAATTAATAGACAGTTTTATGTGATTAAAGGAATAGACAGTTTTAAGTGATGGAAGGAATATACAGTTGTATGTGATTAAAGGAATAGGCAGTTTTATGTGATTAAAGGAATATACAATTTATGTGATGAAGGAATAGACTGTTTCATGTGATTAAAGGAATAGGCAGTTTTATGTGATTACAGGAAAAGGCAGTTTTATGTGATTAAAGGAATAGACAATTTATGTGATGAAGGAATAGACTGTTTTATGTGATTAAAGGAATATACAATTATATGTGATGAAGGAATAGACTGTTTTATGTGATTAAAGGAATAGACAGTTTTATGTGATTAAAGGAATGGGCAGTTTTATGTGATTAAAGGAATAGTCAGTTTTATATGATTAAAGGAATAGACAGTTTTAAGTGATTAAATTAATAGACAGTTTTATGTGATTAAAGGAATAGACAGTTTTAAGTGATGGAAGGAATACACAGTTGTATGTGATTAAAGGAATAGGCAGTTTTATGTGATTAAAGGAATATACAATTTATGTGATGAAGGAATAGACTGTTTTATGTGATTAAAGGAATAGACAGTTTTATGTGATTACAGGAAAAGGCAGTTTTATTTGATTAAAGGAATAGACAATTTATGTGATGAAGGAATAGACTGTTTTATGTGATTAAAGGAAAAGGCAGTTTTATGTGATTAAAGGAATAGGCAGTTTTATATGATTAAGGAATAGACAGTTTTAAGTGATTAAAGGAAAAGACAGATTTATATGATTAAAGGAATAGACAGTTTTATGTGATTAAAGGAATAGACAGTTTTATGTGATTAAAGGAATGGACAGTTTTATGTGATTAAATGAATAGACACTTTTATGTGATTAAAGAAATGGACAGTTTTATGTGATTAACGGAATAGACAGTTTTGTGTGATTAATGGAATAGACAGTTTTATTTGATTAGAGGAATAGACATTTTTATGTGATTAAAGGAATATGCAGTTTTATGTGATTAAATGAATAGACAGTTTTATGTGATTAAAGGAATATACAGTTTTATGTGATTAAAGAAATGAACAGTTTTATGTGATTAAGGGAATGGACAGTTTTATGTGATTAACGGAATAGACAGTTTTGTGTGATTAATGGAATAGACAGTTTTATTTGATTAGAGGAATATACATTTTTATGTGATTAAAGGAATAGACAGTTTTATGTGATTAAATGAATATGCAGTTTTATGTGATTAAAGGAATAGACAGTTTTATGTGATTAAACGAATATACAGTTTTATGTGATTAAAGAAATGAACAGTTTTATGTGATTAAAGGAATGGACAGTTTTATGTGATTAAATGAATAGACAGTTTTATGTGATTAAAGAAATAGACAGTTTTATGTGATTAACGGAATAGACAGTTGTGTGTGATTAAAGGAATAGACAGTTTTATTTGATTAGAGGAATAGACATTTTTATGTGATTAAAGGAATAGACAGTTTTATGTGATTAAATGAATATGCAGTTTTATGTGATTAAAGGAATAGACAGTTTTATGTGATTAAAGGAATATACAGTTGTATGTGATTAAAGGAATAGACAGTTTTCTGTGATTAAAGGAATATACATTTTTATGTGATTAAAGGAATATGCAGTTTTATGCGATTAAAGGAATAGACAATTTTATGTGATTAAAGGAATAGACAATTTTATGTGATGAAGGAATAGACTGTTTTATATGATTAAAGGAATAGACAGTTTTCTGTGATTAAAGGAATAGACATTTTTATGTGATTAAAGGAATAGGCAGTTTTATGTGATTAAAGGAATAGACAATTGTTTGTGATTAAAGGAATATACAATTATATGTGATGAAGGAATAGACTGTTTTATGTGATTAAAGGAATAGACAGTTTTATGTGATTAAAGGAATAGGCAGTTTTATGTGATTAAAGGAATAGTCAGTTTTATATGATTAAAGGAATAGACAGTTTTAAGTGATTAAATTAATAGACAGTTTTATGTGATTAAAGGAATAGACAGTTTTAAGTGATGGAAGGAATATACAGTTGTATGTGATTAAAGGAATAGGCAGTTTTATGTGATTAAAGGAATATACAATTTATGTGATGAAGGAATAGACTGTTTCATGTGATTAAAGGAATAGGCAGTTTTATGTGATTACAGGAAAAGGCAGTTTTATGTGATTAAAGGAATAGACAATTTATGTGATGAAGGAATAGACTGTTTTATGTGATTAAAGGAATATACAATTATATGTGATGAAGGAATAGACTGTTTTATGTGATTAAAGGAATAGACAGTTTTATGTGATTAAAGGAATGGGCAGTTTTATGTGATTAAAGGAATAGTCAGTTTTATATGATTAAAGGAATAGACAGTTTTAAGTGATTAAATTAATAGACAGTTTTATGTGATTAAAGGAATAGACAGTTTTAAGTGATGGAAGGAATACACAGTTGTATGTGATTAAAGGAATAGGCAGTTTTATGTGATTAAAGGAATATACAATTTATGTGATGAAGGAATAGACTGTTTTATGTGATTAAAGGAATAGACAGTTTTATGTGATTACAGGAAAAGGCAGTTTTATTTGATTAAAGGAATAGACAATTTATGTGATGAAGGAATAGACTGTTTTATGTGATTAAAGGAAAAGGCAGTTTTATGTGATTAAAGGAATAGGCAGTTTTATATGATTAAGGAATAGACAGTTTTAAGTGATTAAAGGAAAAGACAGATTTATATGATTAAAGGAATAGACAGTTTTATGTGATTAAAGGAATAGACAGTTTTATGTGATTAAAGGAATGGACAGTTTTATGTGATTAAATGAATAGACACTTTTATGTGATTAAAGAAATGGACAGTTTTATGTGATTAACGGAATAGACAGTTTTGTGTGATTAATGGAATAGACAGTTTTATTTGATTAGAGGAATAGACATTTTTATGTGATTAAAGGAATATGCAGTTTTATGTGATTAAATGAATAGACAGTTTTATGTGATTAAAGGAATATACAGTTTTATGTGATTAAAGAAATGAACAGTTTTATGTGATTAAGGGAATGGACAGTTTTATGTGATTAAATGAATAGACAGTTTTATGTGATTAAAGAAATAGACAGTTTTATGTGATTAACGGAATAGACAGTTGTGTGTGATTAAAGGAATAGACAGTTTTATTTGATTAGAGGAATAGACATTTTTATGTGATTAAAGGAATAGACAGTTTTATGTGATTAAATGAATATGCAGTTTTATGTGATTAAAGGAATAGACAGTTTTATGTGATTAAAGGAATATACAGTTGTATGTGATTAAAGGAATAGACAGTTTTCTGTGATTAAAGGAATAGACATTTTTATGTGATTAAAGGAATATGCAGTTTTATGCGATTAAAGGAATAGACAATTTTATGTGATTAAAGGAATAGACAATTTTATGTGATGAAGGAATAGACTGTTTTATATGATTAAAGGAATAGACAGTTTTCTGTGATTAAAGGAATAGACATTTTTATGTGATTAAAGGAATAGGCAGTTTTATGTGATTAAAGGAATAGACAATTGTATGTGATTAAAGGAATATACAATTATATGTGATGAAGGAATAGACTGTTTTATGTGATTAAAGGAATAGACAGTTTTATGTGATTAAAGGAATAGGCAGTTTTATGTGATTAAAGGAATAGTTAGTTTTATATGATTAAAGGAATAGACAGTTTTAAGTGATTAAATTAATAGACAGTTTTATGTGATTAAAGGAATAGACAGTTTTAAGTGATGGAAGGAATATACAGTTGTATGTGATTAAAGGAATAGGCAGTTTTATGTGATTAAAGGAATATACAATTTATGTGATGAAGGAATAGACTGTTTTATGTGATTAAAGGAATAGACAGTTTTATGTGATTACAGGAAAAGGCAGTTTTATGTGATTAAAGGAATAGACAATTTATGTGATGAAGGAATAGACTGTTTTATGTGATTAAAGGAATATACAATTATATGTGATGAAGGAATAGACTGTTTTATGTGATTAAAGGAATAGACAGTTTTATGTGATTAAAGGAATAGGCAGTTTTATGTGATTAAAGGAATAGTCAGTTTTATATGATTAAAGGAATAGACAGTTTTAAGTGATTAAATTAATAGACAGTTTTATGTGATTAAAGGAATAGACAGTTTTAAGTGATGGAAGGAATATACAGTTGTATGTGATTAAAGGAATAGGCAGTTTTATGTGATTAAAGGAATATACAATTTATGTGATGAAGGAATAGACTATTTTATGTGATTAAAGGAATAGACAATTTTATGTGATTACAGGAAAAGGCAGTTTTATGTGATTAAAGGAATAGACAATTTATGTGATGAAGGAATAGACTGTTTTATGTGATTAAAGGAAAAGGCAGTTTTATGTGATTAAAGGAATAGGCAGTTTTATATGATTAAGGAATAGACAGTTTTAAGTGATTAAAGGAATAGACAGATTTATATGATTAAAGGAATAGACAGTTTTATGTGATTAAAGGAATAGACAGTTTTATGTGATTAAAGGAATGGACAGTTTTATGTGATTAACGGAATAGACAGTTTTATGTGATTAAAGAAATGAACAGTTTTATGTGATTAAAGGAATGGACAGTTTTATGTGATTAAATGAATAGACACTTTTATGTGATTAAAGAAATAGACAGTTTTATGTGATTAACGGAATAGACAGTTTTGTGTGATTAATGGAATAGACAGTTTTATTTGATTAGAGGAATAGACATTTTTATGTGATTAAAGGAATAGACAGTTTTATGTGATTAAATGAATATGCAGTTTTATGTGATTAAAGGAATAGACAGTTTTATGTGATTAAAGGAATATACAGTTGTATGTGATTAAAGGAATAGACAGTTTTCTGTGATTAAAGGAATATACAGTTGTATGTGATTAAAGGAATAGACAGTTTTCTGTGATTAAAGGAATAGACATTTGTATGTGATTAAAGGAATATGCAGTTTTATGCGATTAACGGAATAGACAGTTTTGTGTGATTAATGGAATAGACAGTTTTATTTGATTAGAGGAATATACATTTTTATGTGATTAAAGGAATAGACAGTTTTATGTGATTAAATGAATATGCAGTTTTATGTGATTAAAGGAATAGACAGTTTTATGTGATTAAACGAATATACAGTTTTATGTGATTAAAGAAATGAACAGTTTTATGTGATTAAAGGAATGGACAGTTTTATGTGATTAAATGAATAGACAGTTTTATGTGATTAAAGAAATAGACAGTTTTATGTGATTAACGGAATAGACAGTTGTGTGTGATTAAAGGAATAGACAGTTTTATTTGATTAGAGGAATAGACATTTTTATGTGATTAAAGGAATAGACAGTTTTATGTGATTAAATGAATATGCAGTTTTATGTGATTAAAGGAATAGACAGTTTTATGTGATTAAAGGAATATACAGTTGTATGTGATTAAAGGAATAGACAGTTTTCTGTGATTAAAGGAATATACATTTTTATGTGATTAAAGGAATATGCAGTTTTATGCGATTAAAGGAATAGACAATTTTATGTGATTAAAGGAATAGACAATTTTATGTGATGAAGGAATAGACTGTTTTATATGATTAAAGGAATAGACAGTTTTCTGTGATTAAAGGAATAGACATTTTTATGTGATTAAAGGAATAGGCAGTTTTATGTGATTAAAGGAATAGACAATTGTTTGTGATTAAAGGAATATACAATTATATGTGATGAAGGAATAGACTGTTTTATGTGATTAAAGGAATAGACAGTTTTATGTGATTAAAGGAATAGGCAGTTTTATGTGATTAAAGGAATAGTCAGTTTTATATGATTAAAGGAATAGACAGTTTTAAGTGATTAAATTAATAGACAGTTTTATGTGATTAAAGGAATAGACAGTTTTAAGTGATGGAAGGAATATACAGTTGTATGTGATTAAAGGAATAGGCAGTTTTATGTGATTAAAGGAATATACAATTTATGTGATGAAGGAATAGACTGTTTTATGTGATTAAAGGAATAGGCAGTTTTATGTGATTACAGGAAAAGGCAGTTTTATGTGATTAAAGGAATAGACAATTTATGTGATGAAGGAATAGACTGTTTTATGTGATTAAAGGAATATACAATTATATGTGATGAAGGAATAGACTGTTTTATGTGATTAAAGGAATAGACAGTTTTATGTGATTAAAGGAATGGGCAGTTTTATGTGATTAAAGGAATAGTCAGTTTTATATGATTAAAGGAATAGACAGTTTTAAGTGATTAAATTAATAGACAGTTTTATGTGATTAAAGGAATAGACAGTTTTAAGTGATGGAAGGAATACACAGTTGTATGTGATTAAAGGAATAGGCAGTTTTATGTGATTAAAGGAATATACAATTTATGTGATGAAGGAATAGACTGTTTTATGTGATTAAAGGAATAGACATTTTTATGTGATTACAGGAAAAGGCAGTTTTATTTGATTAAAGGAATAGACAATTTATGTGATGAAGGAATAGACTGTTTTATGTGATTAAAGGAAAAGGCAGTTTTATGTGATTAAAGGAATAGGCAGTTTTATATGATTAAGGAATAGACAGTTTTAAGTGATTAAAGGAAAAGACAGATTTATATGATTAAAGGAATGGACAGTTTTATGTGATTAAATGAATAGACACTTTTATGTGATTAAAGAAATGGACAGTTTTATGTGATTAACGGAATAGACAGTTTTGTGTGATTAATGGAATAGACAGTTTTATTTGATTAGAGGAATAGACATTTTTATGTGATTAAAGGAATATGCAGTTTTATGTGATTAAATGAATAGACAGTTTTATGTGATTAAAGGAATATACAGTTTTATGTGATTAAAGAAATGAACAGTTTTATGTGATTAAGGGAATGGACAGTTTTATGTGATTAAATGAATAGACAGTTTTATGTGATTAAAGAAATAGA
Organism: Meghimatium bilineatum; assembly: GCA_034231615.1. Classification (NCBI taxonomy): domain Eukaryota; kingdom Metazoa; phylum Mollusca; class Gastropoda; order Stylommatophora; family Philomycidae; genus Meghimatium; species Meghimatium bilineatum. The sequence continues at coordinate 65,048,193 of CM067305.1, read as the reverse complement.
CAGTTTTATGTGATTAACGGAATAGACAGTTGTGTGTGATTAAAGGAATAGACAGTTTTATTTGATTAGAGGAATAGACATTTTTATGTGATTAAAGGAATAGACAGTTTTATGTGATTAAATGAATATGCAGTTTTATGTGATTAAAGGAATAGACAGTTTTATGTGATTAAAGGAATATACAGTTGTATGTGATTAAAGGAATAGACAGTTTTCTGTGATTAAAGGAATAGACATTTTTATGTGATTAAAGGAATATGCAGTTTTATGCGATTAAAGGAATAGACAATTTTATGTGATTAAAGGAATAGACAATTTTATGTGATGAAGGAATAGACTGTTTTATATGATTAAAGGAATAGACAGTTTTCTGTGATTAAAGGAATAGACATTTTTATGTGATTAAAGGAATAGGCAGTTTTATGTGATTAAAGGAATAGACAATTGTATGTGATTAAAGGAATATACAATTATATGTGATGAAGGAATAGACTGTTTTATGTGATTAAAGGAATAGACAGTTTTATGTGATTAAAGGAATAGGCAGTTTTATGTGATTAAAGGAATAGTTAGTTTTATATGATTAAAGGAATAGACAGTTTTAAGTGATTAAATTAATAGACAGTTTTATGTGATTAAAGGAATAGACAGTTTTAAGTGATGGAAGGAATATACAGTTGTATGTGATTAAAGGAATAGGCAGTTTTATGTGATTAAAGGAATATACAATTTATGTGATGAAGGAATAGACTGTTTTATGTGATTAAAGGAATAGACAGTTTTATGTGATTACAGGAAAAGGCAGTTTTATGTGATTAAAGGAATAGACAATTTATGTGATGAAGGAATAGACTGTTTTATGTGATTAAAGGAATATACAATTATATGTGATGAAGGAATAGACTGTTTTATGTGATTAAAGGAATAGACAGTTTTATGTGATTAAAGGAATAGGCAGTTTTATGTGATTAAAGGAATAGTCAGTTTTATATGATTAAAGGAATAGACAGTTTTAAGTGATTAAATTAATAGACAGTTTTATGTGATTAAAGGAATAGACAGTTTTAAGTGATGGAAGGAATATACAGTTGTATGTGATTAAAGGAATAGGCAGTTTTATGTGATTAAAGGAATATACAATTTATGTGATGAAGGAATAGACTATTTTATGTGATTAAAGGAATAGACAATTTTATGTGATTACAGGAAAAGGCAGTTTTATGTGATTAAAGGAATAGACAATTTATGTGATGAAGGAATAGACTGTTTTATGTGATTAAAGGAAAAGGCAGTTTTATGTGATTAAAGGAATAGGCAGTTTTATATGATTAAGGAATAGACAGTTTTAAGTGATTAAAGGAATAGACAGATTTATATGATTAAAGGAATAGACAGTTTTATGTGATTAAAGGAATAGACAGTTTTATGTGATTAAAGGAATGGACAGTTTTATGTGATTAACGGAATAGACAGTTTTATGTGATTAAAGAAATGAACAGTTTTATGTGATTAAAGGAATGGACAGTTTTATGTGATTAAATGAATAGACACTTTTATGTGATTAAAGAAATAGACAGTTTTATGTGATTAACGGAATAGACAGTTTTGTGTGATTAATGGAATAGACAGTTTTATTTGATTAGAGGAATAGACATTTTTATGTGATTAAAGGAATAGACAGTTTTATGTGATTAAATGAATATGCAGTTTTATGTGATTAAAGGAATAGACAGTTTTATGTGATTAAAGGAATATACAGTTGTATGTGATTAAAGGAATAGACAGTTTTCTGTGATTAAAGGAATATACAGTTGTATGTGATTAAAGGAATAGACAGTTTTCTGTGATTAAAGGAATAGACATTTGTATGTGATTAAAGGAATATGCAGTTTTATGCGATTAAAGGAATAGACAATTTTTTGTGATTAAAGGAATAGACAATTTTATGTGATGAAGGAATAGACTGTTTTATGTGATTAAAGGAATAGACAGTTTTCTGTGATTAAAGGAATAGACATTTTTATGTGATTAAAGGAATAGGCAGTTTTATGTGATTAAAGGAATAGACAATTGTATGTGATTAAAGGAATATACAATTTATGTGATGAAGGAATAGACTGTTTTATGTGATTAAATGAATAGACAGTTTTATGTGATTAAAGGAATAGGCAGTTTTATGTGATTAAAGGAATAGTCAGTTTTATATGATTAAAGGAATAGACAGTTTTAAGTGATTAAATTAATAGACAGTTTTATGTGATTAAAGGAATAGACAGTTTTAAGTGATGGAAGGAATATACAGTTGTATGTGATTAAAGGAATAGGCAGTTTTATGTGATTAAAGGAATATACAATTTATGTGATGAAGGAATAGACTGTTTTATGTGATTAAAGGAATAGACAGTTTTATGTGATTACAGGAAAAGGCAGTTTTATGTGATTAAAGGAATAGACAATTTATGTGATGAAAGAATAGACTGTTTTATGTGATTAAAGGAATATACAATTATATGTGATGAAGGAATAGACTGTTTTATGTGATTAAAGGAATAGACAGTTTTATGTGATTAAAGGAATAGGCAGTTTTATGTGATTAAAGGAATAGTCAGTTTTATATGATTAAAGGAATAGACAGTTTTAAGTGATTAAATTAATAGACAGTTTTATGTGATTAAAGGAATAGACAGTTTTAAGTGATGGAAGGAATATACAGTTGTATGTGATTAAAGGAATAGGCAGTTTTATGTGATTAAAGGAATATACAATTTATGTGATGAAGGAATAGACTGTTTTATGTGATTAAAGGAATAGACAGTTTTATATGATTAAAGGAATAGACAGTTTTAAGTGATTAAATTAATAGACAGTTTTATGTGATTAAAGGAATAGACAGTTTTAAGTGATGGAAGGAATATACAGTTGTATGTGATTAAAGGAATTGGCAGTTTTATGTGATTAAAGGAATATACAATTTATGTGATGAAGGAATAGACTGTTTTATGTGATTAAAGGAATAGACAGTTTTATGTGATTACAGGAAAAGGCAGTTTTAAGTGATGGAAGGAATATACAGTTGTATGTGATTAAAGGAATAGGCAGTTTTATGTGATTAAAGGAATATACAATTTATGTGATGAAGGAATAGACTGTTTTATGTGATTAAAGGAATAGACAGTTTTATGTGATTACAGGAAAAGGCAGTTTTATGTGATTAAAGGAATAGACAATTTATGTGATGAAAGAATAGACTGTTTTATGTGATTAAAGGAATATACAATTATATGTGATGAAGGAATAGACTGTTTTATGTGATTAAAGGAATAGACAGTTTTATGTGATTAAAGGAATAGGCAGTTTTAAGTGATTAAATTAATAGACAGTTTTATGTGATTAAAGGAATAGACAGTTTTAAGTGATGGAAGGAATATACAGTTGTATGTGATTAAAGGAATAGGCAGTTTTATGTGATTAAAGGAATATACAATTTATGTGATGAAGGAATAGACTGTTTTATGTGATTAAAGGAATAGACAGTTTTATGTGATTACAGGAAAAGGCAGTTTTATGTGATTAAAGGAATAGACAATTTATGTGATGAAGGAATAGACTGTTTTATGTGATTAAAGGAAAAGGCAGTTTTATGTGATTAAAGGAATAGGCAGTTTTATATGATTAAGGAATAGACAGTTTTAAGTGATTAAAGGAATAGACAGATTTATATGATTAAAGGAATAGACAGTTTTATGTGATTAAAGGAATAGACAGTTTTATGTGATTAAAGGAATGGACAGTTTTATGTGATTAACGGAATAGACGGTTTTATGTGATTAAAGAAATGAACAGTTTTATGTGATTAAAGGAATGGACAGTTTTATGTGATTAAATGAATAGACACTTTTATGTGATTAAAGAAATAGACAGTTTTATGTGATTAACGGAATAGACAGTTTTGTGTGATTAATGGAATAGACAGTTTTATTTGATTAGAGGAATATACATTTTTATGTGATTAAAGGAATAGACAGTTTTATGTGATTAAATTAATATGCAGTTTTATGTGATTAAAGGAATAGACAGTTTTATGTGATTAAAGGAATATACAGTTTTATGTGATTAAAGAAATGAACAGTTTTATGTGATTAAAGGAATGGACAGTTTTATGTGATTAAATGAATAGACAGTTTTATGTGATTAAAGAAATAGACAGTTTTATGTGATTAACGGAATAGACAGTTGTGTGTGATTAAAGGAATAGACAGTTTTATTTGATTAGAGGAATAGACATTTTTATGTGATTAAAGGAATAGACAGTTTTATGTGATTAAATGAATATGCAGTTTTATGTGATTAAAGGAATAGACAGTTTTATGTGATTAAAGGAATATACAGTTGTATGTGATTAAAGGAATAGACAGTTGTATGTGATTAAAGGAATAGACAGTTTTCTGTGATTAAAGGAATATGCAGTTTTATGCGATTAAAGGAATAGACAATTTTATGTGATTAAAGGAATAGACAATTTTATGTGATGAAGGAATAGACTGTTTTATATGATTAAAGGAATAGACAGTTTTCTGTGATTAAAGGAATAGACATTTTTATGTGATTAAAGGAATAGGCAGTTTTATGTGATTAAAGGAATAGACAATTGTATGTGATTAAAGGAATATACAATTATATGTGATGAAGGAATAGACTGTTTTATGTGATTAAAGGAATAGACAGTTTTATGTGATTAAAGGAATAGGCAGTTTTATGTGATTAAAGGAATAGTCAGTTTTATATGATTAAAGGAATAGACAATTGTATGTGATTAAAGGAATATACAATTATATGTGATGAAGGAATAGACTGTTTTATGTGATTAAAGGAATAGACAGTTTTATGTGATTAAAGGAATAGGCAGTTTTATGTGATTAAAGGAATAGTCAGTTTTATATGATTAAAGGAATAGACAGTTTTAAGTGATTAAATTAATAGACAGTTTTATGTGATTAAAGGAATAGACAGTTTTAAGTGATGGAAGGAATATACAGTTGTATGTGATTAAAGGAATAGGCAGTTTTATGTGATTAAAGGAATATACAATTTATGTGATGAAGGAATAGACTGTTTTATGTGATTAAAGGAATAGACAGTTTTATGTGATTACAGGAAAAGGCAGTTTTATGTGATTAAAGGAATAGACAATTTATGGGATGAATGAATAGACTGTTTTATGTGATTAAAGGAATATACAATTATATGTGATGAAGGAATAGACTGTTTTATGTGATTAAAGGAATAGACAGTTTTATGTGATTAAAGGAATGGGCAGTTTTATGTGATTAAAGGAATAGTCAGTTTTATATGATTAAAGGAATAGACAGTTTTAAGTGATTAAATTAATAGACAGTTTTATGTGATTAAAGGAATAGACAGTTTTAAGTGATGGAAGGAATATACAGTTGTATGTGATTAAAGGAATAGGCAGTTTTATGTGATTAAAGGAATATACAATTTATGTGATGAAGGAATAGACTATTTTATGTGATTAAAGGAATAGACAGTTTTATGTGATTACAGGAAAAGGCAGTTTTATGTGATTAAAGGAATAGACAATTTATGTGATGAAGGAATAGACTGTTTTATGTGATTAAAGGAAAAGGCAGTTTTATGTGATTAAAGGAATAGGCAGTTTTATATGATTAAGGAATAGACAGTTTTAAGTGATTAAAGGAATAGACAGATTTATATGATTAAAGGAATAGACAGTTTTATGTGATTAAAGGAATAGACAGTTTTATGTGATTAAAGGAATGGACAGTTTTATGTGATTAACGGAATAGACAGTTTTATGTGATTAAAGAAATGAACAGTTTTATGTGATTAAAGGAATGGACAGTTTTATGTGATTAAATGAATAGACACTTTTATGTGATTAAAGAAATAGACAGTTTTATGTGATTAACGGAATAGACAGTTTTGTGTGATTAATGGAATAGACAGTTTTATTTGATTAGAGGAATAGACATTTTTATGTGATTAAAGGAATAGACAGTTTTATGTGATTAATGGAATAAGCAGTTGCATGTGATTAAAGGAATAGGCAGTTGTATGTGATTAAAGGAATAGACAGTTTAATGTGATTAAAGTAGTAGACAGTTTTATGTGATTAAAGGAATAGACAGTTTTATGCGATTAAAGGAATAGACAGTTGCATGTGATTAAAGGAATAGGCAGTTTTATGTGATTAATGGAATAAGCAGTTTTATGTGACTAAAGGAATAGAAAGTTGTATGTGATTAAAGGAATAGACAGTTTTGAGTGATTAGAGGAATAGACAGTTTTATGTGAATAAAGGAATAGACAGTTGTATGTGATTAAAGGAATAGGCAGTTTTATGTGTTTAAAGGAATAGACAGTTTTATGTGATTAAAATAATTAGACTTATTACAGTGACATTTGAATAGTGAAAGTTAACCAGGAACATATTTATCAACATTTAGATCAGGTGACGTGTCAGCCACTCCCTGATACTGATACACATATAGAGGAGTTCATCTGACTCATCCTTACTTAGGATGAAGTTTGCCAATTCGAATATACGACAATCTGTAGAGAAAACTTCGTATTAAGGTAACCATATCTTCGGATTCTGCACCTATTCTTCTGCAAGAGACACTCGACTACTATCAACGTCGGAAATCAAAATAGACGACTAGGAATATGCCATTTTAAGAACTTTTGCTGTTGATTTTTACTTATCAGATAGTAAGACCGGGCCAGAATTAACCAGACCAGTGTAACTTGTTGACAGATGCAATAATACCATCTACATTAAGAACAGCCTGGTAAAGTACGTACTTGACTATCCGGTTTGTAATTTGTTCTGTATTCAAGCATGATTATTGAAATGAAGAGCTATTTTGCAGCCTAACAGCAAACAATAACTAAATAAAATTATCTGATGTCATCCTTCTGCTATTTCGTGATATATTAGAAAATGTGCGACTGTTTGACAGTAAATGACGAGTTAGTTCATGTCTGGCAGAGTGTATATTGATGTGAATCATTACTTGATATTCGCGTCGTGTACACACTGTGTAAGAGTGAATATCAATAACACGGGGACTAATAAAAAAATGACCTTGGTGTCAATTCGGGCAAGAATACACAACCCAAGGAAGATCTAGTGAAGTACAAAAATAAACTATAGATCATATATATATATATATATATATATATATATATATATTACTTGAGTTTACACAGACACCTTTCATAGATGTCAACGACATCTCAACGGCAAAGTGTAAAAACACGTGTTGGACTTAAATGTTGGAGTCATTGATTAGAACATTGTGTTTTTTTTCGGCTCTATTGCAATAACACAAAAGCTACTTTACAATGGTGCCGAATTAAATAACAATTACTTCACAGCCTGACACATCTGACTTCAGCATGGTTTTGGGTCACTGAACCTATATGGCATGGGACAGCTAACACCATCCCATAACCACATTTGTCGCTTTTTACGACATGAATGGAATGTAAACATTGCTGCTATTCGGTGCTTCCCTTTCGGGCCCCGGCATCGCACGGTGGGAACAACTATTCAAGTTCTGAAAGACAGTCGATTCTTTTAAAGATTTTATAGTATGCCATATTTATTTGCACCGACAACATTTCGTTAAACAATGTATCAGTATTATGTCTATGTACACATACTATAGAATTACTACTATCACAGCAAGTACAACAATTGTTAAGAAATTAGAAATATATTAATCGTAAGAAAGCACACATTTGTTTGCCGATGATAAGAAGAATATATTAAATCGTGGCATGAAACATGTTAATTGGAAGAGTATGATAAAATAAAGGAAGGCTTCAGCAAGGTAAGCGAAGACATGCTTTTTTTCTATAAAGTGTTTTACTTATATCAGTGTGAGTCTAGCTGGAGATCGGAAATAAATGAACGATAGTACACACTAAGGCAACATGTGGCAAATATGGACACGAGAAGATGGAACAAAGTTATATGTCATATAGACACAGACGGAAGTTCGAGCCTGGAATGATCGCTTCTCTGATAATCAGATAATCTTAGGAATAATCGCACGGCTGACAAGCAAGGTAAGTTGGAGAACGGCGGCCAGAAGTAGGAAAACATGTCACTCAGGGGTTGGGACGGTGAAAGTCATATTTATAGAAGGATCATATAGGAAAAGGAAGTAGTGTAGATGTACCGAAAGACGCATACATCGCGAACAACACAACAACCATTATCTAAAATGCATATACATAGAGGAAAGGAGATTTTAGTCTACAGACATGAAGATACAATCGAGAAAAAAGAGAGGTGTAGTAGACAGCTAATGATAATGAGACAGAAGAAGTGGGTAAGGAAAGAAATGTGAATCTATAAGTTGACAGACACAGTGGTAGCTAACCTGTGAGTGCTCACAAAATATAACATATGCATGCCAGAATTTGTGGGTAAGTGAAGAAGGGAATGGGGAAGCGAAAAAGCACAACTAAACGTTGGATAATGTCTCGGACGTTCCTGTTATAAGTTGGTATCACTGTATAGATGGCTGAGTGGTAGGTTGTACTAGAAAGAAACACCGGGCGAATGAATGAGGAGACAGCTCGAAAAAGCGAGAAGAGAGAACGGAATATGTGCGCATAACGGGGGGAAGCAAACCCACACCTGCATCCACAACGTAGGGAATCAAACCCACAGCGGTCGCTCGTGTGGTGCCGAGGCCCGAAAGGGAAGCAACCAATAGCACCACTGTTTACCTTCCCTGCACGTCTTACGAGGCGACTAAGGAGGATATGGGATGGAGTTGGCTGTCCCATCCCATATAGGGTCACTGACCCAAAGTCATGCTGAAGTCAGATGTGTCAGGCCGAAAGGCGCATATATCGCAGCAATGCTGTAAACCATGACACAACGAATTCCGTTCTTCAGATTGCATCTTACTGATCAGCAGGACTTTCAGAGCGAACGCAGAAGAAGAAGAAGAAACCCACAGCTGCAGTCATAATGGAGGGAAGAAAACTCGAAGCTGCAGCCAAGGCATGTAAAGTTTATTATATGGCACATGTGTTAGTGTCGGGCACTGGTAGGTATCTAGTCAATGTCGTAGTATCCATATGTTGCTTTCAATGTAGGTCTGTGTGGAGAAGTACCGATAAAGTTTAATAGAAAAAGGCGGGGACACAGATACAATACACATTATCGTTTAGGCCGTGTGGCGAGAAATGTGACCAACCTAAAACTTGATGTACCTAGGATCAGCCATCCATATGTAGCATATAGTAGGTGGACATTGCTCGCACTTCCCGATGGCTCATTTATAACGAACAACAATCAACAAACAGAACATCAAACCACTACATACTCCCTTGCGCAAACCATATACTGTGAGAGGAAAATGTCCGATGATCCGGTGCAATTACCATTAGTAGAGAAATATTTCACCGCTACCAGTATAGACATTGCTAGGACTGCACGTTTGCCCCTAATAAATCCATGGGAAGTACCACTATCAGCGAGGATAACCTGTCAGTTGTGTGTCGCTGACCATATATAGACGTTTAGATCACTGCATGATAACTAGTGTTGATAGTATATGTCAAAATCGAGCTCACAATCTCCACAAGCAGCTTTCATGGTAGCCGAACCATCGAGACCAAAAACATCCACACGATATATGCGCTGAGAAAATAATGTATGACTTGGAAACGATGAAGTATGTTGATTTATAATTATTTGACTAGAAAAACATAATGTATGCTGAAATATGTTTGTTTGACTAGTAAACCACGGGGCACAATATATAATCACAATTATCCATATACATGGAATTGCTCTGTCTTTGTCATTCTAAGATTGAACTAAATATTTCAGAAATATAGATGATAACCTTACTCAACCTTCACATAGTCTCCCTATACGGTTTCCAAAGCAGACAAAGCAGTCTCCATTAGACATATTACACAGTTTCCCAAAACAAAACTCGGAACAACCCTTGTCACAGTACTCGTCATACCATCCTTGCAAGCATGCTAAAACAGAGAGAAAAATATCAGTTTTTTTTCAACATTGTGGTACATAGTTCACTGTTTAAAAACACTACCTTTCGATTCATGTACAATTTTGGTATTTGTGTTCACAATGTTATTTAACATATGCCTGGCTGTAAAATCAGATCTTATTTCACTGTCTCCTTGACACTTTCACGATCTTATGTGACGTGTATGGTAATCTACATGTTTATACATTTTCTCAAACAGTTTATGTAGAACAGATACACATTTGTATTTAATTGTAGAACATGCAGCTGTTGTATGGTGAGAATCGGTGTCTCCGTGTATCTATGGTTTAAACCAAATCATTTCAATGAGAGAGGGGAAACATCTGTGTATCACGTCTGTTATCTATAAGGCGAACGTATAGAATCGTATATCTCATAATAGAGGAAACATAATCGCTTACCAGTCATGTCTTACGTTCTCCATCAAGACCAGCACCGTGCAGAGGTGATGGGGCGTAGTTCAGCCATCAGGGGCTGGAAACTAAGACTGGTCGGGCAGTCCCACTCGAGCAGGACCATAGTCCTGTCCTAGTAAGCAGAGTGCTGAAGACGGAGGCATCCAGCCAAAAGGCGCACAGATAATCAGGATGCCACGCACAAAACACAATGGAAACATGTCTACATCTATAAATAGTTATGGTGCCTGCCCTGTGGCGGACGTTCAGGAAGGGACGGTGCCGGGCCCTATACCTCGAAAGGGCCCAACCTCAGTTACTGGAAGTCCTTCTCAATTGCCCCGAGGAGCCAGGAGGCAAGGGAATAGAGCTACTGGCCAAACAAACAAACGACCAATAAAAATAATGCACTGGAATGCTGAGGGTGTCAACAGTAAAAGAGATGGATACAGCAAAAAATTGGAACTTGAAAATGTCCTCAGTGAAGAACAAGTTAACATTTGCTGTATCCAAGAAACACACCTCAGCAGCGACATAGCCTTCAAAATCAGAGGCTACCAGTGCTACCGATCTGACAGAAAGGACAGGCGAAAGGGTGAAATTCTGACACTTGTTAAAAACAATATCAGCGCATGTCAGCTGGAAGTATATATGGAAGGGGCAGAATACCAGATGCCCCACCTAAAAACAGACAGTGCAGAATTCCATCTCCGGAACTACTACTGCCCAAATGATAAACCATTGGCACTAGACACAATTCCAGACAAAGAGAGACTTATGGTGTGTGGTGACTTCAACAGCCACTCTCAGCGCTGGGGCTACGATCATATCGACAAGAGAGGTGAGGAACTTGAGAGCTGGCAGAATGAAAATAATCTCATCCTTATTAACCAGCCAGCAGACTCACCAACCTTCTACTCGAGAGCATGGCACACTACCTCTACACCAGACCTGGCATTCCACTCACCAGGCGTGGAATGGAACATCACACGTTTTGTTGGAAAGCAGCTTGGAGGTAGTGACCACAAACCAGTATTTCTGGAAATCCACAATGAATTTACCAAGGACAGCAGCACGCTCACTAGGTGGAACTATAAGAGGGCAGACTGGAAAATGTACCAGCATTTAACCAGTGTTCTAGCTAAGGACATGAACTTGGACAAAGTCATCAATAGAGCAGTGAGTGAATTTAATAGATGTATACTACATGCTGCTAGTAAAACCATGCCCAGGGGGGAACGTAAATACTACAAACCCTACTGGAATGATGAACTTGAAATGCTGCAAAATGAGATGGAAACATCTAGACAGCAGGCTGAGAACAGACCTAGCCAAGAACATCACAACAAATATCAGCAAACAAAGGCTAAATTTCAAAGAGCCAAGTTACAAGCCAGACGGAGCAGCTGGAAAGAAAAAACACAGTCGATGAACCTAGAAAGAGATACTAGGAAATTATGGAAACTTGTAAAACAACTAAATGATGAAGGTACAGGGAGAAATACCAGGATCACACTTTATAAAGATAGAAACATTTTAACAGGTAAACATGCAGCTGATCACTTGGCAGATTCCTTTGCAGAAGACAATAACGTCAAAGTCAGCCCAGACAAACAACAGGAGGTTCGAGAGAACCAGCAAAACATTGGACAAGGCGAACCTATACCTGAAGTCATGGAGGCACCAATCACAATGAGAGAACTGGAGCATGCAATATCCAAATTGAAAATGAAAACGTCCCCTGGAGCTGATGGAGTGTCCAATGAAATGATAAGAAACCTGGATATTGCAGCAAGAGCAAAGCTACTGCAGATCTTTAACACAAGCTGGTCCACAGGTAATGTACCACAGGCGTGGAGAGAAGCAATAATGATACCACTCCTCAAATCAGGAAAAGATGGCAACACAGTCTCCAACTACAGGCCCATCAGCCTCACAAGCTGTCTATGTAAAACAATGGAACGCATTATCAATCTTAGGATGCAGTGGTACCTTGAAAGTGAAAACCTTCTGGTATCACAGCAAGCAGGTTTCAGACAGTGCTAGTCTACTGAAGATCAGGCAACCTACCTCTCCCAAGAGATTGATGATGCCTTCCAAGAAAAGAAACTGGTACTAGCAGCATGGATAGACCTCAGGAAAGCATTTGATAAGGTCTGGAAAGAAGGGCTCCTAAAGAAATTGTGAAATTCCAGGGTTAGATCAAGAATGTATAAATGGGTAAAAGCATACCTGCATAATAGAAGAGCTAGGGTACAATTAGATGTTCGAAAGAGAAAGAAAGTTCTTCTGCGTCATGGAGTCCCCCAGGGAGGAGTCCTGTCACCCACACTTTTCTTGGTTTACATCAATGACCTAGTTGCTGAACTACCACGCGGGATCAAAGTGGCAATGTATGCTGATGACCTTGTGATCTGGTGCACGGAAGAACATGCAACAGTGGCCACTAAACAAATACAAAGAGCTATTGATGCCCTAAACTTATGGGCAAATAGATGGTGCGTCAGCATTAACACAGAAAAGTGCAGCACTACACTCTTTACCCTCTCACCAAAACAACAAGCTGGTCATATCAAGATAGATGGAGAGCTCTTGAAAGAAGACAAACAACCCACATACCTCGGAGTTACTTTTGATGATAAGCTGACATGGAAGCAACACATAAACAAAGCAACAACAAAAGCCAGGAGGAAGCTTGCTATCCTGAGAAAACTAAGTGGAACCACATGGGGAGCCAGTGGAAATATACTCAGTAAAGTTTACCAGCAATGCATAAGACCACACCTGGAATATGTTTCAGCTGCGTGGTGTCCTGCATCAAACACCACATTACAAGATCTAGATAAAGTGCAAAACCAGGACTTAGATAAATGTTGTGAGCAATGAAATCAACATCACTAGCAGAGATGCAGAAAATGGGAAGAATGCAAACACTTGGCGAACACAGAGACACAAAAGTACTAACTCAAGCAGAAAAGTTTCAGTGTATGCCAAGTCATCCAATGAAGGAAAGATTCCAAAATCTAGCAATGGGGCGACTGAAAAGGAGCAACTTTATCCACCAAGCTAAACGACTCCGTAGACAACTTACAGACCTACCTGAAGTTGACAGCCCCTTAACTTCTGTACCAGAAGAAACCCCGTGGAGTGAAAGACATGGAATGCCAATATACATTCAGACCCATGTGAAAGGAATACTAAGCGAGGACGAACAGAACAGTGTGCAGCAAATGACAGTCACCCTCAGTTTCCTGGATGAGGAATATCCACAAGATATATGGGTCAGAGTGTACACAGATGGGTCAGCACAGAATGATGTGAGGAATGGAGGTGCAGGTGTATATATAGAATATCCACACAAGCCTAGAGATACAATCAGAACACCGACAGGAAAATTCTGCAATAATTATGATGCAGAAATCCAGGCAATTTGTGTGGCAGCTAAAAAATTGCTGAACTCCAACTCTGGCCTACAGCCTGTGGTATTCATGACAGATACAAGGTCAGTGCTTCAAGCTCTCCAGTCTGGAAAACTAACAGACTTAAAAAAAAAACTACTTAGCGAATTTTCTTACCAGTATAGGGTAACAATGCAGTGGATACCCTCTCACTGTGGAATACCAGGAAATGAAAAAGCAGACCAACTGGCTAAGGAAGGTGCTGCCGAAGACCAACCAGATATACCAATCACCTACCATCAGAAAAAACAGATGATAAAGTCAATAAGAAAGCCACAAACACCAACACAAGATCACTATCACATTATGAACAGATCAGAACAAGTTATAATTCTACGTCTCAGAACAAGACACAACCGTCTCCGCAGTCACAAGTATACAAAGTTCAAGATTGGCAACACGGCCATGTGTACATGTGGACAGGCAGCACAGAGTGCTAAACATATACTTCAAGAGTGTTCTGAGCATGAAACGCTGAGGCAGACATATTGGCCAGAGGAAACAACACTGGAATCAAAGCTCTATGGGACACTGTATGAACTACAAAAGACAGTGAGTTGTATTAAGGAGACAGAATTACAGATATAGACATTTTTCAAGTGAACGAAAGAAGAAGAATGTCTTATGTTCCAAGCTGTGTCACCTAGGATGTTGAATCTTCATATGAATTATCATATCTCGGGTTTTACAATTATCTTTTATATTTCAAGAAATGTGTAGGTGGTTATCATCCACTTCGTAATTCTACTGTTACATGTCATGTCATGCATATCTTATTGTTCAGTTCTACATTGTGCCCTGTCAAGTATTTCTTATTGGTGTGTCCTCTCTAGTGCACTGTCATTTATATCGTATTGTTCTGTTCTTTCTCGAGTACTATCATTCATATCTTATTATTAATTGATAAATGGTGTACTGACAAGCATACCGTACTGTCAAATTATATCTAGTGTACTGACAAGTTTATCTTACTGTCAAATTATTCAACTTACCTGTTCTATTGTTCAGTTTACATGTTATATTGACAGTATTATATAATTTGTTATTTTCACTTCCATGTTACAGTTTCCTAAATCACACTTTGATATTGAAGATTCTTTTTTTGATTTGTGTCCCGTAATTTAATATACTCTATCATATGTAAGCGATGTGATATGAAGTATATTGGTGAGACTGGTAGACATTTAGCAGATAGATTCGCCGAACATTTGAGAGATATCACGAATCATCGTGACTCCCCAGTGGCTAATTATTTTAACAGCCCGCCACATCATGGTAGCTCTGATGTCTCTGTAACCGGTTTTTTACGCTGTTATACCGGTGACCGGCAACGTCAGTCCTTCGAATACCGTCTCATTTGTCATATGGGAGTCTTGCAACCACACGGAATGAACATTAATCACCGTTTTGTTTGAGTTACCCACCTTTTCTGTATACCCTCTACTCCCGTATTGCACTGATTCTTGTAATTATTTGTCTTTGTAAACTTTCGTGAGTAATTATTTTTGTGTTTGCCGTACTTCTATATAATTCCGTTATGTCTTCTTTCGTTTGTGTATGTCAATATGTGATTATTTTGTACTCTGCCATTTTGTTATTGTTAAATCATTTACAAATTTAGATTTTGATTTCCTCGTTGTTATTGCAGTTGTCTCTTCGAATGGTGCCGACACATGTATAGTTATTTGTATATGCATTTTGTTTTACATGTTTCTATGTATCCACACAATTACTTTGGACCACACATTTGTATGTATACATATGCAGTTGTTATAGCATTATCTTTATGTGAATGAACGTTTATATTCACATTAATATATGTATATGTTTCTATGTGTACGAGTGTTCATGTTATTGTTTTTATTTATGTGAGAAAGTGTTTATGTGGATGCATGTCCATATTTGAGTATATATATGCATATATATATATATAATGTGTGATCGCGTGTTTACGTTAATGCACGTATCTCCATTCTGTGTCAATAGTATGACTATTCTGGTGTGAGCAATTTCCTATGTGTGGATACATTTACATGCTTATTCATTTTGTGTGGGTATCCTTCACACATCTGTGTCCATTTTGTTATATATTTATTTCTTAACTCTTGATGTGTGTATACATTTATATGCGTGTTTAGGTTTGGTTGTATATATATGTTTATGTCTATATTTGGTTTCACATTCATTCCATGCGTTTTCAAATGATGATTCTTCTTGTATCCTTCCTTCCCCAAACCCACTCACCCCACCACCACACAACCTCATCATTACTCATCTATCATTAACATATGCCATTCTGGTTGGCGTAGGTGACCATGGTTCTCTGTTCACGGTATTGTTATCTGCATCGTTGTTTCCAAGCCTTGCTAGGTTGTCACACGAATATTTTCTCACGTCCCCACCTGTCTCTATTCCCTTCAGTCTTGCCTGTTGTGATTATGTTCTTAAAACTTGAATATCTGATAAAGTGACATAAGGGGTATTTTTCTTATCTTTTATTATTCGTTCACTCATTATAAACATCCCAACTACATCTATAGTGCCTCTAATTTCCCACTTTTTGTTTGTTTATAATGAATGCACGCATTTTCTATTTTACTAGATGCGTTGCCATCCCTGCGCTATGGAGACGCGGCTTGATGAAATCTAGTCATCTATTTTGTTTTTTATTTTGTTGTTTTCTGTTGTTTGTCTCTTGAAAAAGGTTCAATTTGAGCCCATACATGGAGAATTGTCATGTTTAGTTTTATTGTATGTTTTTTTATATATATTTTTTTTTAAATATATTTTTTTTAATAGGCAAGGTAAGTGTTTTTGTAACCTGTTTAATTCATTTTGCTTGACTATTATATTGTTCAACTTGCCTGTTTTATTGTTCAATTTACATGTAATATTGTTCAACTTACATGTTCTATTGATCAGTTTACATGTTATATTGTTCAAATGGACTGCTTTATTGTTCAGTTTACATGTTATATTGTTCAACTTACCTGTTCTGTTGTTCAGTTTACATGTTATATTGTTCAAATGGACTGCGATAATAGTGTGCAGTGCGTTTCTCTTCTAACGATTTGTTCAGAAATGTTGTCCTCAAATGAGGTCGTTGTAATCAGAGCACCACGAGGACCAGGCATATACTTCAAATTACATATTATAGAGGAGATAGTGTACATGACCAATGGGAATGACGCAGCACTCACCAACCAACAGAATATCTAATACTCACACACACACACACACACATGATAACATGTGTCTTAAAACACTATTATCACAGCTGTATCATATACAACACTATGCATTATATTTTATTATATCTAATATGGTTTCTGTATTTTGGATATATTCATTCATGCATTGGTACATTGCTTTCCGGCGTAGGCGATCATGTCTCTCCACAGTCCTCTGTGTGTTATACATTTAAATATAGTTTCTGATGATTCTGCATCATGTAATGCTTTTAAGCCATCCAACATTTTCTCGTTTCGTCTTAATCCGTCTGCCTTACATCCAATCTTTCCAGTTGTTACGATGTTCACCAGCTCACCTTTTCTCATGAAATGACACAGAAACTGTGATTTTCGTCTTCTGATACATTTAATAAGTTCTCTATTTGAGGTGGCCATTTTTAGAATTATAGCGTTACTCTTTTTTAGCAGTCCGTGATAGTTTCAACATTCTTCTATAAAACCACATCTCCAGATGTTTTCATATTGTGTTTCTGTTAAGATGGCGACAGGAATGACGATGTTTTTATCGTCTCCCGTTAACACCAATGTTTTCATATATATATATATATATTATTATATGAACTGTGCTGTTCGTGTGTGCCATTCTTGATGTGGATTATTGATTGTTTAATTTCTGTGAAAATATGCAGGAATGTGTGTTCCTGCAGGAACGTTTATCAATGTTCCTAGTCTGTTTATGGAAATAACACATCAGTGACATCATATGACACATCGTGCCAACCTAGTTGTTCTAACCGGAGATTCCCTGACGCCTAGTGGGATAGGCTATTATTATCCGTAAGTCAGTGAAAGGCCAGAGGAAACCACCATTGTACATCCCACACATAAAAAATCAAGTCAAAACACAGTTTTCTTATTTTATAAAAAGATCATATTTTAATTGAAACGTGGAATGTGAGAACACTTTACAATAATTGGAGGATTGAAATCGTAGTGAATGAAATGAAGATAATGGAAATAATTATTTTGGGCTTATGTGAGACGAGACACACTAGTACTGGTGATTTTCTTTTTCGAATACATACAGAGACACAATGATTTCGAAAGAATAATCATGGGGGATAAAGTTTAAGGAGATAGAAGAGAGGTAGTTAAGACATCTATGGACAATTGACATCAAAGTCTATCTAAACATGAAAGTCTTTCTGAGCTGGACAACGTGCACATAACTGAGAGACTAACAGAGTGGCAGTGAAGACAATACTTTATATGTATATATATATATATATATATATATATATATATATATATATATATATATATATATATATATATATATATATCCATACATAGAGAGAGAGGGGGAGCGATAGAGAGAAAGAGAGAGAATAGGATGCGTGTTGCAGCACATTCACAAACATATGACGTATGTCTCAAGTAGCAAGATATATCACTTTTAGTTTGCTACCCAGAGTTGTACACACTTAATACATCTACACGTATTACATTTTATTTTCGATAATAGACAGACATATCCGTCTTCAGTGATGTAATCTATAATATAATGACCGTATCTTTACAGTTTGTTCTTACCAAAACATCGTAAATCTGTTCTGTTACAATCGCCATCGCAACCACTAGGACAAGTGAGATCACAGTCTGAGCCGAAATTTGACGGTTTGCAATCTGTAAAATTGATGTTATTTATATATTTGATATGTATGTGTACACCGCAAAGAGATATATATAACATGTTCATGTACTATAGAAATGTACAATGCGAAGACGTATATTTAACCGGTCCATGTACTACCAATGTGTACAGTGTGAGATGTATATACTCGTTCCATGTATTATGTAGTTCTACGTCCCATGTATTATGTATGTTCTACGTTCCATCTATTATGTATGTTCTACGTTCCATATATTATGTATGTTCTACGTTCCATGTATTATTTATGTTCTACGTTCCATGTATTATGTATGTTCTACGTTCCATGTATTATGCATGTTCTAAGTTCCATGTATTATGTATATTCTACGTCCCATTTATTATGTATGTTCTACTTTCGTTCTCACACTCCTGCAGATCAACAGGATGTAGACTGAATAATTGAAATAGCCGCGTAATATTTTACAGATGAGCGTCGATATTTGCAAATCTAGGTCAGCATAATGCGTGTGTCACTTTGAGCCTGTTTTGGATGGCGCAGCCAGCTCATCCTGCAAACGCTTAGTCGCATCTTATGGCATGTATTTACGACAATCTCTGCGATATTCTTTGCTCTCCTTTCGGACTTCACCATACATTTGCGGAATATAGTTTAGCACTACATGTAGTCATTCTTGAACTGATCCTCTTGAATAGAAAATGGCATCACGACACATTCGGCAATTCCATAAGTGTTTCATAAATTCATAAATTAAATTTTTGAAATGGACACGTAGAAACACTTCTCCGTGTAACATATCCAGATTGTTTGCAAATTTGTTTTATTGTAACCTACGCTTACAGATTTTTTCTACCACACAAAACACTTAAATGGACATTGATGCTTGTAACAGATATAACTCTGGTGTTGCACATCTGATGTGTTAACCATGAAGGCAACAACCGTATCTTACTACAAAGATAACAATACTTAGTGAGATAAACAACTTGTTACAAGTTCATGTTGACCATGAAGTGAACAGCCTCATCTTACAACAAATAGAAAAAAAAATATTCATTAAGATAACCAACTTGATAGATTTTCGTCTTGGTCATGAGACAGACACCATCTTACTACAAATATAACACTACTCTGTGAGACAAGTAACTATTTAGATATTCGTGATGATCCGATGTCAACAAGCTCACATTACTCTGAGTAGAACAATATTCGGTGAGAAAAAACAACTTGTTCGAAATTCGTGTTGTTGGTGAGGTCGATACACTCTTATTAAATCTTTGATACTAATTTGTGAGACAGGAAACTGATTCGATGATCGTGCAGATCAGAAGATAAACAACTACGTCTTACTACAAATAGAACAATACTTGGTGAGATAGTCAACAACAAATAGAACAATACTTGGTGAGATAGTCAACTACAAATATAACAATACTTGGTGAGATAGTCAACTACAAATAGAACAATACTTGGTGAGATTCAACTACAAATGGAACAAGACAGTGAGATAAACAACGAGATCATTGATTTGCATGTGGCCAAAAACATAATCTTACTACAAATAGAACAATACTTTGTGATAGATACATACATCTACAAAGAAAACAATACTTAGTGAGATAGTCACCAAAAATAGAACAATACTGGTGAGATAGTTAACTACAAATAGAACAATACTTGCTAAGGTAATTAACCACAAAGGGAACAATACTTGGTGAGATAGTCACCTACAAATAGAAAAAATACTTTCTGAGATAGTTATCTACAAATAGAACAATACTTGGTGAGATATTCAACTACAAATAGAACAACATTTTGTGAGACACTCAAATACAAATATGACAATACTAGGTTAGCTAGTCAACTACAAAGTGAACAAAACCAGGTGAGATAGCCAGCTACAAATAGAACAGAAATAGTGATATATTTAACTACACTGACAGCAAACCTTTGTGATGTAGTCAACCATAATGATAACTCTATTTATTGAGATAATGAACATCAAAGAGAACAGTTGATGGTGAGATAGTCAAATACAAAGACTGTCAACTGACAACTTTAAAGTTAACATGAATAGATCTTCGGAAAATATAATTCGCATGTCCCAAGACAGAGAAGAGTTCACGGAATTGATTGGGCAGAAGAAGTTCTTTAAAGAATACGTCACATGACCTGGAATAAAGACAAACTCAAGACCTTGGGAAATCGTTAATGTAGGCGTAGATAATCATTTTTAGTGAACTGAACACAAGTTTCATATATGAACAATCAGTGAACCTACAAGGTTGTCTTGATGCACATAATCATTGAACCTACAAGGTTGTCTTGATGCACATAATCATTGAACCTACAAGGTTGTCTTTATGCACATAATCATTGAACCTGCAAGGTTGTCTTGATGCACATAATCAGTGAACCTGCAAGATTGTTTTATTGCACATAATCAGTAAACCTACAAGATTGTTTTATTGCACATAATCAGTAAACCTACAAGATTATTTTATTGCACATAATCAGTGAACCTACAAGATTGTTTTATTGCACATAATCAGTAATACTACAAGATGTTTTATTGCACATAATCAGTGGACCTACAAGATTGTTTTATTGCACATAATCAGTGAACCTACAAGGTTGTCTTGATGCACATAATCAGTAAACCTACGCGATTGTTTTATTGCACATAATCAGTAAACCTACACGATTGTTTTATTGCACATAATCAGTAAACCTTCAAGGTTGTCTCGATGCACATATCTTCAGCTAGCTGATTATGTTATAGTCTAACACAACCATGGAACTGATTTATAATTTTGTCAATTATCACAGCAACATATGTATGTTCAGACATTGATCTACATCTAAGATCTACAATACGAGATATAAATATCGTAAATACCTGTACATAATAATCCAGCATAGCCATACCTACACGAGCAGCGCCCAGTTGCATTGTTACATATGTCGTCACATCCTTTAGAACAGTTAAACTGACAATCAGATCCGTACACTCCAGGAAGACATTCTAGAAAACAGCGAATAGTTTCTATTTTATTTATAACAGACACTGATACATTGATACACTTATGCTATTGTATGAACAACGATGGAAAGACACAGAGAAATACAATTGAAAATAACCCCGGCTGCACTGTACATATTATATGCAACCATATGGAAGAGCAGAATAAGTACAAAAGTGAAGTTAATATAAACATCTCTAATAAATCATGATTGTTGGAAGATTACGTATGTACGTTAGACAGTAAAAGCGAAAAAAGAGAGGAGAATACAGCATTCGAAATATAATTGTTTGGCTTCCTTTATACAGAACATGCAATCAACATAAGCGTGAGAAGCCAAATTAAATACTATTTAATAAGTTCGATTGTACAAGTTTAATTATGTCTTCCTAGTTTCTATCTTGATCCATTCACTGCTTTTTCATGTTTCATCCAATTCAAATACTCTTCGCAATGTGTCTTCTGCCTCTGTCATCCATGATCTGCCACACTTTATTAGATTTCCATTTGACCCATCTAGACATTGTTCTATTCCTGCCCATGTTGTATAGTAGGCGTATGTTAGAACTCTACAATTGCTTGAGCTTTGCTATTGAGCAATGTTTAACGTATACAAATTAAACAACACTGGGGACAGAGGGATCCTTGTGACAGATAAGGTGCTATTGTTTTGATCTCTGACGTCCAGGTCTCGCACTGCAGTCCAACTATGATAATTTCTGATAAGTGTAGTGCAATTATCGAGCTGAGAAAAATGGACGGAATTGCGACAAGAACGTGGGTGAGATCATGTGTAAAGAAGAAAACTATGAGAAGGAGTCGGCTTGTAATGAACGGATGAAGTAAAGAATGTGAATCCTATGAAAACAGTGGTGGAGGAAATAAGAGAGGTGAATTTAATAGCTGGATGGACACCACTAACAAAGTTTATGAAATTGTTGAGGTCATCAAGGGAAAAATCAGTAATCCAAAAAACCACCATCTTTGTAACAATGGAATATTTTAGGGACATGTCCTTGAAAAAATGAAGAAGATAAGATGTTCAAGGTGATCCATAAATAAAGAAGCATACCTGGCTCCATCTTAGTACCCATTTATTCGACGAATAGTAGTAGTGGCAATAGACTTGTGCGGTATAATGTTAAGAAGGAACTGCATGGTCCGAAGCCCATCATTATGAGAAATAGATGTGTAGAGACACATAACATCCAGAAGTAATACATGATAGGTGTATATGGAATCTATTACAATGTTTCCTATTACGGCATTTCTCTTTCCTCCAATTAGATCCAATTACGAGTCCCATCTCTAGTCCTTTATTTCCCTCGATTCCGCTCGTTAATTTTAGGAGAGATAAGAATCTTCGTGATCTCTTGGTTCATTTTAGCCTGATAACCCATGTCGATCGCCTTTTTTTTATAATCTCTTCTACAATATTTTACTGATCATTGCAACTGTTTGTTTTTGTTCACGATCATTAGTAGATATATGTGAGTTTTTGTTCACGATCATTAGTAGATATCTTTGTGTTTTTTGTTCACGCTCATTAGCAGATATCTTTGTGTTTGCTAGATTTCTGTGTATTTGTATTGTCTTTGGTGTATCTCTGTGTGATTAATCTGTATTTTAATCTGTCAATCGTGTATTATTATACGTTATTATGTACGTGTGTGCAATCATTTACATATCACGACTCTTGTTATTATTCCGTTTCCTCAATTTATTATTGTAATTGATTTGTAGATGAGTGCTCATACACGTATATGTGTATCTTCATCGTAGTCAGGTGTTGTCTCCACAACGAAGGTTGGCTGCAACAGATCCCCAACATCCACTGTTTCTTGTTTTAGTGGTATACTCTGCCAGTCCGCATATATATATATACAAAGTAAACACATATGCACAAACATACATAAAATGTGCACAAGTGATATATACATATAATTCTAATATACATATACGTTTTCATATGCGTAAGTATATGTGCACGTTTCAATATGTAGTGATGTTCATATTCAGATGATATGTTTATATTTGCGTTTAGTTGTGTGGTTGTATGTGGGTGTGTGTGTATATATTGATGCAAATTTTATCCTAGAAGTTTCATTTTTCTATTCATTATTGCACATTTCTTTGATCTATGCGCGTATTGTAGCCCCTCCCCAATTATTACTAATATCTTCTAATTCATCCCCTTTATTCTGCCCACCCCCCAGTTTTAACAATTTATTTAATAGTTAACCATTTCTCTATGTCTGCATTTTTTACCTTTTACGATTACGTTCTACTGGATCCAATATATTAACTTGAATATTGTCACCTTCGAGCCTTGTCCATTTTTGTGTATCATTGTTGGGCAAACTTTAGCTCACATACTGAACTCTCGTGTTTGTGCCATTTATACGGCATTCGTAGTGCATTGTTACTTGGCAACGTTTTTTAGTAAGGTAAAGTAAACATTGTCCACTCTATATTAGTTTTCAATATCTTTGTGGTTTTGTTTTGTTTGTTTGTTATCTGTTTTTTTCTGAAAAAAGGGTACAGCTACGGTTTAAATCTTCACTGTTCTATAAATAGCACCCAGTGTTTACATTTTTTAAGTATCAGACGTCACAGATTTCCGTGTAACACCAATGAAATTGTTGAAATTATGAGATGTCATAACGTCACATCTCCTGACACAAACGACATCAAAAACACTTAAAATTATAATCTTTATAACTAATTTATTTATTCATTTATAACTAATCATATCTATAACTAACCCTTACCT
This sequence comes from Meghimatium bilineatum, assembly GCA_034231615.1. Classification (NCBI taxonomy): domain Eukaryota; kingdom Metazoa; phylum Mollusca; class Gastropoda; order Stylommatophora; family Philomycidae; genus Meghimatium; species Meghimatium bilineatum. The sequence continues at coordinate 65,023,592 of CM067305.1, read as the reverse complement.
CTATCCATAATGTAAATATTAATTCGAAATTAATATGCCTTTTAAATTAATATATCATAATTCTAAATACAAATTTTACTAATCGAGCTGCAAAGGTTATGTAATACCTCTAAACTAGAACAAAGGTCACAGTGAAGACATAAACCATAGTTGCGCCGAAAAAGGTCCCGGATGGACCGATACGTGGATAATTGCCATTGCCCATTGATTTATTGTTATTTACTTTTGTTTTCCATCGAAAGTTAAGTATGTTTAGTAATCTTTTTTTTTCTATTTAGTATTTTCTAATTACCTAAGCATAGTAATCCTGTATATCCATTTCTGCATTTGCAGTACCCATTCAGGTTGTTACATGTGTACTGGCAACCCTTAGAGCAGCTGACGTGACAAGGAGATCCGACCACGTTAGGACGACATTCTATAACATAGAAAAACATGTTCATACACACTGACACCACTACACAATTATCACGAGATCAAGCTGCAGAATAAATACACAAGATTAGTAAATATCTTCACAGGCATAATGTATCCGCAGACCTTACCTATAGCTGCTTAGTATTTTGCAGCTGATACCGATGTATACATAGTTATAGTTCCCGTTGAACGAATAAAGCATACAGAAATTTAAACAAATACTAGATGTCATGGAGGCGTGACTGAAGAATGATGATCATCAGATGGACAATAAGACCACATATTTAAGTAGCACTGAGGGAGGTTGACACCAACCTGAAGCTGCTTACCAAAATTAGTGGACAAAATACTCATATTGTCTGGTCTAATTGTATGGCAACTATTCTGTGATAGTATTCCAAGTTTTAATGTATGTCCACATTGCGTGCTCGCAGTATATGACCACATTATATGACCCCATTCTATATGGTCTTTAGTATAGGACCATCACTAGCATCATAGTACATGAGCAAATTATATGATAACATTGCGTGACCACATTGTACGACCACATTATATGAAAACAGTGTATGATAACATTATATGATCACATTATATAATCACAACTCAACGCTGTAGAAATACATGCAGACACACAACTAGATCAAATACATGAGAATAAATCTGAAATGAAAGAGCTGGATGATGAATCCACAGAGAATCCACCTTGTGGCTATAAATAAACTAGCAAGCGGCAAGGAAAAATGAGCAGACAACTTGCCCGTTGAAAACCTAATGGATGAAAGCGATTTTCTCGTTCTCCACCTGTAGCAATTACGTATAACGTGCTGGAAGTAATTCAAACTCAAACAGTATATGCGTGGCACAAAGATAGTAACCCTCTACAAGAACAAGGATGGAAAGGATGACTGCGATAACTACAGAAGCATCTCCTTTCTTCTCAACATATCCAAGACGGTTTTTTTTGCAAAGATTCTTCTAAAACGATTTCAACTGCTTGCCCCGGACGTGTCCTGTGTTGAGTGTGACCGTGTTGTTTCAGAGCCAAACGATCCACTGTCAATATGATTTTTATCCTAAGTCAACTACAGAAAAAGTGTCGTGAACAAGGGAATCATCTCTCTATGACTTTCGTGGAACTGGCTAAGGATTTTGACATTGTTATAAGGTCAGCTCTATATATGATTCTAAAATATACTGGCTGTCCACCAACACTACTGGACGGTTATTTCATGTCATGAAGACTTGCGCAGAAAAGTAGAATTCCAGGGAAATATGTTTCATAGCTTTACAGTAAAGACTTCAGTAAAGCAGCGGTTCTAGCCACCACCCTCTATAAAATTTTCTGCGCAGCGCTTCTGAAACATGCTCGTGCAGGTGCAACAGTTGTCGTTTTCATCCGCACCCTTTACGATGGAACACTCTTCAACTTAGCGCGTCTCAGAGCGAAGACGAAAACGTCAGCCACTCTCACCAGAGACCTATTCTTCACTGATGACGCTGCACTATTGGCACACAGTGAGTCCACTTTAGAGTAGCGAACTAACAACATGGCAAAATCAGGAATGCTGTTGTCTGTGACAATAAGCATTACTAAAACTGTGGCGATGCCTCAAGGATATACAGTACCAACAAACATCACCTTCAACATCACCCACACAAACGGGGTGCAATGGGAACGCATTGCTCTAGGCGGACCCAGGGTTAGCAGATAACTAAGATCCCAAAGGTACCTCCACGCGGTGCACCCTGGAAACAGAAATACAGCAGCTCGAGCTGATTCTGGCCAAATCATTTGGGGATCGTGTCCGATAATATGGAGGTAGCAGATGGAAAGAGATTTGACTGCACAAGAGAAAGACAATATCTCCGACACCACCAGCATCACCAAATATTGCTTCACTGTCGACATACAGTGAAGCTAGTCAGTACAGTCCGAACATTGGAGGGGCGGCCAATGTAAAATGCACGTAAAGGTAGATGCATAGCGAGAGACAACTATATTTCATACCGAGTACATTGAAACAATGAAAGCGCAGAGCAGCACTAGAGGGCAGCGGGAACTGCAAATAGAAAGTGAAAAGTCCCTAGGAAAGGGGCTCCGTCAGCTCGAGACGAGCTTCTAGTTACCTGTGTTCCTTACAGGCAGAGACCCAGACCCATTCATTGTCGTTTGATAAAGCAAGAAGACCTAATCCAACTCTAATGTCGAGCCTTCCTAAACCGGAAATATTCTCGTGAAGAGAAAGGGTTCTGTACCGGATGGGCTTAGGCAAGAAAGGGACAACGATGGTAGTCCTGGCCCAAGTCTACTGTCAAGGTTTCCTATACCGGAAGTACACTTGCAAAGAGAAAGGGTTCCATACTCAATGGGCTCAGGCACAAACGGGACAACGATTTAGCCCTGGCCCAACTCTACTGTCAGGTTTTCCTACACCGGAAATACACTTGAAGAGAGAAAGGGTTCAGTACCCAATGGGCACAGGCACAGCACGTCGAATTACACGAGGCAAGTTCATAGACAGTGGAACACCTCGTGCGAGTCAGACGAGAGCAAATATTGTCTGGGCGAAGAGTCGCCACTACGCGTGCTTGGAGACAGATATAGAGGCTGTCACAGGCTAAGGGTAGCCCACCCGAATTGTCAAAGACATGCCGAAATCGGATGTGCTAGGCCTACAAGGCGCATAACGGTGGCACAACGTAATCACGCTCCCGGCGGAAATCGCACGGATATCCTTTATGGTTACAATGGAGCGAACGCAAAACAAACAAACCCACACAAACAAGTCGACATCACCTTAAACATCACCCACACAAACAAGTCGACATCACCTTAAACATCACCCACACAAACAAGTCGACATCACCTTAAACATCACCCACACAAACAAGTTGACAGCATCTGCTACCAAGGAACCGCAAATACACTAACTCTTTCTCTGGAAAATGAAATAAATGCAAATATTTGAAAAGCGGTACCAATTTTCGCTGATTGTCAAAGCGAGCTTAGACAATTCATAAGCTACGATTGACGAAACAAAAAGATGACGATCAAATACACATCCGTGATGAGTACAATATACTACGGATCTGAATCATGGACTACCTACATAAAACATGAGAGTAAACTTAGCATTTTTCATCTAAGATGTCTCTGCAAGATCTTTAACATCAAAAGGCATGTCAAAAAGATCAACATGGAAACATGTGGTGCGCCGTACTCAGCTACCAACAATCATCTAAACACTAAATATAAATAATTGTGTTGGCTGTTTCACTTCCGCAGAATGCAATCTGCCGCATCCCAAAAATCGTAATATTCCTGGAACTAACTGAAGGTTATCGTGCCTGCGGCAGGCCATTGCTGAGATATAAAGACAGTCGTAAGAATGTGCATGTGACATTTGTATGAAATCATCAATAAAAGGAATGCACACATCTTTTTTTTTTAAAAAGAAGAAAAAAACAGACCACAACTCGGGATATCTGGAGGAAGAATCTTCAAGAAGGAGCGAAATAATATTTTCAAAGATATGGAATAACAAAAAAAGGAAGACGCAACAAAACTCTTATGTTGATGTAATATGTTCGCTTGAAATGTCACATTCCTGAGAGAAAATGTTCAACAGATGGATTCTTCTTATTGCTGAACGTCTGCAAGATGCAAAAAGGTAACACATATAACAACTTCACATTGTCACATCATATGATCACATTGTATGACCACATCATATGATCACATAGAATGATCACATAGTATGATCACATTGCATGATCACATTGCAGTTTATTTACGAATGAACCTAAGAGAATAATTCTCGCATCGATTTCCTATATACTAAAGTTTTACTATACAATGATTTAGCTTATGGATGTA
>CM067305.1:64949074-65019195 GCA_034231615.1 Meghimatium bilineatum | reverse complement strand
TCCTACTTTAACATAAACCTTATGTTGTGTCGTTCTAGAGTGTTTACCAGGAACTTACGGAGCGGGTTGTAAGCTGAACTGCTCCATAGGTTGCGCAGATACATGTAAACATAGAAGTGGTATATGCGCATGTAAGAAACGATTCAAGGGGATCACTCTGTCAAGGTATGTCTGACATAAAATGTGAAATATTTTACAAATTGTATTTCACTCAATACGAATGTAATGTTTCTAAGAAGTAACTGTTAGAATATCCACAGAACAAAACACTCACATACTATGATGTCTTCTTTGACGCGTGACAAGATGGATAGTGTTTATTATGTTGTACTAAAATTTCTAGACTGATCACTACTACCTCACAATTTACTTCTTTGTCTTGACATCCCTTGTAACTCTCGTACGTAAAACATAACTATACTTTATTTTGTACATTTAACATATACTCCAAATTAACATTCGACACAGACTATTGTTTTAATGGTAATGACTTCCGATAAAAGGCACGAGACGACGGTTGTATTGATTTCTGATTCGTTAGTGTAGTTCGGTGTTTTCGGGATTCTTCATCTGGAATGTGTGGACTGTACAATTAATGCATGTGAGATCACAGCGTAGTCAGGTGAAGTTTTCCCGATACAACACTGCGGAAGGATTTGCAACCCGGCAGTGAGAACTAAATGTGCTCGTAGGTACATTTTTTTTCTTTTTTTTTACAAAGACAGCGCTAAACATCGAATAATAAACATTGCAATTATCGTTACAATCGTTACAATCGTTACAATTGATTGAAACGTTACAATCAATATTTGGGGACTGAGAACTGAGATGTAAAAAAAAGAGAAATCATGGTCATATGATTCGCCGATACACGTATTAAACACAACGGCTACAAAAATCTATATCAAGATCGCACATTTATAATTATCAACCCCCATCTTGGAATATATTAAGAGACAATATATCAAATGTTTTTGCATACATCAGCAGACTACCAATGAGCCAACATACCAAAACAAGCTATGTTACGCATATACTGTGATGACAGAAACAGAGGCGGATAACGGAAAACGATTGGCCACTGAAATAAACGAGCCCGACATATTCCACATAATGCTCATCACAAGGGTTTAGTGAATAATCTATTATATATAATATATATATATATATTCCAACTCGTTGTGCTACATAGGCGTTTGTAATATCTTATGCTCGTTCTTTGGGACACATAACATTATTTAGTGATTCGATTCAGTAATTGCGAAGAGTTTCACTGTTGTGTTCTCAGTTGAAAGAGATTGCCTCTTACGAGCATACACTCGTTGATGCATGTCACCTCTGTATACTAACATAAACGTAAAGGTAGTGTGCCTAGTGTCAGTATGACCTATTAATAAAATACATGACTGCAGCAAGTACATAATTCATATGTGTGCTGTTGTCTCTCCCAACTCTCTGTGTGAGCGTGTTAATGAAATAACAGCGTCATCAACTGCCTCATGGTTTCGGTAGAAGATGTTCAGCTTATTTCACAGTCAAGTTTACAATTGCCCTGATACATCCTACAATATCTCTATGTTAGCGAAACGTATAAGTCTACTGAAGACACAATTCGTAAATTAAAGGTAAAACATATGCCCCATGGCAGAAACACACCGTCGGGGATGAAGATAACTCTTTTTGCATTAATCACATTATTGAATATGTGATTATGCCAATTCCCCATTTCTGCTGTCTGTACAACCAATAACCCATGCGCCATGTACCCATAAGCAGCTGTGTCGATCGAAAAGCAGTTCTGTAAGGGGGAAAAACTGGCAACACAGACAATGTTTATTTGGTCCAGACAAGAATTGTAACCTGTAAGCTGTAATCAAGTGACAGTAAATAAGCTCACTACTAACACAATTAGTCATTGCTAAATCAAACACGATTTCTCTTAACGCACACTTTATCTGTGAATGTACATTGATATTAATACATAGGAGAAACGTGTGAGGTTACAATAGTTTGTTTATGCAACAAGTATCACTGTACAACATCATCGATATAAAACCAGCATCACTGTACATCCTGTATCACTGTACAGACTGTTTCACTGTACAACCAGTATCACTGTACAACAAGCGCCAATGTACAACCAGTATCACTGTAACAGCCATCATCACCGTAAAACCAGCATCACTGTACAAACAGCATCACTGTACATCCAGTATCACTGTACAAACATCATCACTTTACAACCATCATCATTGTACGACCATCATCACCGTAAAACCAGCATTACTGTACAAACAACGGCACTGTAGACATATACTCGTTGTACAACCAACATCACTGTTAAACCAGTGTCATTGTACAACTGAAAATGCGTGCATTCACTACAAACTATTCGTCTCATTTGTCATATGGGAGTCTTGCTACCACACGGAATGAACATTAATCACCGTTTTGTTTGAGTTACCAACCTTTTCTTTATACCCTCTACTCTCCCGTATTGCACTGATTCTTGTAATTATTTGTCTTTGTACACTTTCGTGAATAATTATTATTTTTGTGTTTGTCGTTCTTCTATATTAATTCCATTATGTCTTCTTTCGTTTGTGTTTGTCAATATGTGATTATTTTGTACTCTGCCATTTTGTTATTGTTAAATCATTTACATATTTAGATTTTGATTTCCTAGTTTTTATTGCAGTTGTCTCTTCGATGGGTGCCCACACATGTATAGTTATTTGTATATGCATTTCGTTTTACATGGTTCTATGTATCCACACAATTACTTTGGGGCCACACATTTGTATGTATACATATGAAGCTGTTATAGCATTATCTTTATGTGAACGAACGTTTATATTTACATTAATATATGTATATGTTTCTATGTGTACGAATGTTCATGTTATTATTTATGTGAGAACGTGTTTATGTGCATGAATGTTCATATGTATGTATACATATATATATATATGTATATTTATGTGAGCGCTTTTTATGTTAATGCACGTATCTCCATTCTGTGTCAATGTGTATGCCTATTCTGGTGTGAGCCCTTTCCTGTGTGTGGATACATTTACATGACTGTGCATTTTGTGTGGGTATCCTTCACACATCTGTGTCCATCTTGTTGTGTGTTTGTTTCTTGACTCTTGGTGTGTGTATATACATTTCTATGTGTGTTTAGGTTTGGTTTTATATATATGTTTATGTCTGTGTTTAGTTTCACATTCATTCCATGCGTTTTCAAATGTTGATTCTTCTTGTGTCCTTCCTTCCCCAAACCCACTCACCCCACCACCACACAGCCTCATCGTTGCTCATCTGTCATTGTCATATGCCATTCTTGTTGGCGTAGGTGACCATGGTTCTCTGTTCACGGTATTGTTGTCAGGATCGTTGTTTCCAGGCCTTGCTAGGTTGTCACATGAATATTTTCTCACGTCCCCATATGTCTCTGTTCCCTTCGGTCTTGCCTGTTGTGACTATGTTCTTACGGCCTGCCTGTCTGATAGGGTGACAAAAGGGGTATTTTTCTTGTCTTTTTCTTTTATTATTCTTGCACTCATCTATAGTGTCTCTAATTTCCCACTTTCGGTTTGTTTGTAGTGAATGCACGCATTTTCACTTTTACTAGATGCGTTGCCAACCATGCGCTATGGAGACCGGGCTTGATGAAATATAGACATCTATTTTGTTTTTTTATTTTGTCGTTTTCTGTTGTTTGTCTCTTGAAAAAGATTCAATTTGAGCCGATACGTGGAGAATTGTCCTGTTTAGTTTTATTGTATGTTTTTTAATATATACTTTTTAAAATATATTTTTATTAATAGGCCAGGTAAGTGTTTTAGTAACCTGTTTACCTCATTTTGCGTTACTATTTGTTCATTAGGTTACTGCGGCACCATCCACTTTGTCGGACACCCTCTGACCATTTGGTTATTTATATTTTTCATTGTACAACCAGTATAATTTTACAACCAGTATCACTGTACAGCCAGCATTGTTGTACAACCATTGTCACTGTACACGAACAATCACTGTACACGCAACATCACTGTGTAATCCACATAATGTTAACACTATCATCACTGTACAGGCATCATAAATGTACACACATCATCAATGTACATCCATCAGCAATGTACAACCATCATCACTGTACAACCATCACCAAAGTACAACCATCGTAAATGTTAAACAATCATCAATGTACATCCAGCATCATTGTACGACCATTATCACTGTGCAACTATCTTCAATGTATAACCATCATCATTGTACAACCATCATAAATTTACAACCATCATCAATGCACAACCATCATCAATGCACAACCATCATCAATGCACAACTATCATACATGTACACCCATCATCACAGTAAACACATCATCACTGTAAACACATCATCACTGTAAACACATCATCACTGTAAACACATCATCACTGTAAACACATCATCACTGTACACCCATCATCAATGTACATCCATCATCACTGTACAGTACAACCATCAGCAATGTTTAGCCATCATCAATGTTTAGCCATCATCAATGTTTAGCCATCATCAATGTACAACCATCGTCACTGTACTACCATCATCAATGTACAGCCATTATCAATGTACAACCAACATCACTGTAGATATTATTAGACATATTATAACCTACGTCATGATACAACATCATGATACAACGCACATTCCAGTACAATCAGCATACCTGTACAGCCAACATCACTGTACACTATTTATTCCCTATACAAGTTATGTATTCCTGCCAGTCATCGATTCACGAGTAGATAATTGTAATTCTTTAATCAGTTGTTGGTTTGTTTGATACACCATAGATAGCGAGCGTCCTCCTCTCTCCCATGTACATTCATATTTCTGTTATTGTCTGCTCATTCATGTCAACTATGTGATTAGTCTCTTCATTATAATGCAGTGTACTCACGACTTACATCACACATGTTTTGTTGTTGTTTAGTAATGGTTTCGCTTCATTTGGTAGATATTCTCTCCTTTCAACCTAGGATTGTTGTCCGTTTTGGTTTTATCAGTGCGCTGCAACACATCTAATGTTCCTCATCGTTTTATCTACTATATGGGCAGATACATAACAAGGGTCAACATCAAATTTGCTGTCTATGTTTTTTTTAACATATTTAGGATAATTTTATTGTGCTGAATCCAAAAATCACATAGGTTTTGCTTAAACAGGTCAGGTTTTTTTTATCTAGCACCCTAAGATTTTTATTTTTTTTATAGTAGGGTCATATTCCATGTCAAATCAAACAGTGACACCACAATTTATTTCCACACATTTGATCAACAGTGCGTTTTTTTCCTATTTAAAATGATAAATGATATAGAACAAAATTATTTTATTGTCATTTGTATGGATATTTTCAAGCCATTGGTTGCAACATTTCTTAACCTAATTTGGAATATACAATTTATGATTTCACGTGTTTAAACTTACTAGTATTGCTAATTAATTTGTTGGCAATTTTTTAAAGTTTCAAGTGATTCAAATGTCTTCAACTAGAAGATCTTGCAGAAATACACGCATCACATTTTATCGCAACAATAATCACGATTTCCTACATATTTTCTTTGGAGACAAGGACTTGGTGTACTGCACATATATTGTTTACCTTATGCAGGAACTTGGAGTGCAACATTATGAACCCAAAGATTGGAGACTGTTTATTGACATCTGCAAGAGTTCACTAAAATGTGTCTCTGCTTCACAATGGCAATCAGTTTTCTTCTGTACCCCTTGCTCACTGGAGTACACTGTAGGAGAATTATGAAGCGGTAACGTGTGTGCTGGAAAATGTTTCTTATTATCAGCACGAGTGGTATATTTGTGTTGACTTGAAGATTGTGAATTTCCTATTTGGACAGCAGACTGGCTTTACAAAGTACCCCTGCTTTCTGTGCATATGGAATAGTAGGGACACGTCTCAGCACTATACCAAGAAGGACTAGCCTACACGAGAAGAATTGGTGCCGGGTAGATGAAAAAACATCGTCAACGATCCTCTGATAGACAGAAATGAGATACTATGCCAACCTCTAAATAAAAACCTTGACTTGATTAAACAGTTCATCAAAGCCCTGGACAAGGATGGTCGCTGCTTCACTTACTTGTGCTGTACTTTTCCAGGATTAACCACAGATAGGTTGAAGGGTAGCATGTTTGACGTTCCTTAAGTTCATCAACTCATCAGAGATCCTGAGTTTGAAATATCAATGAACAAATTGGAATTGGAAGCATGAAAGGCCTATGTTCTGGTTGTGAAGAGTTTTTTGGGCAACACTAAAGCCAGTAACTATGAAGAATGTGTCAACAATATGCTGACTGCTTTCAAAAACCGTGCATGCAACATGGGTATACACATTTTCAAAAATGGATCGGTTTCCCGAGAATCTTGGATAAATGAGTGACGAGAAGGGAGAGATGTTCCATCAGGACATAAAAGAGATGGAGACCAGGTATCCAGGACATTTGGATGCGGTAATGATGGTTGAGTACCACTGGACTCTGAAGAGAGACAATCCTGCTGCTGAGGACTCGAGAAAGTGGAGGGAATTGAAGCTTATGTCTTGAATTTTGCTTAGTGATGACATAATTTACATGTCGTTACATGTTTCAATGTCTTCTCTTCAATTATATACTTCCATGTTTGTAACATTTAATAAATACATTATGTTAAATAGTTTTTATGTGAGAAATATAACACATAAATCAACTACTAATATCACCAACATTTAGTTATGAATAGAAGGCTATAGTCAAGAATATAATTATTTTAATCAATTAAGAAACAAAACAGACCTGATTGAGAAAAATGGATGTCATTTGTTGGCTTCAGTGGCACAAAATGCTCCTAATTCAGTTAAACATGTATAGACAACTTTCAACTTTAATTTTTTGTTTTGTAAACTAGTGTAATGTACACGTGCCAGGCTGAACATGTTTGTCTTCACAATCACGAAATGGTGATGACATGCTTTTGTAATCACGTTTATCAATGGGAAAGTAAGATATCAATTTAGTAAACAAATATAATAGAACGATCATAACACTATCCCGAATATGTATTTGTTTGGCAGATTTACGACAACATCCCCTAACTCTAACACCCAGCTTCCCATGTTCCTTACCTGGAATATGGACTATATCTCAGGCTACCTGGTATGTGGACTATATTTCAGGTTACCTGGTATGTGGACTATATTTCAGGTTACCTGGTGTGTGGACTATATTTCAGGTTACCTGGTATGTGGACTATATTTCAGATTACCTGGTATGTGGACTATATTTCAGGTTACTGGTATGTGGACTATATTTCAGGTTACCTGGTATGTGGACTATATTTCAGGTTACCTGGTATGTGTACTATATTTCAGGTAACCTGGTGTGTGGACTATATGTCAGTTACCTGGTATGTGGATTATATTTTAGGTCACCTTGTATGTGGACTATATTTCAGGTTACCTGGTATGTGGACTATATTTCAGATTACCTGGTATGTTGACTATATTTCAGGCTCCTGGTATGTGGACTATATTTCAGGTTACCTGGTATGTGGACTATATTTCAGGTTACCTGGTATGTGGACTATATTTCAGGTTACCTGGTATGTGGACTTTATTTCAGGTTACCTGGAATGCGGACTATATTTCAGGTTACCTTGTATGTGGACTATATTTCAGGTTACCTGATATGTGTACTATATTTCAGGTTACCTGGTGTGTGGACTATATTTCAGTTACCTGGTATGTGGATTATATTTTAGGTCACCTTGTATGTGGACTATCTTTCAGGTTACCTGGTATGTGGACTATCGTTCAGGTTACCTGGTATGTGGACTATATTTCAGGTTACCTGGTATGTGGACTATATTTCAGGTTATCGTGTTAAAGATAATCCTGGACAACTGGCGTCAATCCATCACCAGCATTGAGTGCCGTCTCCGCAACGAAGGTTGGCTGCAACGGATCTCCAACATCCCCTATCTATTGTCTTGTTGGAGAACTCTGCTAGACTGTAACCTGTGCATCTTGTGATCTTACTCCCCTACTTGTATCTCTGCCTTTTTCTTGCTCGCTTCCCTTTGACTTTACCCTCAAATATGGTCTTCAATAAGGTGTACTGTCCTTTAATGTGTCCAGAATATGTTATTTTCCCTATCTTTATTTCTCTTGGTGGTATGTAAACATGAACTACACATACTGATATATCTAGTCAATAAATCAAGTAATTAACATGGACTGGATATAAATATCCACCCACAAAACAAAAACCATGATAATCAGCAAAGACACAGAAGAATAGGAGCTAAACATAAACATACATGCAGAGAAAAATTACAAGTAAATCATTATCAATATATTGGACACATTGTCACAAAGGATAGCAGGTGTGACACAGTTTAAAAGGAGAATAGAAATGATTAAAAGTACTTTGAATAACATGGGGAAAATATGAATATCTAAACATATTACAAACAAGTTAAAAATGAGAATTATAAAATTCTACATCTATTCTATATTAATGTATCAATCAGAAACATGGAAACTAAATAAACAATTAGACGACAGAATTGACGCATTTGAGATGTGGGTATATAGACAAATTTGGAGAACATCGTGGAAAGAGAAGAAAACAAATAAAGAGGTACTAAAACACTTAATATGAAGAAAGAACTACTAAGAGAAATAACGATCAGGCAAAATAATATTTTGGACACATTAAAAGACATGACACCTTATTGAAGACCATTCTTGAGGTTAAAGTCAAATGGAAGCGAGCAAGAAGTAGGCAAAGATGCAAGTGGGATAGTAACATAGCACGGTAGACAGGTTACATTATAGCAGAGTGCACCACCAAGACAAGGGACAGGGGATGTTTTAAACATGATAAATAATAAGTCCATGAACACATGATACAGAAGAACGTTATGGTGTGAGATTAGAGGACATCATATCTAGAACTCATTTGTTCCAACACTGGCAATGAGCGTGCATGTTTTCTCACGTGAACGTCCACATATGACCATGCACATCATGGTATTTGTTAGTTTTCATGATAGTAAATATCATTTTAGTTTTACGTGGACATGCTTGACTGTCTATCCCCGCTAGATTGTCAACCTGGCTTGTTCGGATCTAACTGTCAATACAACTGTTCTCCTGGTTGTTCTGGCGAATGCAACAAAGAAAATGGCCATTGTGTCTGTAAGGTGGAGTACACAGGATTACTTTGTACAGGTTTGCAACGTATTGTATCATGTAATCGTTCATCAATCATTACACTGACATGTAACTACATCACACATCTTTATGTACGTACACATATATATATATATATATATATATATATATGATGTGTGTGCGTGTATATATATATATATATATATATATATATATATATATATATATATATATATATACTGAACCAATGTATTGTAGTGAGAAAAACACATGTCTAAGGCATCACGGTTGTAAATAGTTGTATGCCTTTGTGTGCGGGTTTGTATACGTTATTTTTCTATTGCTGTTTCTATCTTGAGAAAAGATGTGCTGAACCGTAACGTAGAAACAAATTGCACTTGTTCTTTTGTTGTATAGCTAGTTATTTATTTGTAACATTGACAGTTATGATTTTATAGTAACCGTTATAGTTTACCACTTATTCGTTTGGTTACTGCGACCTGTCATTTTGTCGGACAAACCCTGGGATTTTCGTTGTTTATACAGAACTTTGAAGTTGACATTTCACTCAATTATAGATACACGATCGTCGGGATTGCTTTCACTCTTTCTACCACACTGATTGATTTATCTGTAAAGAATGATTCGTATTCTATATTGAAGCAGCACAATGTGTTTCAAGTTTTTGTACTAATCTTATAATGCACACGACTAAAATTGAATTGAGATCAAATAGAAGTAACGGAAAAGTTTACTAAAAATATACGAAATATCAATGTTTCCACTTCATGCTGACATAAAATAATTGGAATATAAAAAAAAATCAAATCTCAGGTGCATTCAGTCTCAGTATTGCCAATTCGTTTTATCACAAATAAATGTTATTAAACACAGCATAAAAACGACCACAACAGTCGAATAAACGTTGGTAGTGAAATATCACATTATATGTGCCTATGTCCACGATTATACAACACGGAGGACCGGTCGCATTGTTCCATTGAACTAATAAAGTGTTACAGTTAAATGCATGTCATATTTACAAATCGATGTTCAAAACTAGTGCCTAGTCACCAGGAATACAGCACACATTATGATGATAAACGATGTCATACAATTTGCTATTATATTGCGTAAATTGACGAAGGTAACATTAGATAATGGGGTTAGAATGAAAGCTGAAGTTTATTTTTGTGAATCTTCATGTTCTACGTGTAACCAATATGGACTAATACCCGAGGTGAAACACTAATTTTCTTGTGTGCGTAGGGACATGTTGTCAATGTACAAACAATCGAGTTGTAACACTGATACAACTTGCATTTCTACTGTATGTCATGTGTATGTCAAATGTACCACATTGCGTGTACCAGTAAATAGCCACATATGTATATACATATATGCACACATCCATGTATGTCATAGTTTCCATTTTAATTGACATTTCTTTAGTGTGAATTAACACATACGTATGTGTTCTTCTACTATGTGCCCGCTTACACAACGGTGTCATCACTGAAACTATGTTACCAGTTATTCACAGAAGGGTGTCATCTCTGTAACTATGTGACCAGTCATTTACATAACTGTGTCTTCTGTGTAACTATGTGACCAGTCATTTACAGAACGGTGTTATCTCTTTAACTACGTGCCCAGTCATTTACATAACGGTGTCATCTTTGTAACTATATGATCAGTCATTTACAGAACGGTGTCATCTCTGTAAAATGTGACCAGTCATTTACAGAAATGTGTCATCCCTGTAACTAGTGCCAAGGCATTTACATAACAGTGTCATCTATGTAACTATGTACGCATAACCATTATGTACATAATTTCATTCAAAGCATCGTATGAAATTACAAAATGAACTACCGTTGTAGACGAGTGTTTCGGACCATTAACGCACATACAACGTTAACACACCGTATGTTTGTTACATGTACTACATCCTGTAGAAACTATAGTATGACCAGTGTTCTCCTACAAGAGAAATCTAGTATAACCGTTGTCCTTCTACAAGAGAGATGTAATATGACCAATGTCTCGCTACAAGAGAGATGTAAAATGGCAAATGTCTCGCTACAAAAGAGATGTAATATGGCGTATATCTCGCTACAAGAGAGATGTAATGTGCCCTATGTATCATTACAAGAGAGATGCAATATGCCCTATGTCTCGCTATAAGAGAGATGTAATGTGCCCTATGTCTCGCTACAAGAGAGATGCAATATGCCCTATGTCTCGCTACAAAAGAGATGTAATATGCCCTATGTCTCGCTACAAGAGAGATGCAATATGCCCTATGTCTCGCTACAAGAGAGATGTAATGTGCCCTATGTCTCGCTACAGAGAGATTCAATATTCCCTATGTCTCGCTACAAGAGAGATATAATATGCCCTATTTCTCTTTAAAAGATGTATCTAGTATGCCCTATTTCTCGCTCTAAGAGAGATATAGTATGACCGTGTTCCGACTTCAAGAGCTATGCAATATGCCTTATGTCTCGCTACAAGAGAGATCTAGTATGACCGTTGTCCGGCTAAAAGAGAGAAGTAAGATGGCCAATGACTGGCTACAACAGAGATGGTATATGCCCTATATCTTACTACGAGAGAGATGAAACATGTTCTTTGTCTAGCTACAAGAGAGGTGCAATATGCCCAATATGTTGCTACAAGAGAGATGGTATATGCCTTATGCCTCACTACAAGAGAGATGGAATATGTCCAATGTCTCGCTACAAGTGAGACGTAATATGCCTTATGTCTCGCTACAAGTGAGACATAATATGCGCTATGTCTCCCTACAATTGAGATGTAATATGCCCTATATCTCGCTACTAGAGAGATCTAGTATGCCCTAGGTCTCACTCCAATATAGATCTAGTATGGCCGTTGTCATGCTACAAGAGAGATGTAATATGCCCTATTTCTCGCTACATTAGATAAGTAATATGTCCTATGTCTCGCTACAAGAGAGATCTAGTCTGTCCATTGTTATGCTACAAGATAGATCTAGTATGATCATTGTCCTGTTACAAAAAAGATTCAGAGGGAGATTGAGAATTGACACTAATGGAGATCAAAATATATTCAATGTCATAATGTAATCAACATCCATCGGTTTCTATTTTTTCTCTGTATTTCCCTCAAATATTACTTCCTTTAATCTACAGTGTCTGTATCTGTTTGCTAAATACATTGTGTACGCGATACACTCGAGCTGCTCATCTAATTCTATGTTTATGTAATTCAATCATTCAAGCATTTATGACAGTAAGTTCAATTATTGGAGAATATATGACAGTAAGTTCAATCATTGGAGAATATATGACAGTAAGTTCAATCAATGAAGAATATATGACAGTAAGTTCAATCATTGAAGAATTTATGACAGTATTTCAATCATTGGAGAATATATGACAGTAAGTTCAATCATTGGAGAATATATGACAGTAAGTTCAATCATTGGATAATTTATGACAGTAAGTTCAATGATTGAAGAATTTATGACAGTATTTCAATCATTGGAGAATATATGACAGTAAGTTCAATCATTGGAGAATATATGACAGTAAGTTCAATCATTGGAGAATATATGACAGTAAGTTCAATCATTGGATAATTTATGACAGTAAGTTCAAGCATTAACGAATTTATGACAGGAAGTTCAATCATTGAAGAATATATGCCAGTAAGTTCAATCATTGGAGAATATATGACAGTAAGTTCAATCATTGGAGAATATATGACAGTAAGTTCAATCATTGGATAATTTATGACAGTAAGTTCAAGCATTAACGAATATATGACAGTAAGTTCAATCATTGAATAATATATGACAGTAATTTCAATAATTGAAGAATATATGACAGTAAGTTCAATCATTTAAGAATATATGACTGTAAGTTCAATCATTGAAGAATATATGACAGTAAGTTCAATCATTGAAGAATATATGACAGTAAGTTCAATCAATGGAGAATATATGACAGTAAGTTCAATCATTGAAGAATATATGACAGTAAGTTCAATCATTGGGGAATATATGACAGTAAGTTCAATCATTGCAGAATATATGACAGTAAGTTCAATCATTGAAGAATGTATGACAGTAAGTTCAATCATTGGAGAATATATGACAGTAAGTTCAATCATTGAAGAATATATGACAGTAAGTTCAATCATTGGAGAATATATGACAGTAAGTTCAATCATCGAAGAATATATGACAGTAAGTTCAATCAGTGAAGAATATATGACAGTAAGTTAGAGTAACATGTGTTCTACCGCATAAACTCCTCATTGAAAATAATAAACCTGGTTTATATATATATTTACTTCCCATGCATATGTTTTATATGTCAGCGAGGACACCGTTGTCAGGGTCTCACAAAACATACAGATAAAGAATGAAATAGATTCACATTATATTAATTACTATTTTGATTTATTTGCACATCGTGTAATATATTATCCAGTTGTGATGTTTTATGTAGTGTCATTATTTATATAAGCTAGGGAATAATAAATCCTCTGCATCTCTGGCTACGTCTTGCTCGCTTCTCTTTGACTTTACCCTCAATTAAGGTCTTCAATAAGTTGTCATGTCTTTTAATGTGTCCACATTATTTTATTTGCCTGATCGTTATTGCTCTTAGTAGTTCCTTCTTCATATTAAGTGTTTTTAGCAACTCTTTTTTTGTTTTCATCTCTTTTCATGATGTTCTCCCTATTCTTCTATATACCCCCATCTCAAAGGCATCATTTTTGTCTTCTAAATGTGTATTTAGTGTCCATGTTTCTGAGCCATACATTAATATGGAATAGATGTAGCATTCTATAATTCTCATTTTTAAATTGTTTGTAATTTTTTTAGATATTAATATTTTCCTCATGTCATTGAAGGCACTTTTAGGCATTCCTATTCTCCTTTTAACTTCTGTTTCACATCTGCCATCATTTGTGACAATGTGGCCAAGATATTGATACTGTTTTACTTGTAATTTTTCTCTGCATGTATGTTTATGTTTAGCTCCTGTTCTTCTGTGTCTTTGCTGATTATCATGGATTTTGTTTTTTGTATATTTATTTCCAGTCCATATTCATTACTTTATTTATTGAATTGATCTATTAGTCTTTGTAGTTTATGTTCACTTTCTGCTAAAAGAACAGTGTCATCTGCATATCTAATGTTGTTTATTATTTTTCCATTAATCTTGAGTCCTGGTATTTCTTCTATACTTTTAAAGTTATTTTATGTGTAGATATTAAATAGGCTTGGTGATAAAATGTATCCTTGTCTTACCCCTCTTCTCATTTCTATGTACGGAGAGTAGCTGTTTTCACACCTTATTGATGCAGTTTGTTCGCAATATATATTTCTAATCAGTCTGGTGTATTTTCCATCTATGCCTATTTCATGGAGACATTTGATTAATGTTTCATGTTGGATTCTGTCTTAAGTCTTGCTATATGGTCTTAGTCTATGAAGCAAATATAGATACTTTATACGGCTTCTATATATTTATTTATCACTAGTAGGATACTCAGTATATCTTCACTCGTTCATTTGTTTTTCCTAAAACCAAATTGTTCTTCACCGAGCTTTCTGTCTATCTTGTTCTTAATTATTTCATGTATTATCTTGAGAAGTATTTTATCTAGATGGCTCATTAGACTTATTGTTATATATTATATACAGTCTACAGCCCTGGGCTTCTTAGGTAGTGGTATGAATATTGATGATGTTAGGTCTTTAGGTATATGACCTTTTTCGTATATGTCATTGCACATTTATGTGATAGTATCTACACCAAACTTATTTAGAGTATTTTATTATGTTTGCTGTTATGTTGTCGGAGCCTGCATCCTTTCCACATTTTATTGAATGTATTGCATGTTCTACTTCTGCTTTCGGTATCGCTGGTACATCATTGTTGTGTATTGTTTTGTATTTTTATTTCGTTGGTCGTCAAACAGATTTTTCACATAATCTGTCCATCTTGTAAGTACTTATGTTTTAGCAAATATTATTTTTTCCATTTTTATCTTTAATGTACTGTTATCATTTATAGGACTTTTCTTATTTGTGATCAGCCTTATTTCCTTATGCATTAATTTTGTCTTCTGTTGTATGGACATCTCCTCTATTTCACTGCATTTTATTTCTAGCAATTGTTTTGTCGCTGTTCTGCACATGTTACGTATCTCCTTGTCTGTAATTGAGTATTCTGGCGTATTTTTAGCTTTCTTTCTTTCTGACATTTTCTATAATATTTCATCTGTCATCCATGTTTGTTTATTCTTGGTTTTTATTATTGGTAAATTTTCATTTGAAATTGGAATACTTTTCCTTAGGCTGTCCCATTTATCGTCAATTTTTTTTCTAGTAACCGTTTATCAATCATATGCCAACAATATGGTATATAATATATTTCATATGATATAGTAATCATGTATATATATGTATATATATATATATATATATATATATATATATATATATATATATATATATAAGTATGTCATGCTGCTGTTATACCAACCTTACTATACGCCTGCGAAACGTGGACAGTGTATGCTAGACATGCACGAAAGTTAAATCATTTCCATCTTACCTGTCTACGTAAATTACTAAACATCCATTGGTGGGACAAAGTATCAGACTACGAGGTCTTGGAAAAATATACCTCAATAAGCATCCACACAATACTTATAAAGGCGCAGGCACGATCGACAGGCCATCTTGTGCGTATTGAGAACTCGCGTTTGGCAAAACATATATATTATGGATAACTCAAGGCAGGATTTCGAAAATCTGGTGGACAGAAAAAGCGTTTCAAAGACACGCTCAAGTCATCCTTGAAACATCTTAGCATTGACGTAGGCGCTTGGGAGAGCCTCGTTCAGGATAGAACAGCATGGCGTTACATCATTAGAACTGGAGCACTAGCGGCGGAAGAATTCAGACAAGAAACTGCAAGACAGAAGCGGACACGTAGAAAAGAAAAAACATCTCAATTTCACACAGATACCTTCCATTGTTGTCAATTCTGTAAAAGAGCATATTGTGCGCGCATTGGACTTGTTAGTCATTTAAAAACGCACTACTAACTGTATTATTTTATTATTTATTGTTATTATTATTATGGTTGAGTTTTTGGTCATCGTCGATCACGACGGACGAACATCATATATATATATAACATTTACTGTTATCCATGTCATGCGTAGCTTCGCTTCCGAAGGAGGAACAACACTATCATTTGTAATATTTCTTTATTCAGTGATTATTCAGTGTCTACATCCACACATTCACTGTCCTTTCCTATTTCTTCAATATCACATACTTTTTGCATTGTGGCTTCCGTCTCTGCCATCCATGATCTGTAACGATTGATTCGATTACCTGTTGATTCATCTAAACGTTAGTGTATTGTGTGGCGGTTGTATTATATTTCTTTAAGGTACGACTTAAACTGTGTTACCTAATGTCGCTCTCTAATACTGGCGGGAGGGGGGTTAATCAAGAAAAAATCTTATTGCAGATAAAGGTGTATCCTTAGTGCACTACAGTACTGCTCTCATTGCCTAATCATCAGGCGTTTTTCCAATCTATCGACTTGCGTCTATAACAGTGTTAGTAGGCTGAGGTCATAATCTGTGACATAGCACCATCATTTGTGGAAGCAGAAACAGTACATATTGTTGCATGTCGATGGTCGCCATAATCTTAATAACACTGATCCCGCTTTCAGCCTTCTGAATCATATGTGCGATGTGTTTGTTGAATGAGAGACTATCAACTTGTATCCCATGATATTTAATGTTCTTTTCTCTTGCAATGAATGAACCCATGCAACTGACAGCTGCCAGTATGTTGCTGATCTGATTATCATTCAGGAGTATCAGCCGATTCTTGTTATCGAAGGATTTATCACAGCGTAGTATGTTCTGTACCATATCGACTGTACAGTGTCAGCAATATATGTTCTGTTTCTGACCATGTTGTATAGTAGGATATCATCAGTGTATGTGAAAACTCTACACCTACTTCTGTTTTTCAATTGAGCAATTCTCAATGTATGCACATTAAACATCACTGGTGACAGAGATGACCATTGTGGCAGACCAGGTGCTATATTTCATACATCAATGATACGTACATCAAAGATGTTTTTCTACAGACTTTTACACTTGCTATCCAGCGCATGATCCTGAGATGGATATCGTGTTACATTAGCATGTAGACAAGATGTGTGTTACTAACTCTACTGTTCGTATCTTGTAAGTCTATCGCTGCAACTACCGATTCTTCTTTATTCTGAAAACCTTTATAAACTTCATATGTAATAACTTGTGCATGTGTGACTGTGTCTCTTCTGGGGCCGTATGCACCTAGGTTATTCGAGAAAAACGTTTTTGATATATATCTCCCTGGTTATGCGTCTAGCAACAATTATTGCCAGAATCTTACCGTACACATTCTGCAGTGTGATGATGTGATGACCTTTCATGTCCGTAGAATCTTTGCCTGGTTTTGGCACAGGTATAAGGTAGCGATGTAGTTACTCCTCTGGGACCAGATCTGTTTTCAGACTTTATTTTCTCTTTCTCTCTCTCTCTCTCTCTCTCTCTATATATATATATGGGTGTGTGTACATGGGTATGAGACATCCATAAAACTAAATTATTGTATAGTAAAACTTTAGTATATAGGAAATTGATGCGAGAATTATTCTCTTATGTTCATCTGTAAATAAACTGCAATGTGATCATACAATGTGAGCATACGATGTGATCATATGATGTGACTGTGATAGTATCTGGTTACGGAACCCTTCACAAATAGGGGGCTTCACAGTAAGAAGCGAGAACCCTTCACAGATAGCGAGATATTGACGGCGTGAAATGCCACACATTGCATCTCTTGGATAAATGTTGTCACCACGGGCATCTCTGACACACATTGCGAAGGTGTGTTTATCTAAGAACGTGTCAAGCGACCATAAAACACAAACGTGTGTTTTTATAGGAACGTGTCACGCTATGATCAAGTGCAACGTTTGTTTACCTAAGACAAATGTCAGATAATAGACATACGGGAATCATACCAGGTAGAAGCTTTCTGGTTGGGCTGAGGCAACGTGGGTTTATTGTAACCAGAAGGATCAATTTCTGATTGGCCAGAGGTTTTCATCTGGGGACATGATAGCTTGTGATTGGTTGGAAGTTTCTGGAAGTTTGGAGAAACTTAGGAGTGGAGGAGGAAGAACGATTGCATTATCGACTGCCGACCGAGACGGTCTCCAGGAGCAGAGAGTGTCCCACGGAGTCCCAGGACAGTCGAGAGTACTTGTCTCTCCTAGTTAGTTTGGCAACAGACAGGCAGAGAGCTGCAGTCTTGGTAGAAGGTCGGTCCGACTTGAAATAGAAAGAAAGATATTCGAGAAAAAGTGAGATCAACAGTAGAATAATGAGATGGTCTATAATCTCATTAAGCTTATATTATAACGTGCGCCAAATTTCTGGATGTGCTAGAGTAGTTTGTGAAATCTTGGCATTTTGTATTGGTGATGTATTATACGTCACGAAGATATTAAATACTCTGGAATTTAATATTGATTTATACCATTGGCTTGATGTTTATATTAAACGACATTTTATTTCTGTAACAAGAAGTGCCTCTGTATTTATTGATGCCAGAAGAGATCACACAATAGAGACAATCGATTATAGATTCACCACAAAGGAGAATACTGTTACATGACAATGTGGAGTTGTTATATGTGTGACCATTTTGCGTCTTGCAGACGTTCATTTAGCAATAAGAAGAATCCATCTGTTGAACATTTTCTCTCAGGAATTTGACATTGCAAGCTAACATATTACATCAACATAAGAGTTTTGTTTGCATCTTCCTTTTTTTGTTATTCCATATCTTTGAACATATTATTTCTGAACAATGCCGTTCCTTCTTGAAGATTCTTCCTCCAGATATCCCAAGTTTTGGTCTGTTTTTTTTCTTTTTAAAAAAAAACCGAACATCTCAACCTCACAACCTCACGCATTCCTTTCATTGAGGCTGCCATAAAAATGTCACATGCACATTATTATAACAATGTCAAAATCCGTAGCCAGTTCCACGAAAGTCATAGAGAGATGATTCCCTTGTTCACGACACTTTTTCTCTAGTTGACTTAGGATAAAAATCATATTGACAGTGGATCGTTTGGCTCTGAAACAACACGGTGACACTCAACACAGGACACGTCCGGGGCAAGCAGTTGCAATCGTTTTAGAAGAATCTTTGCAAAAAACGGTCTTTGAGATGTTGAGAAGAAAGGAGATGCTTCTATAGTTATCGCAGTCAACCTTTCCATCCTTGTTCTTGTAGAGGGTTACTATCTTTGTGCCACGCATATACTGTTTGAGTTTGAATTACTTCCAGCACGTTATTAGTAATTGCTACAGGTGGAGAACGAGAAAATCTATGTCTTCCTTTAGGTTCTCAACGGGCAAGTTGTCTGCTCATTTTGCCTTGCCGCTTGCTAGTTTATTTATAGCCACAATGTGGATTCTCTGTGGATTCATCATCCAGCTCTTTCATTTCAGATTTATTATCATGTATTTGATCTAGTTGTGTGTCTGCATGTATTTCTACAGCGTTGAGTTGTGATTATATAATGCTATCATATAATGATATCATACACTGTTTTCATATAATGTGGTCGTACAATGTGGTCACGCAATGTTATCATATAATTTGCTCATGTACTATGATGCTAGTGATGGTCCTATACTAAAGACCATATATAATGGGGTCATATAATGTGGTCATATACTGTGAGCACGCAATGTGGACATACATTCAAACTTGGAATACTATCACAGAATAGTTGTAATACAATTAGACAAGACAATATTAGTATTTTGTCCACTAATTTTGGTAAGCAGCTTCATGTTGGTGTCAACCTCCCTCAGTGCTTCTTAAATATGTGGTCTTATTGTCCATCTGATGATCATCATTCTTCAGTCACGCCTCCATGTCATCTAGTATTTTTTTAATTTCTGTATGCTTTATTCGATCAACGGGAACTATAACTATGTATACATCGGTATCAGCTGCAAAATACTAAGCAGCTATAGGTAAGGTCTGCGGATACATTATGCCTGTGAAGATATTTACTAATCACGTGTATTTATTCTGCAGCTTGTTCTCGTAATAATTGTGTAGTGGTGTCAGTGTGTATGAACATGTTTTTCTATGTTATAGAATGTCGTCCTAACGTGGTCGGATCTCCTTGTCACGTCAGCTGCTCTAAGGGTTGCCAGTACACATGTAACAACCTGAATGGGTACTGCAATTGCAGAAATGGATATACAGGATTACTGTGCTTAGGTAATTAGAAAGTACTAAATAGAAAAAAAAAGATTACTAAACATACTTAACTTTCGATGGAAACCAAAAGTAAATAACAATAAATCAACGGGCAATGGCAATTATCTACGTATCGGTCCAACCGGGACCTTTTTCGGCGCAACTACGGTTTAAGTCTTCACTGTGACCTTTGTTCTAGTTTAGAGGTATTATATAACCTTTGCAGCTCGATTAGTAGAATTTGTATTTAGAATTATGGTATATTAATTTAAAAGGCATATTAATTTCGAATTAATATTTACATTATGAATAGAGGTAAGGGTTAGTTATAGATAGGATTAGTTATAAATGAATAAATACATTAGTTATAAAGATTATAATTATAAGTCTTGTTGATGTCGTTTGTGTCAGGAGATGTGAATTTATGGCATCTCATAATTTCAACAATTGCATTGGTGTTACACGGAAATCCGTGACGTCTGCTACTTAAAAAATGTAAACAATGTGTGGTATTTATAGAACAGTGAAGATTTAAACCGTAGTTGTACCCTTTTTTCAGAAAAAAACAGATAACAAACAAACAAAACAAAACCACAAAGATATTGAAAACTAATATAGCGTGGACAATGTTTACTTTACCTTACTAAAAAACGTTGCCAAGTAACAATGCACTACGAATGCCGTATAAATGGCACAAACATGAGCGTTCAGTATGTGAGCTAAAGTTTGCCCAGCAATGATACACAAAAATGGACAAGGCTCGAAGGTGACAATATTCAAGTTAATATATTGGATCCAGTAGAACGTAATCGTAAAAGGTAAAAAATGCAGACATAGAGAAATGGTTAACTATTGAATAAATTGTTAAACAGGGGGGGGGCAGAATAAAGGGGAGAAATTAGAAGATATTAGTAATAATTGGGGAGGGGCTACAATCATATATACGTGCATATATCAAAGAAATGTGCACTAATGAATAGAAAAATGAAACTTCTAGGATAAAATTTGCATCAATATATACACACACACCCACATACAACCACACAACTAAACGCAAATATAAACATATCATCTGAATATGAACATCACTACATATACAAACGTGCACATATACATACGCATATGAAAACATATATGTATATTATAATTATATGTATATATCACTTGTGCACATTTTTATGTATATTTTCGCATATGTGTTTACTTTGTATATATATATATATATGAATACACAAGTATATAAGAAACACCTATACATTTTTATTTCCGTAACATAATCAATAAATAGATGTATGAATGATACCAATACATAGTACACACGCATGTCAATGCATCCACATTCCAGTACTGGACCACACAAGCATAGGTGAACATAATGACATAATGCAGAAATATGCATTGCCAGAAACACGCATTAACAGAAACAAGCATTCACACAAATACATAAATATATATGTATAATTGCATTCATGTAAACATTTTCTCACATAAAAACATGTAATAGCATGAACATTCGCACAGATATAGATATATTAATATATCCACACAAACATTCGTTCAAATAAAGATATTCACATATGTTGTTGTTACCAATATTTCGAACATTTACAAATGTGTCGCCAAAAGCAATTGTATGGTTACATAGGACAGTGTAAAATAATATGCATATTAAAATTTAAAAAAAAAACAATTAGAAGACCGAATTGATGTCTTTTAGATGTGGTTATAAAGAGGAATAGCGAGAACACCATGGGAAGTGAAGTAAACAAATAAAGAGGTTCTAAAAATACTTAATATGAATAAATAATTACTAAAGATTAAAGATGGTCAGGAAAATGCAATATTTGAACACTTTAAAAGGCTTTAAAACAGATAGACAGATATACAAGTGAATAGCGAAACATCACAGGATGGACAGGATGCGGCCTAGCAGAGTATACCACTAAAACAAGAGACAGTGGGTGTTGGGGATCTGTTGCAGCCAACCTTCGTTGTGGAGACAGCACATGACTACGATGAAGATACACATATAAGTGTATGAGCACTCATCTACAAATCAATTACAATAACAAATTGAGGAAGCGAAATAATAACAAGAGTCGTGATATGTAAATGATTGCACACAAGTACATAAAAACGTATAATAATACACGATTTACTGATTAAAATACAGAATAATCACACAGAGATACACCAAAGACAATAAATATACACAGAAATCTAGCAAACACAGAGATATCTACTAATGAGCGTGAACAAAAACACAAATATATCTACTAATGAGCGTGAACAAAAACAAACATTTGCAATGATCAGTAAAATATTGTAGAAGAGATTATCAAAAAAAGCCATCGACATGGGTTATCAGGCTAAAATGAACCAAGAAATCACGAAGATTCTTATCTTACCTAAAATTGACGAGCGGAATCGAGGGAAATAAAGGACTAGAGATGGGACTCGTAATTGGATCTAATTGGAGGAAAGAGAAATGCCGTAATAGGAAACATTGTTATAGATTCCATATACACCTATCATGTATTACTTCTGGATGTTATGTATCTCTACACATCTATTTCTCATAATGATGGGCTTCGGACCATGCAGTTCCTTCTTAACATTATACAGCACAAGTCTATTGCCACTACTACTATTCGTCGAATGGCCGAATTAGTCCTTACCTTGAATTCTTTTGAATTAGTGATGTAGAAATGGGTACTAAGATGGACCCAGGTATGCTTCTTTATTTATGGATCACCTTGAACATCTTATCTTCTCCATTGTTTCAAGGACATGTCCCTAAAATATTCCATTGTTACAAAGATGGTGGTTTTGTGGATTACTGATATTTCTCTTGATGACCTCAACAATTTCATAAACTGTGTTAGTAGTGTCCATCCAGCTATTAAATTCACCTCTCTTATTTCCTCCACCACTGTTTCCATAGTATTCACATTCTTTACTTCATCTGTTCATTACAAGCCCACTGCTTCTCATAGTTTTCTTCTTTACACATCATCTCACCCACGTTCTTGTCGCAATTCCCTCCATTTTTCTCAGCTCGACCATTGCACTGCACTTATCAGAAATTACCATGTTGGACTGCAGTGCGGGACCTGGACATCAGAGATCAAAACAATAGCACCTGATCTGTCACAAGGATCCCTCTGTCCCCAGTGTTGTTTAATGTGTATACGTTAAACATTGTTCAATAGCAAATCTCAAGCAATTGTAGAGTTCTAACATACGCCTACCATACAACATGGGCAGGAAAAGAACAATGTCTAGATGGGTCAAATGGAAATCTAATAGAGTGTGGCAGATCATGGATGACAGAGGCAGAAGACACATTGCGAAGAGTATTTGAATTGGATGAAACATGGAAAAGCAGTGAATGGATCAAGATAGAAACTAGGAAGACATAATTAAACTTGTACAATAGAACTTATTAAATAGTATTTAATTTGGCTTCTCACGCTTATGTTGATTGCATGTTCTGTATAAAGGAAGCCAAACAATTATATTTCGAATGCTGTATTCTCCTCTCTTTTTTCGCTTTTACTGTCTAACATACATACGTAATCTTCCAACAATCATACAAGAATATGATTTATTAGAGATGTTTATATTAACTTCACTTTTGTACTTATTCTGCTCTTCCATATGGTTGCATATAATCTGTACAGTGCAGCCGGGGTTATTTTCAATTGTATTTCTCTGTGTCTTTCCATCGTTGTTCATACAATAGCATAAGTGTATCAATGTATCAGTGTCTGTTATAAATAAAATAGAAACTATTAACTGTTTTCTAGAATGTCTTCCTGGAGTGTACGGATCTGATTGTCAGTTTAACTGTTCTAAAGGATGTGACGACATATGTAACAATGCAACTGGGCGCTGCTCGTGTAGGTATGGCTATGCTGGATTATTATGTACAGGTATTTACGATATTTAAATCTCGTATTGTAGATCTTAGATGTAGATCAATGTCTGAACATACATATGTTGCTGTGATAATTGACAAAATTATAAATCAGTTCCATGGTTGTGCTAGACTATAACATAATCAGCTAGCTGAGGTATGTGCATCGAGATAACCTTGTAGGTTTACTGATTATGTGCATCAAGACAATCTTGTAGGTTCACTGATTATGTGCATCAAGACAACATTCTAGGTTTACTGATTATGAGCATCAAGACAACCGTGTAGGTTCACTGATTATTCATATATGAAACTTTTGTTCAGTTCACTAAAACTTATTATATACGCCTACATTAACGATTTCCCAAGGTCTTGAGTTTGTCTTTATTGCAGGTAATGTGGCGTATTCTTTACAGAACTTTGTTTGCCCAATCAATTCCCTGAACTCTTCTCTGTATTGGGACATGCGAATTATATTTTCCGAAGATGTATTCATGTTAACTTTAAAGTTGTCAGTTGACAGTCTTTGTATTTGACTATCTCACCATCAACTATTCTCTTCGATGTTCATTATCTAAATAAATAGAGTTCTCTTTATGGTTGACTACATCACAAAGGTTTGCTGTCAGTGTAGTTAAATATATCACTATTTCTGTTATATTTGTAGCTTGCTATCTCACCTGGTTTTGTTCACTTTGTAGTTGAGTGTCTCACAAAATATTGTTCTATTTGTAGTTGCATATCTCACAAAGTATTGTTCTATTTGTAGATAACTATCTCACCAATAATTGTTGTATTTGTAGTTGACTATCTCACCTAGCAATGTTCCGTTGGTATTGACTATCTCAGCAATCAATGTTCTATTTGTAGTTAACTAACTCACCCGTATTGTTCTATTCTTTGACTATCTAACTAAGTATTGTTTTCTTTGTAGTTATATCTATCACAAAGTATTTTTCTATTTGTAGTAAGATTATGTTTTTGGCCACATGCTAATCACTGATCTCTGTGTTTATCTCATTAAGTTGTGTTTCATTTGTAGTTGACTATCTCACCAAGTATTGTTCTATTTGTTGTGACTATCTCACCAAGTATTGTTCTATATGTAGTTGACTATCTCACCAAATATTGTTCTATATGTAGTTGACTATCTCACCAAGTATTGTTCTATTTGTAGTTGACTATCTCACCAAGTATTGTTCTATATGTAGTTGACTATCTCACCAAGTATTGTTCTATTTGATGTTGACTATCTCACCAAGTATTGTTATATTTGTAGTAAGACGTAGTTGTTTATCTTCTGATCTGCACGATCATCGAATCAGTTTCTTGTCTCACAAATTAGTATCAAAGATTTAATAAGAGTTTATCGACCTCATCAACAACACAAATTTCTAACAAGTTGTATTTCTCACCGAATATTGTTCTACTCAGAGTAATGTGAGCTTGTTGACATCGGATCATCACGAATATCTAAATAGTTACTTGTCTCACAGTGTAGTGCTACATTTGTAGTAAGATGGTGTCTGTCTCATGACCAAGACGAAAATCTATCAAGTTGGTTATCTTAATGAATATTGTTTTTTCTATTTGTTGTAAGATGAGGCTGTTCACTTCATGGTCAACAAGAACTTGTAACAAGTTGTTTATCTCACTAAGTATTGTTATCTTTGTAGTAAGATACAGTTGCTGCATTCATGGTTAACACATCAAATGTGCAACACAAGAGTTATATCTGTTACAAGCATCAATGTCCATTTAAGTGTTTTGTGCGGTAGAAAAAATATGTAAGCTTAGGTTACAATAAAACACATTTGCAAACAATCTGGATATGTTACACGGAGAAGTGTTTCTAAGTGTCCATTTCAAGAATTTAATTAATGAATTTATGAAACACTTATGGAATTGCCTCATGTGTCGTGATGCCATTTTCTAATCAAGAGTATCAGTTCAAGAATGACTACATGCAATTCTAAACTATATTCCACAAATGTATGGTGAAGTGCGAAAGGAGAGTAAAGAATATCAACAAAGATTGTCGTAAATGCATGTAATAAGATGCGGCTAAGCGTTTGTAATATGAGCTGGCATCGCCATATAAAACAGGCTCAAAATGACACACGCATTATGCTGACCTAGATTTGCAAATATCGACGCTCATCTGTAAACCATTACACGGCTTTTTCAATTATTCAGTATACATCCTGTTGATCTGCAGGAGTATGAGAACGAACGTAGAACATACATAATACATGGAACGTAGAACATACATAATACATGGAACGTAGAACATACATAATACATGTAACGTAGAACATACATAATACATGTAACGTAGAACATACATAATACATGGAACGTAGAACATACATAATACATGGAACGAGTATATACATCTCACACTGTACACATTGGTAGTACATGGACCGGTTAAATATACGTCTTCGCATTGTACATTGCTATAGTACATGAACATGTTATATATATATATCTTTGCGGTGTACACATACATATCAAATATATAAATAACATCAATTTTACAGATTGCAAACCATCAAATTTCGGCTCAGACTGTGATCTCACTTGTCCTAGTGGTTGTGATGGCGATTGTAACAGAACAGATTTACGATGTTTTGGTAAGAACAAACTGTAAAGAAACGGTCATTATATTATAGATTACATCACTGAAGACGGATATGTCTGTCTATTATCGAAAATAAAATGTAATACGTGTAGATGTATTAAGTGTGTACAACTCTGGGTAGTAAACTAAAAGTGATATATCATGCTACTTGAGACATACGTCATCAGTTTGTGAATGTGCTATATCACGCATACTACTCTCTCTCTCTCTTTATATATATATATGCCACTCAGTTAGTCTCTCAGTTATGTGCAAGTTGTCCAGCTTCTATAAGTTTCATGTTCAGATAGACTTTCATGTCATTTGTCCATCGCTGTCTTAACTACCTTTTTTTCTATTTTCTGAAACTTTATCGTCCCTGATTAATCTTTCGAATCATCGTGTCTCTGTATGTATTCGAAAAAGAAAATCACCAGTACTAGTGTGCCTCGTCTCACAAAAGCCCAAAATACGAATTTCCATTCACTTCATTTCTTTCACTACGATTTCAATCCTCACATCTTTCTAAAGTGTTCTCACATTCCACGTTTCAATTAAAAAATGATATATTTTTATTAAAAAGATTTTTTTTACTTGATTTTGTATGCGTGGGATGTACAATGGTGGTCTACCTGTGACATTTCACTGACGTACGGATACTAATAGCCTATTCCACTAGGCATCAGGTAATCTCCGGTTAGAACAACTAGGTTGGCACGATGTGTCATATGACGTCACTGATGTGTTATTTCCATAAACAGACTATAAACATTGATAAACGTGTGTGCACGAACACACATTGCTGCATATTTTCCAGAAATTAAACAATCAATAATCCACATCAAGAATGGTACACATGAACAGCACAGTTCATATAACAATATATATGAAAACATTTGTGTTAACGGGATACGATACAAACATCGTCATTCATGTCGCCATCGTAACAGAAACACAATATGAAAACATCTGGAGATGTGGTTTTATAGAAGAATGTTGAAACTATCATGGACAGCTAAAAAGAGTAACGCTATAATTCTACAAATGGTCAACTCAAAAAGAGAACTTATTAAATGTATCAGAAGACGACAATCACAGTTTCTGTGTCATTTCATGAGAAGAGGTGGGCTGGTGAACATCGTAACAACTGGAACGATTGGAGGTAAGGCAGACGGATGAAGACGACCTGAGAAAAAATTAGATCGCTTGAAAGTCAGACATTATGCAGAATCATCAGAAACTATATTTACATTTATAACACACAGAGGAGTGTGGAGAGACATGATCGCCTACGCCGGAAAGCAAAGTACCAATGCATGAATGAATATATCCGAAATACAGAAACCATATTAGAGATGATAAAATACAATGTGTATTGTTGTATATGATACAGCTGCGTAAATAGTGTTGTAAGACACATGTTATCATGTGTGTGTGTGTGTGTGTGTGCGTGTTAGATATTCTGTTGGTGGATGAGTGCTGCGTCATTCCCATTGGTCGTGTACAATATTTCCTATATTATATGTAATATGAAGTATATGCCTGGTCCTCGTGGTGATCTAATTACACCGACCTCATCGTAGGACAACATTTCTGAACAAATCATTGGAAGAGAAGTTCACTGCACACTATTATCGCAAGAACGTTGAACAATATAACAGGTAAACTGAACAATAGAACAGGTAAACTGAACAATAGAACATGTAATTTGAATAATTTGACAGTAAGATAAACATGTCAGTACACCAAATATAATTTAATAAAAAGATATGAATGATAATACTCGAGAAAGAACAGAACAATACGATATAAATGACAGTGCACTAGACAGGACACACCAATAAGAAATACTTGACAGGGCACAATGTAGAACTGAACAATAAGATGAGCATGACAGGACATGTAACAGTAGAATTACGAAGTGGATGATAACCACCGACACAATTCTTGAAATATACAAGATAATTGTAAAACCCGATATATGATAATTCATATGAAGATTCAACATCCTAGGTGACACAGCTTGGAACATAATACATGACTGGTAGGTGTTTATGTTTCCTCTATTATGAGATATACGATTCTATACGTCCGCCTTATAGATAACATACGTGATATACAGATGTTTTCCCTCTCTCATTGAAATGATTTGGTTTAAACTATAGATACACGGAGACACCGGTTCTCACAATGCAACAGCTGCATGTTCTACAATTAAATACACATGTGTATCTGTTCTACATAAACTGTTTGAGAAAATGTATAAACATGTAGATTACCATACACGCCTCATAAGATCGTGAAAGTGTCAAGGAGACAGTGAAATAACATCTGATTTTACAGCCAGGCATATGTTAAATAACATTGTGAACACAAATACCAAAAAGGTACATGAATCGAAAGGTAGTGTTTTTAAACAGTGAACTATGTACCACAATGTTAAAAAAACAGCGATTTTTTTCTCTGTTTTAGCATGCTTGCAAGGATGGTATGACGAATACTGTGACAAGGGTTGTTCAGAGTTTTGTTTTGGGAAACTGTGTAATATGTCTAATGGAGACTGCTTTGTCTGCTTTGGAAACCGTATAGGGAGACTATGTGAAGGTTGAGTAAGGTTATCATCCATATTTCTGAAATATTGAATTCAATGTTAGAATGACACAGACAGAGCAATGTCATGTATATGGATAATTGTGATTATATAATGAAATAATATAACCCATGATTTACTAATCAAGCAAACATATATCAGCATATTTTATGTTTTTCTAGTCAAATAATTATATATCAACATACATCATCGTTTCCAAGTAATACATTATTTTCCCAGCGCATATATCGTGTGGATATTTTTGGTCTCGATGGTTCGGCTATCATGAAAGCTGCTTGTGGAGATTGTAAGGTCGATTTTGACATATACTATCAACACTAGTTATCATGCAGTGATCTAAACGTCTATAAATGGTCAGCGACACACAACTGACAGTTTATGCTCGCTGATAGTGGTACCTCCCATGGATTTATTAGGGGCAAACGTGCAGTCCTAGCAATATCTATACTGGTAGCGGTGAAATATTTCTCTACTAATGGTAATGCACCGGATCATCGAAAATTTTCCCCTCACAGTATATGGTTTGCGCAAGGGAGTATGTAGTGGTTTGATGTTCTGTTTGTTGATTGTTGTTCGTTATAGATGAGCCATCGGGCAGTGCGAGCAATGTCCACCTACTATATGCTACATATGGATGGCTGATCCTAGATACATCCAGTTTTAGGTTGGTTGCCTAAACGGTAATGTGTATTGTATCTGTGTCCCCGCCTTTTTCTATTAAACTTCATCGGTACTTCTCCACACAGACTTACATCGACAGCAACATATGGATACTACGAC
This sequence comes from Meghimatium bilineatum, assembly GCA_034231615.1. Lineage (NCBI taxonomy): Eukaryota > Metazoa > Mollusca > Gastropoda > Stylommatophora > Philomycidae > Meghimatium > Meghimatium bilineatum. Next base: position 64,988,651 of record CM067305.1, on the reverse strand, counting down.
ATTGACTAGATACCTACCAGTGCCCGACACTAACACATGTGCCATATAATACACGTTACATGCCTTGGCTGCAGCTTCGGGTTTTCTTCCCTCCGTTATGACTGCGGCTGTGGGCTTCTTCTTCTTTTACGTTCGTTCTCAAACTCCTGCAGATCAACAGTATGTAATCCGGAGAACGGAATGCGGTGTGTCATGGTTTACATCATTGCTGGGATATCTGCGCCTTTCGGCCTGACACATCCGACTTCAGCATGGCTTTGGGTCAGTGACACTATAAGGGATGGCCAGCCAACTCCATCACATAACCTCCTTTGTCGCCTTGTACGACATGCGTGGAAGGTAAACAGTGTTGCTATTCATTGCTCCAATTTCGGGCCTCAGCACCACACGAGCGACCGCTGTGTGTTTGATTCCCTACGTTGTGGCTGCAGCTGTGGGTTTGCTTTCCTCCGTTATGGCTGCAGCTGTGGGTTTGCTTCCCCTCGTTGTGACTGCAGCTGTGGTTTTGCTTCCCCCGTTATGCCCACATATTCCGTTCTCTCTTCTCCTTCTACTACACGTACTCGCTTCTTCGAGCTGTCTCCTCATTCATTCGCCCGGTGTTTCTTTCTAGTACAACCTACCACTCAGCCATCTATACAGTGATACCAACTTATAACAGGAACGTCCGAGACATTATCCAACGTTTAGTTGTGCGTTTTCGCTTCCCCGTTCCCTTACCCACAAATTCTGGCATGCATATGTTATATTTTGTGAGCACTCACAGGTTAGCTACTACGTTGTCTGTCACCTTATAGATTCACATTTCTTTCCTTAGCCACTTTTTCTTGTCTCATTATCATTATCTGTCTACTACACCTCTCTTTTTTCTCGATTGTATCTTCATGTCCTTAGACAAACATCTCCTTTCCTCTATGTATATGCATTTTAGATAATGGTTGTTGTGTTGTTCGCGATGTATGCGTCTTTCAGTACATCTACACTACTTCCTTTTCCTATATGATCCTTCTATAAATATGACTTTCACCGTCCCAACCCCTGAGTGTCATGTTTTCCTACTTCTGGCTACCGTTCTCCAACTTGCCTTGATTGTCAGCCGTGCGATTATTCCTAAAAATCTCTGATTATCAGAGAAGTGATCATTTCAGGTTCGAACTTCCGTCTGTGTCTATATGACATATAACTTTGTTCCATCTTCTCGTGTCCATATTTGCCACATGTGGCCTTAGTGTGTACTATCGTTCATTTATTTCCGATCTCCAGCTAGACACACTGATATAAGTAATACACTTTATAGGAAAAAAAAGCATGTCTTCGCTTACCTTGCTGAAGCCTTCCTTTATTTTATCATACTCTTCCAATTAACATGTTTCATACCACACTTTAATATCTTGTTCTTATCATCGGCAAACAAATGTGTGCTTTATTACGATTAATATATTTCTAATTTCTTAAAAATTGTTGTACTTGCTGTAATAGTAGTAATTCTATATTATGTGAACATAGACATAATACTGATACGTTGTTTAACGAAATGTTGTCGGTGCAAATATATAATGCATACTATAAAAGCTTTGCAATAATTGACTGCCTTTCAGAACTTGAATAGTTGTTCCGCCCGTGTTTTGCGGGGGCCAGAAAGGGGAGCAAAGAATAGCAAGACTATTTACCTTCCAAACATGTTGTAAAAGGCGACTACGGCGGTTATGGGATGGAGTTGGCTTCCCATGCCATATTGGTTCAGTGACCCAAAGCCATGCTGAATTCGGATGTGTCAGGCTGTGAAGTAATTGTTAGCTAATTCGGCATCATTGTAAGGTAGCTCGTGTGTTATTGCAATAAAGCCCCAATAAGACACAATGTTCTAATAAATGACTCCAAAATTTAAGTCCAACTCGTGTTTTTACACTTTGCCGTTGACATGTCGTTGACATCTATGAAAGGTGTCTGTGTAAACTCAAGTTATATATCTGATCTATAGTTTATTTTAGTACTTCACTAGATCTTCCTTTGTTTGTGTATTCTTGCCCGAGTTGACACCAAGGTCCTTTTCTTATTAGTCCCCGTGTTATTGATATTCACTCTTACACAGTGTGTACACGACGCGAATATCAAGTAATGATTCACATCAATATACACTCTGCCAGACATGAAATAACACGTGAATTACTGTCAAACAGTCGCAAATTATCTAATATATCAAGAAATAGCAGAAGGATGACAGCTGGTAATTGTATTTAGTTATTGTTTGCTGTTAGGTTGCAAAATAGCTTTTCATGTCAATAATCATTCATGAATGCAGAACAAATTACAAACCGGATAGTCAAGTACGTACTATACCAGGCTGTTCTTAATGTAGATGGTATTATGGCATCTGTCAAGAAATTACACTGGTCTGGTTATTTCTGGCCCGTTCTTAGTATCGATAAGTAAAAATCAACAGCTAAAGTTCTTGAAATGGCATATTCCTAGTCGTCTATTTTGATTTCCGTCGTTGATAGTAGTTGTGTGTCTCTTGCAGAAGAATAGGTGCAGAATCCGAAGATATAGTCACTTTCTTGCGAAGTTTTCTCTACAGATTGTCGAATATTCAAATTGGCAAACTTCATCCTAAGTAAGAATGAGACAAATGAACTCCTCTATATGTGTATCAGTATCAGGGAGTGGCTGACACGTCACCTGATCTAAATGTTGATAAATATGTTCCTGGTTAACTTTCACTATTCAAATGTCAATGTAATATGTCTATTTCAATTTCCTAGTCTGTCTCTATCTAAAATATTATACACAACTGTCCACTTTCAATTAATATCAATACTTTCTGCCGTCCACTGAGTGTTCATTTATAAATGATAATCTATTCGTCTATTCCTTTAATGACATAAAATTGTATATTACTTTAATCACATAAAACTGTCTATTCATTTAATCACATAAAACTGTAAATTCCTTTAATCACATAAAACTGTATATTCATTTAATCACATAAAACTGTCTATTCCTTTAATCACATAAAACAGCCTAATCCTTTAATCACATAAAACTGTCTATAAACATTCTACTGACATCTCTTTAAAGATCTATATTTCTGTGAAGTTAATTAATTCTGCCTTTTTATATTATCTAAATTTACACAAATATCGTTAATATACACCCTTGATTCAGTCCTACACATACTTCCAAGTACTTTATTCAGTCATACACGTACTTCCAAGTATATTACATTGCATTCATTCTTCTAGAACATATCTCTAGTGTTGAGTTTCTTTTGTTGACAAAAAATTCTACACGCTTCGAAAACGAGTTAGTCAATATGTCTAATTAGGTCATTCAACAGGCCCTATAACTACTTTAACTAACAGCCTTATCCTGATGTTTCGGGTTCAATATCAGTTCACACAACTTCTAAGTTTTTGAAACACATCTTTAGTTCACTCGTTACCCTATGATAACTGAATCCTTCACAAGATTCAATGAGATGCCTGACTACCAAATAATGTATTCACACACAACTCTAAATACAATTAGGCGTACTCACTTTGTAATGCTGTGTCCGAAAACTTGAAGTCTGTACACTTGATGATTGGATGAATCTTGATTTGACTATATTCTCTCTATATGCTACACTAATGAAGTCTGTACACTTGATGATTGAATGAATCTTGCTTTGACTATATTCTGGTTATATGCTACACTAATTCTATAATGTGTTGCGTCGTTCTTGTCTCTACATCAATTTCTGATTCTCTGCGTGTTACTGGGTAGGTTACTAAGTGGTTTTGTCCTTTTTTCTCTTTATCAAATATGTTCTCTCTCTCTCAAGTGTGTGGTTGGTCCTAGTTTGTATAGTTGAAGTGACAAACGTGCAAGTCTGCCGTTAGCTGTATGTCTTTACTAAATATGTCTTCCTGTTCATAGTTTCTTTATTCAACAAAGTTGGTCTCTACATCTTCTCACAAAGTTTCTGCGTTTCTGTGTAGTTCAAACTTCAGTGGTAACCTCATACAATAGACTATGTTGTCAAGTGTTCTCCGATGTCTTCACTTCTCCTTCTCTGTAACAAAGGTGGTACTTTTATTATAATTGTTGGTTCAAAACACTCCGTTGTTTGCATATCATCTGTCAAACACATAACTGTTGTTTTCCAAAACTCTCCGAAGTCTCTATCTCAGCTGTCAAACACATAACTGTTGTTTTCCAAAACTCTCCGAAGTCTCTATCTCAGCTGTCAAACACATAACTGTTGTTTTCCAAAACTCTCCGAAGTCTCTATCTCAGCTGTCAAACACATAACTGCTGTTTTCCAAAACTCTCCGAAGTCTCTATCTCAGCTGTCAAACACATAACTGCTGTTTTCCAAAACTCTCCGAAGTCTCTATCTCAGCTGTCAAACACATAACTGTTGTTTTCCAAAACTCTCCGAAGTCTCTATCTCAGCTGTCAAACACATAACTGTTGTTTTCCAAAACTCTCCGAAGTCTCTATCTCAGCTGTCAAACACATACCTGCTGTTTTCCAAAACTCTCCGAAGTCTCTATCTCAGCTGTCAAACACATAACTGCTGTTTTCCAAAACTCTCCGAAGTCTCTATCTCAGCTGTCAAACACATAACTGTTGTTTTCCAAAACTCTCCGAAGTCTCTATCTCAGCTGTCAAACACATAACTGCTGTTTTCCAAAACTCTCCGAAGTCTCTATCTCAGCTGTCAAACACATACCTGCTGTTTTCCAAAACTTCTATCTGATGTTGTCTCTTCCCCGTCTCTGTAACAACTGATATTAGTTCACGTTTTATCTCCTTATTCGATGAAATCAGTTCAGTATATTTCATTATCCTGTTCTTTGTTCCTACATGAGTTTATGACTACTGCGTATTCTTCTTGAACTACTTTTTTTCAAATTTAACTATCTTTCTGTATTAATCTAAAGTTACAAACTTGTTTTGTTTACAAATTCTTGGATCTTTAATAATCTCGTGTATCACTATTCTTAGTAAGGCTAGTCGCTCTATCCGTTTACATTTTAAACTCAGCATTTCAATTTAGTTTTATTTTTTTAACTAATTTCTTTCCTTTTGTCCGCTTTTTGGCTTTTTTAATTTCCTGTTAGGCTGTTTTTGGCTCTATGACTGTTACAAGGCCGAAACGTGCAGATGTCGCAGCAATGCTGTAAACCATGACACAACACATTCCCTTCTCCGGACTACATCATGTTAATCTGCAGGAGTCTGAGAACGAACGTAGACGAAGCAGAAGAAGACCAGTTGTTCATTTATTGTGGTGACATTTCTCCTGACAATACAAATGTGCATCCATGTTTCTCCCTTCTACATGTGCAATGTTTCTCCCTTCTACATGTGCAATGTTTCTCCTTCTACATGATCCATGTTTCTCCCTTCTACATGTGCAATCGACAAAGGAGACAAACAAGCTTACTTTTGAATGTCTAATCTTTTTTTCTGTAGTGCTCATTCTCAAACTCCCACTAAATGTCGCACGCAGAATAGTGATCTACTAGATTTCAAGCAGAGTGTAGCGCAGAGAAAGAAAATTGAGTGTATCTCATATTTTATCTACGACAATGTCCTGACACATCATACGAAAATAATCTATTGTTCGCTATAAAACTTTGACAAACCTATCAACTCCTGCATCATCCATGTACTAATCTACGACGTGATAGCTGGATATACACTGATGCGTACACAAAAAGACAAAGAAGATAATTGTATGAATAAATGGCAACGTAAAATCCAGAAGAAATAATGGACAAACGTTGTCAGAGATAAATCAATAAGAGACATATCTAAACACGAATAACTGTCAACTGTTAATATTAGAAGACGTTGACAGTATTTAGGGGATGTGATTGCATTATACAAAGATACAATTACCCACAAAGATATGTTATGGTCTGTGAGAAGACAACCACAATTGGGAAGAACCAGGTCAACACTTCGAAGAACAATCAAGAACGAGACACTGAAAATGAGTATTACCACCATTCAAAAACTACAAAAAATTGCAACAAACCACACCGAACTAACAAACATAAACTTCTCCACTATATGCAGCCCTTGGCAGTAAATGAAGAGTCTAACTAAATACAATTTCGGTGACTCCACTTCTCAACATTTCCAAATTTACATCTTCATGAACGTGTAAGAATAATATCGCACACGAATAGGAGTTAAGAGATCTACATTCTTTATGTAGATATTAATTAGTTGTAGATATTTAATTTTGTTTCATCTGTTGTACGTAAACATATTACAACTTTATTTATGTTCCATCTTCAGCTTAAAAATAGAATGTAATATAAAATATGTTACTTTCATTATATACTAGAAATATTTAAGTTACAGTTCGTAATATAAACGATATGTTGTACATTTAACAATAAGTCTCTCGTTTTATGTTCGATATTTGTTTTTGCCATGACAAATGCCTTTTATCATCATTTTATTTTTACAAATTAAAATTACGACAACCCTAATCACAAGTAATGTATTTTGTTAGTAATTTGATGTTATTCTATTGACATCCTAGAATGTGAACATTCCTATTATGGGATACGATGTGAATCACAATGTTCTCATCAATGTGTAAACAGTACATGTGATCATGTTTCTGGAAAGTGTCCAAAATGTAGAAAAGGGTTCACAGGAGATATGTGCCTACAAGGTAAGAATGTGTGAATGAAGGTATATCTAGGATTATCCTTTAAGAACGTAATCTATAACTGGCAGATTCTAAATTAGGCCACACTTATTTTGATATGGTTGGCGTGCTTGGCTTTATTGTGACATCTGTCACGAATGTAAGCACTGGTCTCCTTATAAAATTATAACATGTAACGTGTACAACCATAATCCATTGACAGACTCAAGATGGGAACAGTTTCAAACATACTTTATGAAACTGTGTTTATTTATCAAATTTAAAAAAAATATTACATTTTGGTTACTGTATATGTTTACTATTTTATATATTTATCATATTCATCATAACTGATACTTTTCAATATCTACAGAGGTGTCATACAGTCATTTTTTTATTCTGGCCATGTTTAAGTTTTAACAAACGTAACATGTGAAATTCTTACTAGTATCAATATTTATGGGCCAGTGTGTTCCTTTTTAATTATGAACTGTCACTTGCATATGCGTTTATATATATATATATATGATGGTGTCGTAGAAGGCAAAGGTACCAACAATCGTATATAGCTATATATATATATATATATATATATATATATATATATATATATATATATATATATTGATAACACCAATTGAGATATATAGATATAAACACAAATGTGTACCTCTGTTTTAAAGACTATACGAAATCATTTGAGAATATTATACATAGTGAAGTTATACACATGCTAGAGAATTGTAACATCGACAATAAAGATTTAAGAATCATCAATAATATGTACTGACAACAAAAAGCAACAATAAGAGTAGGGAATCCAGTTGTCCTTTTCCAACAAATACAACAATGAGTTCGACATGAATGTGTACTTTCAGCAGTCTTGTTGTGGTTCTACAGTGAATTAATATTTCGTGCACTAGTTGATATCCCTTGAATATCAGTGGGAGAACATAATATAAATAATTTTTAAAATGCGGATAACACTGTTCTGATTGCAAACAGTGATGAAGACCTTCAAGGTTTAATTAATGTAGAAGTCACATAAATTACAGATAAAGGCATCTTCCTAAATATAAAGAAAACAAAGGTAATGGTTATTTCAAAGAAACAAAATACAGACCCAAGGAAGATCACATGATATATTTTTAAAACAGGTCTACCTATTGAAATATTCAGTCACAACGATTACAGCAGATGGAAGAAGTTCAACAGAAATAAGAATCAGAATAGGACAGGCAAAAACAGCATTCAGAAAAAGGAAAAATATTTTGTGCAATATGACCGTGTCACTAGAGGTGAGAAATATGACCTTTTCACTAACATGACATTGTCACCAGAGGGTGACCTTGTCACTAGTGGTGAGGCGAGAGTTCTGCAGTGTATTATTACTCCTATACTAACATAGTGATGCTAGTTTTGGACAATAAATGAACCGGAAAGTGGGAAAATAGAGGCAATATATATGTGGTTCTACGAAGAATGCTGAGCATACTATGGACTGCCAGGAAAACTAATGCGAAGGTATTGAAAGAGTCAAATGCGAAACGGACATTAATCAATAATATAAGAGAGAAATAATCTTAATATTTTTACCACTTCATGAGGCAGAGAAATTTGGAGAACATAGTCAAAACAGGCAAAATTTAGGGCATCAGGGACAGAGGGCGACATCGTCAGAAAATATTAAACAGTGTGACAACCTGGCACGGCAGATTAACAACATCAGTCTAGATAGATAATAGTCAAGCAAAATGAATTAAACAGGTTACTAAAACACTTACTTTGCCTTTTAATTAAAAAAATATATAAAAAGTATATATAAAAAACATACAATAAAACTAAACAGGACAATTCTCCACGTATCGGCTCAAATTGAACCTTTTTCAAGAGACAAACAACAGAAAACAACACAATAAAAACAAAATAGATCACTAGATTTCATCAAGCCCCGTCTCCATAACGTAGGGATGGCAACGCATCTAGTAAAAGAGAAAATGCGAGCATTCAATATAAACAAACCGAAAGTGGGAAATTAGAGGCACTATAGATGTAGTTGGGATGTTTATAATGAGTGCAATAATAATAAAAGAAAAAGATAAGAAAAATACCCCTTATGTCACTTTATCAGACAGGCAGGTTTTAAGAACATAGTCACAACAGGCAAGAATGAAGGGAACAGAGACAGATGGTGACGTGGGAAAATATTCGTTTGACAACCTAGCAAGGCTTGGAAACAACAATCCTGATAACAATACTTTGAATAGAGAACCATGGTCACCTACGCCAACCAGAATGGCATATGATAATGATAGATGAGTAATGATGAGGTTGTCTGTGGTGGGGTGAGTGGGTTTGGGGAAGGGATGATTCAAGAAGAATCATCATTTGAAAACGTATGAAATGAATGTGAAACCAAATATATACATAAACGTATATATATATATATAAAACCAAACCGAAACATACATATAAATGTATACACACACCAAGAGTCAAGAAATAAATATATAACAAAATGGACACATATGTGTGAAGGATACCCACACAAATTGCACAGGCATGTAAATGTATCAACACATAGGAAAGGGCTCACACCAGAATATGCATACATATTGACACAGAATGGAGACACGTGTTTATGTAGTTAACAAGCGCTCACATAAATATATATATATATATATATATATATATATATATATATATATATATATATATATATATGTGCATGCATCGACATAAACACTTTCTAACATAAATAAAAACAATAACATGAACATTCGCACACATAGAAACATATACATATATAATGTAAATTGAAACGTTCGTTAACATAAAGATAAAGCTATAACAACTGCATATGTATACATACAAATGTGTGGCCCAAAGTAATTGTGTGGATACATAGAACCATGTAAAACAAAATGCATATACAAATAACTACACATGTGTGGGCACCCATCAAAGAAACAACTGCAATAACAACGAGGAAATCAAAATCTAAATATGTAAATGATTTAACAATAACAAGATGACATTCCAATGTACAATTGATGGACTAGGGTACAAAATAATCACATATTGACATACACAAACGAGAGAAGACATAAAGGAAATTTATAGAAGTACAGCAAACACAAAATTAATTACTCACGAAAGTGTACAAAGACAAATAATTACAAGAATCTGTGCAATACAGGAGTAGAGGGTATACAGAAAAGGTGGGTAACTCAAACAAAACGGTGATTAATGTTCATTCCGTATGGTTGTAAGACTCCCATATGACAAATCATTTCTGTGCCCATTTGGTACTGAACCTTTTCTTATCCTCGAACCTGGTTTCAGATGAGGACGAACTTGACAGAAGAGTTGGACCCTGACACTTTTGCCTTCTTTACCGAGGTGTCGTTCATCGACATCGTGAACACATCGCGTCTCACTTCACGCGTTTGGGAGAAATGCGTTCTCGAGCTGAACGACCTTGTTCATTCTTCGCCTGAGCCCATCAGTTACTGAATCCCTTCTCTTTGCGAGCATGTTTACGGTATACGAAAGCACGACATTAGAGTTGAATCAGGTCTTCTTTCTTTCCCGGTCGTCCACGATTGGGTGTGGGCATCTGCCCATATGGAATATGGATAACTAGAATCGTATCTTGATATTTAACTCTAAATCTGGGGATATCAAGCAGAAATTGCATAACAGAGATGTGTATATCTCTAGTACACCCCATCACCGCTCTCATTGGCTCATTTTGGACGGTTTCCAGTATATCGACTTGTGTCTGTGACAGCGTTACTAGCTCGACTTCCAAATCTATGACATATAAAACCATCACTTCCAGAAGAAGAAAAGGTACACTTTGCTGAAGGTCGTTTGTTATACAGTATATGTGTGATCGATATTGATGAAGTACACGAGTAGTATTATATGGCGCTATTTAATAGGTGTTCTTTCCTAGCGCAAAAATGAGTCATATAAGGAAATAAACCGAGGCAAGATGGTGTTTATAGTAAAATACTAGATATTGATGTAATTTTTTGTTAAGTTAATGTTAATGTTATGTTATGTTATGTTCCTCCAGTGCCATAGGCGGCGCATAGGGCAGAAACCATAGCCTTCCATTTCTGTCTTTGTGTTGCCAGGTCTTTCAATTGTTGCGTGTTGTTTAGGTTCATTGGCATGCGTTCTCTATTAATGGTTCTTCGTAGAGTTTCTCTAGCTCTCCCTCTTCTTCTTACTCCAGGTGGCACCCAATATAGTGATTGCTGGGGAATTCTTAGGCTATTCATTCTGAGAACATGGCCGATGTAAGTCCAACGCCTTTGTCTAATGAAGGAAGATATATAGGTTTGTTTGCTTTCCTCTCTTATAGTAGTGTTAGATTTAAAGTCACTCCACTTAACGTTCAGAATGGTACGTAGGCATTTGTTTTCAAAGGAGTCGAGTCTTTTATCTGAGGCTTTTGTGGCTTTCCAACTTTCGCACCCATATGATAGAATAGGGATGATGTTGGAGTTAAACAACTTGAGTTTTGTGGTGTTTCTTAGTGTGTTTGACGTCCATATGTTGCATAGTTTATTGAAAGCACCCGCTGCAAGGGCAATACGGTGTAAAATTTCTTTTGATGAGTCTCCATCCAATGCTAGATTGGTGCCTGAATATGTAAATTTGTTGACTTTTAATAATGGAACATTTTGAATTTCTATGTTGTCGTTGGATCTCGTAAAATCTAGTATATGAGTTTTTGATGTGTTGATTTTCAACCCTATCTGATTTGAGTAGTGTTGGAGATTGTCAAACTTAGATTGAGCATCTGTGTGGTTTGCGCTCAAAAGGGCTAGGTCATCTGCGTAGTCAATATCTTCGAGAACGGTATTATTAATCCATTTTATTCCCGTCAGCTCATTTTTAGTGCTCTTTCTCATGACCCAATCAATAGCGACGCAGAAAAGTAATGGGGACATGATGCATCCCTGTTTAACGCCCGTGACAACTTGGAACCATTCTGACTTCTCAGTGTTTGTTTGAACACAGCAATGTGAGTTGGTGTAGAATGCCTTTATAACATTGATTATTTTAGTAGGAAAACCGTATTGCTGTAGAATATTCCATAACGTAGGCCGATGAAGACTATAAAATGCTTTTTCAAAGTCAACAAAGTTGATTATGAGCGGGGATTGAAATTCGAGTGATTCTTCAATGATGATGCGAAGAGAAAATATGTTGTCTGTGCAGGAGCGAGCTGATCTAAAGCCTGCTTGTTCTTCTCTTAGTAGTTTATCAACAGCATTCTTTAATCTTTCCAATATGATGCTTAGGAAGACCTTGCCTATGACTGATAATAGGGTGATACCCCGCCAGTTGTTGCAGTCTGAGGGGTCGCCTTTCTTAGGGAGTTTGACGATGATACCATCTTTCCATTGTTGAGGTGGATTTTCATTGCACCAGACATCATTCATAAGAGACAGCAAGTTTTGTAATGTGTTATCATCAGAAGCTTTAAGCATCTCACTTGTTATTTCGTCAACGCCAGCGACTTTGTTATTTCTTAGTTTATGGATATCATATTTTAATTCGGTGATAGAGAAAATTTCACATGATACTGGCATGGTTGTCATTTGTGTGTCATTGACAAAGTATGGAGTATCTGTTGGTTGAGGTCTATTTAATAGTTCATTAAAGTCCACCTTAATGGTGGAGTTTATATTTCTTTTCGTGTTATACTGAACGAGTGTTGCCATATGTAAGTGATCTATTTTGAATCTGTAGACATTCGATGTGGATGATTTGATGTTCGACCGCGCTCTAGACAATCGCAACAAAACATTGTGTGAGTAGACGTAGGTAATCAGCGTCATATGTGGAGACATAGTAATAGATATTGTACATTTCATAAACACATAAATACTACACGACTGGCAAACAATAAAGTAACATACAGTTTCGTATAACGTACTGAACTAAAATCATTGCTAGACAGTGACTGACACGGGTCAAATGTATTGGGTATGATTCTAGTTAACACTAACAATCCATGTACCATCTGCCTGTGGCGAGTAGTACAACAAAAGTCTAGGAATAATAACACCGTTGTTTGCTACACGGGCAGTGACCGGCGAAATTATCCATGAAAAAATAATAACTAAAGTAATTATCCTGACCAGTGTAAACAGGTCATATATTTTAATAGTGTCAAGTATACAATATAATGTCGTGTGTTAACATAGTTGTGTGTACTGTATGTCAAATGTGTTGATAGTAGACCACACCTTTTTGAAAGTTTCAATTGAAGACGGCGGACAATTACTAAAGATCGATAATTTGTACTCACTGCAGAAAACTTAAATACATCAGGTACATCCAGGAGTAGGGTAATAAAGTTCTCCTAATACTAGAGGCACACGTAATAACGCACACAAATCGACGTTACGACCAAAATATCTTTATCATGACACAAATTGAAAGAAAATTAAAACACACAACAGAAAATGAACATTAAGGACACGGACGGCCACATGGGCATGTGTAATATAGATTGACCAAAAGAGGCGAATGACACCGGACAAAGAAAATAACAAAATGGCTACAACATTTGACGCGAAACAAACAGAAGCTACGGATCCACTAGAAGCATACAGGAGATCGCCCACATCTTTCTTCCATTCACCTTTTCTCATCCCTCTGCCTGTCGTAATTTCCTTCCATTTTCTCAACTTCTTCCACGCTTGTGCAGTTGCAAAGAGGACTTCCTCGGGAAGGTCTACGAGAAGACATATTTCTTCCGTTGTTTGATGTACCCGAGAGTACACCCCAGGTACACTTATGTGAGTGTGCAGTCTACCCTGTCAGGACACCCTATTGAATACTCGGTAATCTTCCACTTCTGATGGGATCAAGCTTATTCTCACTTTCCACCCCAATTTGCTAACGTTCGTCGTGTTCTGCTTCGTCCCTTTTCTCATCTCCAGTTTGACTCCGAGACGCGTGAAATATTATGTGACCACCCCTCTTATTGCTGACAGAAGTGAGAAGAACCGCAGGGATCTACTGGTTCGAAGTCACCTCCAGCTTGACGTTCCCATTCTTTTCGGCACCATCAGATGAAACGCAGCAAATGTTACACTTTTGCCTATGCCACCCAGACCGGTGTGTCATATTCCCAATAGCCACCTCCATCATTGACGATAGCTTCTTGTGTGTGTCCCGCAACATTATCTATGCCATCGTATACAGTATATATATATATATATATATATATATATATATATATATATATATATATATATATATACATATGGCATATATAGGTGAATCTGGTGGGAGGCTCGCAGACCTATTCTGCGAACAGCTGTTCAGCATAAAGAAACATTCGGATTGTCCTGCAGACATATGTTTCAATGGCACGAGCCATCGGGGACCCAGGATATTCAGGTGAAGGTCATTAAGGCGTACTTCTCTGACCACCGGACCCGTCTGGCGCATGAGAACAGCTACATTTCCTGATATGGCACTCTTAAACCCAAGGAAATTAATACGCGCCTGTCTCGTGTATGTTTCTAGTTGATCCATAGTTTCTATTTGTTTCGTGTCACATGCTGTAGTAATTTGTTGTATGTTGCATGCCCCGTGTCATTTACACTCTTCCGGTCAATCTATATTACACATGTCATTGTGACCATCAATGTCCTTACTATTCGTTTTCTGTTGCATGCATTAATTTGTTTTCCGTTTTTGCCTAGATAAAGACATTTTGTTCGAAACGTCGATTTGTGTGTGATATTATATGTGTGCCCTCTAGTTATTAGCAAAACTGTATTAATTTATTCCTTGACAATTGCTAAGGGGCTAAGCTGTCTAAACACGATAACATACACATTACAATACACAAGGCATTATTCCGTTGTGTTCAAGTGAAACTTTCAAAAACCTATGTTCCACGTATCTACTATCCTACAAATCAGGAAATCAGATTTTTCTTCAAAGAGTTGCAATCTGCCTTTTAAAATTTCCAGCGTGTTATCTGTTTGAAATATAGCATGTTGAGTTTATTGATGGTGATGTTCTATGGTCACTTCCGATATCATCAATAATTGCTAGATATCAATAGTCTATTATGTCAGATGAACGTATACTTCATTAGTGACCTTTGTGAGATAGATGGCTCATACGTAGAATTGTTGGTACAGCCTTGAGTCCAAAAGGACTGACATGTTTGATGGTTCACATAATTCTTCTATATATTTCCATGTCGTATTTCCGTTCTGTTACCCGCAATGAAGTAAGTTGTCATTAAAGTCACCAGTAGTTAATGATTTGAGCAATTATGTTGTATGAATATTCAATAAGTTGCTTGTTCTCTGAGGTATGTTGTATACATTGTAGATTGTGTATTGTCCTCCCGTGTTTCAGCCGGTCACTTCTGCACAACTGTGGAATGTGTTGTTATCCCTGAATGGCATTCCTTATATATGTAATTATAGCATGGCAGTGGATGTACTTACAGCTGTAGCAGTCATATCCTGACAAACACGTTTCAATGTCTGTGTGTATAGTCTCCTGTGAGAGTTGGCACGTGTATTATGAGTTTGTAGTAAATTAACAGGTTATTCTTTTTTTTAATTCATGTATCCCATATGTTTAGATGCAGAATATTAAGTGAAGACAAGGTTTTATGACACTTTTGGATCGGCAAGTTCTCATTCCAATATTTCACTGGTTTAATGTGTTATAGAGTGTGTATATGTTGGCATTGTTAATGTTGAGATGTGTATACTGTATGTGTTTGCGTTTTTGTATTTAATGTATGCCAGTAGACAATTTCTCGACCATATCAACGTTGTTACCCATTGCCTGCTGCGGATACATCAAGTGACAGTGTGATTAGCTATGTTGATTATATTTCTCCACACGTTTATATCTCGTGTGTTGTCAATATCTTCATATGGTTACATATTCTCGTACCTCAGTACTATCCTATGCAGAAATCGTCTCTCTCTGTCTTCCTTTATTTCTTATGTGATGATATTTTCAGTTGTTACACAATATTATAGTGCTACTCTTCGAAACACATGTCATAACAATCTGAATATCTTCTACTATTTGTTTTTATCTTTTGCCATTTTACACCAGCATCTCTCAGAAGGTCTACGATGGATGGTCGAATAATTTTGCACTTTCCTATAAATATCATAACGAGAAGAATGATTACTGTGTATCACTATAAATATCATAACGAGAAGAATGATTACTGTGTATCACTATAAATATATATCATTTACTTTACCGATTAATACCGATTACTTTCCTCATGTCTATAATATCAACTGAACGTACTACAACATACATTATTCCAGAAATTACAAGGATACATTGAGGGCATGAAACGCGGGATGATGTCGAGAGATGTTCTTTGGTTTCAGAAAAATCCGTCGGCACATGCATCTCATGACTCCGTTTGATTCTTGATTCTTAATTAGGAACAAGCGTCATATCACTGGGTGCATCCCCATATATTATCTGCTTGCCGTTCCGTCCGACATATAAAAGTGTATAAGATCAGTGTCCTAGTCAGTTGCTCATTGGGCTTTCTTGTAATCTTTCTGGATTACAAAAGGTAATCTTTCTGTAATATAAAGGATCACTTTCTCCCATCACCTCTAGTCACTCCCATTATTACCATTCTCTGAATATGTACATTGTCACATTTGACTTCATCCTCGTCTTCTCGTAGTGCATCCATGACTGCTCTAATCAATTCAATCATGTCTCTTCTTATCTCGGTTCCGTTCACCATCGCTTTACCAACCAATACATCGGCACTTTCGTTTCCCCTGACTCCAACATGACCAGCACAGAAAATCCATGTAATGCTCTGCGCATTGTCGAGAAGAGTGACCCATTCAGTTATGGCATACTCTTTTCTATCTTGCGCAGCATACTTGAGAGTCCAATAGAATAACTGAGTATGTTGATGGTTCCGCCGCCAGTCGCATGAGATCTGATGTCACAGCTTCTATTTCCATTCTTATACTCGATGTTGTAGTGGGGTAGGCAACTTACCCCTCAGCTAATTTCTTGTAATTTTGGTAGGCCACGAAACAAAAACCACACCTGTTTCTTTCTTGCGTTACTGAGCCATCTGTGTGAATTATTGTATCGTGTGGCTTCGAGAGTTGCAGTATGAGTTCTTGGATCATTTCCTCTGTTCTTTTGGCAGCCCAGTCACGTCACTCTCTTTCCATATGTATCAATAATGTTGTCAATAATTTTCTCTCATTGCCAAATGTTACCCATTCACAGCCTCTTCCCACTTCATCCAGCTCATAAACTATGAGTAGGGTATCTTCTGCCTCAGCCTTCCATGACCTTCCTCTCTTGATTCGTTTCCCTTTTGTGCTGTCTAGAGATTAGTGTAAAACGTGATGATAATTATTGGCGACCTTGAAGTATTCTTTAACCTGGGCTATTGTATTTTTGATTTGATGCTAGGTAGGTCTAGGAGAAACCTCATGTCTACGATAGGTGTATCTCCTGTGCCTACTATAACAGTTCTTATTGTTTAATTTTGAACTCTCTCCAATCTTTGCACCTGTGTTTGCGACAGTGTCAATAAACCTAAACCATAGACAACAAAGATAATACTACTGCCTGCATAATCTGAAAAAGGGTTCTCTGAGGCATCTTTGCAGATGCCATGATTGTGACTGCACTGACACCCTACCCAGATTTCTGAATGATATTGTCCACATGTTTCGCGAAGGATAGACTTCTATCAAAAGTGATACACCAGAGCGACAATTTTTCTAGATTACGCTGGACGTCATCAATCATGTCTCATCTGTTTCTGCCGTGCTTGTATAACAAGAGGTCCTCCGCATGTGTAAGTATCCTACCGGGCCCATCGTCTTGAAGCTGTGCTATTGTGTATGTGTAGACGTTAAAGAGTACAGGTGATAGTGATAATCTCTGTGGTAATCCTAATGCTATAGTTCTGATCTATGATGTCCAGCATCCCAATCTCATAGCAACAGGCCTAGACATTAACACCACTGCTATCTATCGGATTATCCACCAGTCGATGCTGAGTTCGCTTAGCAGATGTATTAGCTAGCTAAAGCTGACTCTGTTGTAAACATCTTCTAGGTCGACCGTGGCTACCACTATTTCCTACTTTGTCAGATATATCTGGTAGACGTCATAGGCGAATGTTGCCACATTTGTGATCGTGTCTCTCCTAGGTATGTATATACCTAGAGTGTCAGGAAGTAGGTCTCTATTTTCTAAATCGAATGCCAGTTTTCTAGTGCTTATTCTTTCCAGCACCTTGCCGTAGACATTTTGTAAGTTGATAATACGATCATTTTTGATGACGGAGTGTCTTTTCCTGGTTTTCCCGGGGGAAGAAGTTAGCTGTGTAGCCACTCTTCTGGTATGCATCCTGTTTTCAGACTTGTGTTGAAATCATCAATAATTGTTTTAAGCTGGTCGTCTGCAATATTTTGCATGAGGCTGCGGCGTATTTTATTGGGCCCTTGTGTGTCATTTGATGTTTTCTTTATGGTATATTTTACATTCTTCAACGAGACCAGTTCCTTATCAGCGATATCGTTTGTTATCAGCGGTGCTATCAAAGTGGCCACTATAGTCTTACGTTCATCAATATTATTCTGGCCTGATTGTTGGATGTATCTGCTGAAGAAAGCGCTGCCCCTCTGCTCATCTGTGGTTAGTATATGCCCGGACTTGTCCTTCAAGCACACGTTTAGTTTTGTGTCAGTTTTTCAATTCATTGCCTTGTGTAATTTCCAAAGTTTGTATAGGGCACTGTCAGCTGCCACATCTTATGCGAAATTATCCCAGCGTTCTTTCTTGGCTTCCTTTACGATTTGTTTAAAGGCTTCAGTGGTTTTCTTCACAGCCCGATCCGACTTTTTGTTGCTTTCCATGTTGACTTGTGACTTTCGTCTCTAATGTTGCCACTCCCAGACACATTGCTTCTTCTTTATCAATGCAGACTCCATGGTCTTTAGTCCACCATGGGGGTTGTCGTATGTTTCGCCTCACTGTATTTCTTTGCCATGCCAGTTTTCGTAGCTTACTCAAGATTGTTTCCTCGTGGCGCCTATATTTAAAAGCATGTTGTATCTGTGTTATTTCTACAGTTCTTCCCTTTTGTGATTGTTACCGCCGCATGGTAGGTGGTCTCTACCATTGTACGTCAGTGCCGACCACGTCGTTTCTATTTCACCATGATACGAAACCAGTGCAAGGTCAATGTTTGAATCTGTGTCTGTCTGTTTGGTAGCTAACCTGGTCATTCTGGCAAAAATTAAGAATATTGAGATCAGTTTCTAACAGGGCTCTGCATAGTGCAATTCTCTGTGTGTGTTTTTTTTTTTTTGGGGGGGGGGGGGGTTTCCCCATGCGATATTTCGAGCATTTAAATCTCCGTACACTAACAGAAAATCTCCAGGGAGGTCTTCAAAATCATTCAGTAAATTCCAGTCTTTGGGCTTGACGTGGGAACAGTTTTGAACATAGATATTAATTATGTTCCATATTCGTCCACGAATTATGACCTGCACTCCCTTCAACTCCTAATATCCATTATCCCACGGTGTCAGGTTGAGCAGACAATGTGGCATACCACAGTGTACGAGGATCGCCTCACCGTGATGCGTGGACTTGTCGAGTTAACATAGCTCACTAATCCTGGAAATGATAATTGCGTGGCTTGTGTCTCTTGCAGAAACATTACATCGAAATCATATGTTAAAAGTTCTACGCGACGCTGAAATGTGCTAGAACAATTTCAATATCCAATGTTGACATTGTATGATGCGGTCTACTTTCCTTCTTCCTCCTCTCTTTCTAGACCTTCCCTTAGTTGTTCACCAGCAATGCAGAGCGTACTTATCCACCATTACCGATGGTGCACGCACAATTGTATACGTTGACATCGCCGTCTTTAAAAATCAGTATAAAATCATCTAGCGCGAGAAAGTCTTGAAACTTTCTATGTGTTGTAACGACTGTTTAAATTTTCTGAATGAATTTGAGAGCTCTAGAGTTATTTCAAGTGCAAAATGCTACTTATCGTAGTTATGTTAGGCCTAGATTTACATTAATTTCTATATATCGAACACAAACTACAACCCAAGCTAGACATAGTAGTACGAACATATGAAAACAAAATGACTGTGTGCACACAGGAAGAAAATCATACGTAATCCTAGTTTTAAAGAAATGTACATCGATATACATCAACAAGACGCAATGCTAATACAAATAATGTAAAATTACACTCAAGTGAAAAAAGTCAAGTATACCGGTTCGATTTTAACAACAGATGATCGGTGTTCCATTGAGATGAAGAACATAATGATATCACAACCCATATCAGCAATGTAAAAAAAAGGAAATTTAATCAATCAAATATTATACCGACTTGTTCATCAGCCATATTGCAACCCAACAGGTGTTGTTGCAAACAATGATTGTCTGTTCATGGGCCATCTAGACCCCTTATGTTCTCCACCTTCCATGGTCCTATTCCCCAGTTCTACCGCCGCTACATTGTTTATGGCTTTGGGTTTACGGACATGTATGTTGCAGACCTCTCAGCCTTCATCTCATTCGTTAGTAACTTCCATCCCTCTATCAAATTCACTTCCATCGTCTCTGCTTCCTCTGTCACTTTCTTGGACATCTCTGTCTCTATTTGTCCAGGTTCGCTCTCTACCTCGGTCTATTATAAACCTACTGAATCTCACAGCTTCCTTCTATATTCATCTTCTCACAATCGTTCATGCCGTGACTCCCTTCCCTTCTCTCAACTTCTACCAGGAGGATTCTGATTTTCTTCAGCATGCCCATGATATGCTTGGCTTCTTCCACGGGCGTGCTTATCCGGAGGATGTCCTTCTCTCTGCCCTGCATCGTGCCATTCATATCTCTCGTGCTGATGACTTATCACGTTCCCGCTCTACTTCCTTCTACTCGTCCCAAACTTATCATTACTTCCCACCCTCACAATATTCTTGCTCTGAAGATCCTCCTCAGGGACTTCTCTATCCTCGCATCTGACCCCCTTACCAAAGAGGCGTTTCCAGCTCCAC
This sequence comes from Meghimatium bilineatum, assembly GCA_034231615.1. Classification (NCBI taxonomy): domain Eukaryota; kingdom Metazoa; phylum Mollusca; class Gastropoda; order Stylommatophora; family Philomycidae; genus Meghimatium; species Meghimatium bilineatum. The sequence goes on along the minus strand of CM067305.1, from coordinate 64,967,873 downwards.
CAGTTGTGGCTTTCCGTCGAGACAGAAACATCCGAGATACTCTGGTTCACTCTCACCTCCGGCCGGCGGGGCCTCCTACAGGCACCTCTCCGTGCCACCGCCCGTGCCTGACATGTCCTTTTGTCTTTCGGACCTACTCTATCCGATTCCCTAAGTCAGTATTGCATATTCACCACTCTTTTTCTTTTGTCTCTCGAAACGTCGTGGACGGTATCACTTGCAAACGCTCCTTGATGTATATTGGTGAGACGGGCAGATTATCAGCCACTAGATGTGCCGAACATTTACGGGAAATCCGTAACTATGGATCTTCTTCGGAGACCGTCCACTTCAACAGCAATTCTCACCGTGGTGCTCTGGACATTCAGGTCACTGGCTTGGTCTCTTGCCACTCAGGTGACTGGCAACGTTTCTCATTAGAAAACCGCCTCATTCTTAATCTCGGCACTCTTAAGCCCTATGGCATCAATGACCAGCTATGCTTTCAATATTCTCTAAACACCCCCAACTTTTTGTCTCCCTTGCTCTGCCTCCCTATTGCTCCTACATTCCTTCCTTCTGCCTTTCCCCTATCCTCATTTCGTCTCGCTCCTCTCTTTGCTACTGTTGCCCTCTATTGTGGTGGAAATGCCTAGGGTTGGGGCTACGGTGACTCGCCATTTGCAATTGATGTTTTTGTGGGCTGTTATGCCGTTGGACTGGGACTGGCACGATTTCTTCCGGGGTGGGTCTGTTCTGGTTTGGCGCGTTTATTTGTTGTCTTATCTGTATCCATTGCTATCAAACTCCACTCTCTTTCTATGGGTTGTTTTACCCATGCTTCATTCACCTCTTTCTACTGGTTGTTTTACCCATGCTTCATTCTCTTCTTTCTACGGGTTGTTTTACCCATGCTTCATTCTCCTCTTTCTATGGGTTGTTTTAACCATGCTTCATTCTCCTCTTTCTATGGGTTGTTTACCCATGCTTCATTCTCCTCTTTCTACGGGCTGTTTTACCCATGCTTCATTCTCCTCTTTCTATGGGTTGTTTTACCCATGATTCATTCTCCTCTTTCTACGTGGTGTTTTACCCATGCTTCATTCTCCTCTTTCTACGGGTTGTTTTACCCATGCTTCATTCTCCTCTTTCTACGGGTTGTTTTACCCATGCTTCATTCTCCTCTTTATATGGGTTGTTTTACCCATGCTTCATTCTCCTCTTTCTATGGGTTGTTTTACCCATGCTTCATTCTCCTCTTTCTATGGGTTGTTTTACCCATGCTTCATTCTCCTCCTTCTATGGGTTGTTTTACCCATGCTTTATTCTCCTCTTTCTATGGGTTGTTTTACCCATGCTTCATTATCCTCTTTCTACGGGTTGTTTTACCCATGCTTCATTCTCCACTTTCTACGGGCTGTTTTACCCATGCTTCATTCTCTTTCTACGGGTTGTTTTACCCATGCTTCATTCTCCTCTTTCTATGGGTTGTTTTACCCATGCTTCATTCTCCTCTTTCTATGGGTTGTTTTACCCATGCTTCATTCTCCTCTTTCTATGGGTTGTTTTACCCATGCTTCATTCTCCTCTTTCTATGTGTTGTTTTACCCATGCTTCATTCTCCTCTTTCTATGGGTTGTTTTACCCATGCTTCATTCTCCTCTTTCTATGGGTTGTTTTACCCATGCTTCATTCTCCTCTTTCTATGGGTTGTTTTAGCCATGCTTCATTCTCCTCTTTCTATGGGTTGTTTTACCCATGCTACATTATCCTTTTCCTATGGGTTGTTTTACCCATGCTTCATTCTCCTCTTTCTATGGGTTGTTTTACCCATGCTTCATTCTCCTCTTTCTATGGGTTGTTTTACCCATGCTTCATTCTCCTCTTTCTATGGGTTGTTTACCATGCTTCATTCTCCTCTTTCTATGGGTTGTTTTACCCATGCTTCATTCTCCTCTTTCTATGGGTAGTTTTACCCATGCTTCATTCTCCTCTTTCTATGGGTTGTTTTGCCCATGCTTCATTCTCCTCTTTCTATGGGTTGTTTTTCCCATGCTTCATTCTCCTCTTTCTATGGGTTGTTTTACCCATGCTTCATTCTCCTCTTTCTATGGGTTATTTTACCCATGCTTCATTCTCCTCTTTCTATGGGTTGTTTAACCCATGCTTCATTCTCCTCTTTCTATGGGTTGTTTTACCCATGCTTCATTCTCCTCTTTCTATGGGTTGTTTTACCCATGCTTCATTCTCCTCTTTCTATGGGTTGTTTTACCCATGCTTCATTCTCCTCTTTCTATGGGCTGTTTTACCCATGCTTCATTCTCCTCTTTCTATGGGTTGTTTTACCCATGCTTCTTTCTCCTCTTTCTATGGGTTGTTTTACCCATGCTTCATTCTCCTCTTTCTATGGGTTGTTTTACCCATGCTTCATTCTCCTCTTTCTATGGGTTGTTTTACTCATGCTTCATTCTCCTCTTTCTATGGGTTAATTTACCCATGCTTCATTCTCCTCTTTCTATGGGTTGTTTTACCCATGCTTCATTCTCCTCTTTCTATGGGTTGTTTTACCCATGCTTCATTCTCCTCTTTCTATGGGCTGTTTTACCCATGCTTCATTCTCCTCTTTCTATGGATTGTTTTACACATGCTTCATTCTCCTCTTCCCCGTTTGATTCTTCTTCTTACTCTGTCTACTTTCTCCATTCTCACTACTATAGGCAGTGTCCGCTCTTTCTTCTGTGCCATTCTTAGAGGCCTGTGGCCACCACTACGTACCTATTATTATATTGCTTTCGGCCATTGGCTGCTTTCTGATTGTCCTTTTTTGGTTTTGTTGGGTCGGCTACCCTACAGCTACTTAGCATGTTGAGACTGGGAGACTTTATCACTGACTACGTATTTTTTTGAGTCAGGCCTCCTGTCTCACGCGACTTTGATGGTTCGGATGCAGTGGTCCTCTTATATCTATTTATGTACCCAGCGTGCGGTACGGGCAGTACCGTCAATGTGTTGCAACGTACGGTTGGTCTCACTCAGCTACGAACATCGTATCATTGGACATGTTCCTCACCACAGTACATGACCTGGACTAAGGGATCGTGTATCGACTGCTCGGGGTTCTGTCCGTTGATTGTTGTTCCCATAGATGGGTTTGCGTACAGTGCGGGCAATACCAACATAGGGGTTGCGACGTGCGGCCAGCCAATCCTCTTACCAGGTTCGGTTTATGCGACGAGTCTCACTTCCAAACACGGGGCCAAAAAGGTACTAGTAGTTGCGGTTGTGAACTTGGTCCATCTTTCGTTATATTTTATCGGGACTTCTGCGTCACCAACCTCCACTGACAACGACATTGTGGACAGATGACTCCGACTTCGTCACCTACAACGCCACCACCTCATATACTTTTGCTGTAGTTCTGGGTCTGCCTCCATCTGACATGGCTTTATTTTCCATTTCTCCCCTACTCTGGTGCCTTTATCTCCGGCACAGTTTCCCTATATCAGCCAGATACCTTCGCTCGACGCGCTTCCCTGTGATAGCCCCCCTCCCTCCTTTGCTATTTCCGGTGGGCTCCTTCCCACTGTCACATCACTTCCATGTGTGACGTATCTATGGCTCGTGACCCATGTTTATCCAACTATATCTTCGTCTCTCCTTACTTCTTCTTCTGCTCTGCATTCCTCTTTACCTCTGTTATCTGTCTCTATGTCTATTTGGTAGCAGTCACCGTTTAAACTTTACCCGCATCCTGTTTTTTTCTCCACTCCGCTGAGCACCATTTCAGTTGGTCTTTCGACGTACTATCAGATCATTAACTTGATTGCTCTTTCTTTCCTGCGACTGTTTTTGTAGTCATCCTGTCTACCGTAGTGTTACCATCTGGCATTTCTGGTATTTATTTGACGCGACTGCCTCACCAACTTTCATTGTCCATTGACTCCCCGACCCACGAGTGTGACTATTGGCCTCAAGCAAGCCAGTTCTCAACGCTTCAGATAAGTCTTGTTTTTTTCCTTATTGCATCATTATAGTAACTGCATTTTCTTCCAACCATTATCTGCTCCTACTTATAGTTTCTCTCCATTGCCCATATCTGCTCGGTCGTTGCTTTCTATTCTTTTGTCTTTTTCTTTTTCTTTTTCATCTCCATCTCCCTCTCTTTATCTCTTTCTCATCTGATCTCTCGTACCATCCTCTTTTGCTTTTTCATCAGGACTTTATGCTTATACGTATGGCCTGTTGCTACTTTTGAGGTAAGTATCTCAATTTATCCTTATTCATCTTATTTTACTTGCTAAAACATCGTATCTATTTTCACTCCTCACCTCCTTCTGTGGACTTTACCCTCCTCACTTCTTCTCTTCATACTCTCTTCCTTCCTGCTAGGCTCAGTCTAACTAACCGCAAGACTAGTCAACCTATAGCCTGCATTCTGTAAAATTCACCAGTAGAGTAGTGAACAAGTTGATGTCCTTAACCAGACATGCAGGACATGCTTTCAACAGAGGTGACCAGTCACCAGAACGTACATGCAGGACATGCTTTCTAAAGAGGTGACCAGTCAACAGAACGTGCATGCAGGACATGATTTCAACAGAGGTGACCAGTCAACAGAACGACATCTAGTTGTGGATTATATAATGTCGTCGCTAGAACACATTAAGCAAGTGCGTGACTTAAATTCACATTCACTGACAGCATCATTGGCAGCACTCGAGCCAAAAGGAGCTGTCGCCGTAGCGACAGAGTAGTTGCTCTGTGGTCGACATCTTTTCCGTCAAATATAAGCTCAGTTTCTCGTGGAACTGTTAATCGCCCACGCAAGAATGATCTTCTAACACTTGTCTGACCAATTTCGACGACAGTCGAATTTCCGTTACGGAATCTTCCTGACCAAATTCGACGATCGTCGAAAGGGCTATAATATATAAGAAAAATGGGAATACCCATTACAATAATATGACTAAAATAGCGTTTCCGGGAAATTATGTTGTGTAAAAATGGCGACACATGTTGAATACCGATATAGACATTAGTAGATTAGTTTTTATCATGAACTATCGGAGATTTCCAAGGTAATATTGTATTCATTATCACATTTTACGATTATTGAGATTGTAACCTCCTACTGATATTATTAGAAAATTTTCTATATTTCGTATACCGTCCATGTATCTTCTGAATACGCAGGGAAATACATAACTAGTACAATTACATATCCTTGTGGTGTCGCCCATTTCATGTCTGTTTAATATTTCATTTGGCATGCAACAACATATACAGTACGTACCAGTATAACTTTCAACAAATGAAATTATGCCTCATTTTATGTTGATATGTACACGCTTTTATTAATTTCGTTGATATCTGAGATAAAGTATGCAGTTAAATTACTAATGTGAATTCTATTGTATCAAACAGGCTTAGAGAAACCATCTCCATGGGTTGCTCCGATGACATTTTTGCCATTTCTGCTATTGCTATTCATATGTTTGCCTGGTGGGGGCGATGGTGATGATTTTAAAGATGATGAGGACATGGACATATCAACATCAAGTGACAGCAGTTACGCTATAGCATGGGATCGTATTGGCAGACACGATGCAATGCCCAAAACAATATACGATCCTGACAATGATTACATTTGAGTATAGCAAATGTGTAACTACATTAGGTTGTTGTTGAGATACGGGGTGCATGATTTTGGAGGCTGGCATGGTACAAACAAATGATGCGCTATTTATATCGATCACCAATGTCCGGTTTACAGATTAACTAACCATGATATTATTGACAAACCACAATTATGAACTGGGTAAATATTTAATACAATATGACACAAGAAATAGAGAAGACCAAGAGAGATTATTCGCAGAACAACTATCAAAGAATGTTTGACTATGAGACACAACAACATCCACGAATTACACACAGTAACATAGCATCGTTTGAAATGTACATCACTGACTTCTGCACTACGCACAGTGTACAGCAGACTGAATATATATATATATATATATATATACATGACGATGATGCTCCTCCTTCTCAAGCGAAGATGAGCATGACATAACAAACAATAAATGCGATGAAACACATTAAACAATTAAAATTAAAATTGGTAATTAATACAAAGATAACAAGACCAGTAATTAGATATATGGATAGAGAAATGATACATATAAATAAGGAGATATATATATATAATCATAGAGAGAGAGAGAGAGAGAGATAGATAGAGAGATGGATATAATAGGCAGATGTGATTTGATTTGACTAAATTGGATTAATAGAGATGATGAGATGAAATGAGTTTAGTTTGGTTTAACTTTTATAGTTTAGACTTTTTTACTTTTTATAGCTTAATTTATAGTTAGTTTAGTTGTTAGTTCCGAATTCAGACAAGAATTTATGTTTCATTAAAATTGTATGAAATGAATGAGGCAAATATTTATTCTTACTTGTCAAACAATCCATCACATTAAAATTTGTATATGGTAGTTATTATTGTTGCTAGCATGGATCGACTTAATCACACACACCTAGTACTATCATGGATCGACACAATCACATGAACCTTGTACTATCATGGATCGACACAATCACATGAACCTTGTACTATCATGGATCGACACAATCACATGAACCTTGTACTATCATGGATCGACACAATCACATGAACCTTGTACTATTATGGATCGACACAATCACATACACCTATTACTATCATGGATCGACACAATCACACACACCTTGTACTATCATGGATCGACACAATAACACACACCTTGCACTATCATGGATCGACACAATAACACACACCTTGCACTATCATGGATCGACACAATCACACACACCTTTTACTATCATGGATCGATACAATCACACACACTATGAACTATCATGGATCGACACAATAACACACACCTTGTACTATCATGGATCGACACAATAACACACACCTTGTACTATCATGGATCGACATAATAACACACACCTTGTACTATCATGGATCGACACAATCACATACACCTTGTACTATCATGGATCGACACAATCACATACACAATGTACTATCATGGATCGACACAATCACGTACACATTGTACTATCATGGATCGACACAATCACATACATCTTGTACTATCATGGATCGACACAATCACATACACCTTGTACTATCATGGATCGACACAATCACATACATCTTGTACTATCATGGATCGACACAATCACATACACCTTGTACTATCATGGATCGACACAATCACACACACCTTGTACGATTGATGAACATGAGATATGATAACTATTTATCGAAACAATTCAAATCATGTCCAAGCTGGAAGTCGATATTCGATATTCAAACAACATGATCGGCTATAACATTACAGTCAATGAACATACTCTACACAACTGTAGCGAGAGAAATCTGACAGATATATGCGGGATTATTGGCACAATCTATACACATAAGTGTTATCGTTATATATGTATCAGTACATGCGGGTGTTGAGGGTAATGAAAACTCTGATAGGCTGGCGAGAAGGGAACCATTTTGAATAGCTATAGCAATGAATATAACTTACGCACAAGTCGTGAGATTGGTGTAGAGACTGGGTCAATCCGTAAAGAGAAAAATAATAGATGTACAATAATACTTATAAATCAGCATCGACCTGGAACTGTCAGCTGAGACAATCTTGCTACACATATTGAGACGGGGAACAACATATATGTGTATGTTTCTGGTGTCAACTGAAAGTATGGTCATAACTCATATACCAGTGTATTGATGGTTACCCATGTTAACTAGTTTGTTCCTTCTGTGCCGTTGACAACACATAAGATTGATATTTTGATTCTCCGTGTGTTGCAGTCCCCGTCCTGCAAATGTAGTTCTTGTATTGACTTGCATCCCATTGTTGGCCATTCTTTAAGTATGGAGATTTTTAGAGTGAAAATAGGTCTTGCTCTTTTCCGTTTCCCATCCAGTGTCCACATGAGTGCTTGTTGGTTCCAATTATTCTCAGCTAGTTTTCGGACGTGGCCCATGTAGTTTCATCTACATTTTCATTTTTGCATATTCGATATGTACTCTTGGTGTGTTATCACTCTTAGATCACTGTGTGAGACAAAGTCGGTGCACTTTATGCTCGACAGATTTTGGAATCATTTGTTTTCGAAGCGGATTAATATTTGCTTTAGACATGATAATCTACAGGTCAATCTGGACTGCATGTACGCATAGTTTGTCGGTTATAATGTGTATTTGTTGTTGATATTTTTCAATGTTCACGATTGCGACGCCATCTGCAAGGAATTGTCAGTTAATGTGTTATGTCATGAGCCAGTTGATGCTTGCTTTCGCATGTTGAACCGTTTCTCCATGGTGCAATAGATAAAAACTCCAAACATCAGTGGCGACAGTGCATACAACCTCCTAAAGTTTTACCCATCGGCCCCAATTATTGACGTTTATAGCACCAGATAAATATACAACGTTGAAGTATTTGTGTGTGTGTGTGTATGTGTGTGTGCGCGTCACCGTGTAGCTTAGAGGAAGTGTCGCTTTTGACGTACGTTTCTGAAATAATTGTAAACATGTCGGTTACTGAAATAGTAATAATAATGTTGCATATATTATTATTATAACATACTTTCTTTGTATAATCTCATGGCGTTACTGAAATAATAATAATATTCGTGTGTTACTGATGTAGTATTAAAACTGGTGTGTTACTGAAATATTATTAAAACGGGTGTGTTGCTGACAAATTGATACATCTGTTTTGCTGGTGAAATTGTGATACAACCGATTTGTTACTGAAATAGTAATATGCATGTTATGTTACTGACATAGTAATGGAACGGTTGTGCTACTGAATTCCTAATAAAACTGCAATGTTGTTGAAATAATAATAATAATACATAGTATGTGTTACTGAAACAGTAATGCGAGTGATACATTAGTGATAGTATTTTATATTTCACTGAACTAAAAACAAGACTAAATCACGAAAAACAATATGCAGTAACTAAGGACATGCCACGACTAAACATAGACATATCAGATATGTCAGCACAGATGGATAGACAAATGACACATTTTTATTAACGTCAGAAGAAATGCGTGTGTTTTCAGGTATCAAAACAGGAGGTCGAGAGGGGTCAGAGTTTAATTTTCCAAACAGATACAATATTCTCTGTTAGGGTGCTATCCTAAGAACCACCTTATTATTACCATCAGTATCAAGGGAAAAAAGAAAAATATTTAAATTGTTAAAATATATGCACCGACAACAACAGCAGCTGACCAATATATTGACACATTTTACGAACAACTAAGCACAATATAGATACAATGAACAGAAAAGGCACTATTATAGTCATGGGGATTTCAACGCTTGATTCTTCATTCTTGATTAGGAACAAGCCTCACAGCATTGTCAAACATGTTAATAGCTTCACAGTAGATAAAAACTCGTTACATGTGAAATGAAGTGTCTGAGAAAAGCTGCAATGCTTACTACGCTATATAAAACATGATGCAAAGAAATGATGAATAGAGTAGGTATAATATCAACTATTTAACATATTGAAAGACAGCAAGTAAAATAGTTCAGTCACCTTATGAGAAAGAACTCAAACCCAAACCCAATAAGAGCATATAATATAATACCAATAAGAGAATATAACACAATAATATCCGGGCTGCAGCCAAAGGTAGACCAAAAACTTGGCAGATAGAAAATGTCAAGATAACTTTGAACAAACATGGACTAAATGCAAACGCGGCGACATGCCAGGACTTCCCACACTGCATAACGACAAGTGTGAATACGATCAAGTGTAGTTCACCTGGGGATAGACAATAGAGAATCAACAATTCATAGATCCTGACGATGCGTGATGTGAGTTTGATTTCTTTCTCGAAGCGGTAGAACTTTGAAACAATGTTCCATCATCATCATCATCAGGTGCCATGCCGGGTGGCGTAGGCGGTCATGGCTCTCCACAGCTCTCTGTCCACAGTATTATGTATCAAAGTCGTTGTTGTTTCTTTGCCGTGCCAGGTTGTCAAACTGTCTAATATTTTCTCACGTTGTCGCCCTCTGTCTCTGGTGCCTTCAATCTTGCCTGTTGTGATTATGTTCTCTAAACCTGCCTGTCTCATGAAGTGGCCAAAAAAAGATGATTGCCTTTTTCTTATATTGTTGATTAAGGTCCGTTTCGCATTTAACTCTTTTAACACCTCTACATTAGTTTTTCTGGCAGTTCATGGTATTCTCAGCATTCTTCTGTAGAACCACATCTCTGTTGCCTCCAATCTCCCACTTTCCAGTTTGTTTATTGTCCAAGACTCGCACCCATATGTTAGTATAGGGGTTATATAGCAATGCAGAACTCTCTTTCTCACCTCTAATGACAAGGTCATATTACACAGTATATTTTTCATTTTTCTGAATGTTGTTTTTGCCTGTCCTATTCTGCATCTTATTTCTGTTGAACTTCTTCCATAATGTTCCATAGACGCGATATTAGTTCTACACTCCCAAGTCAATATGTATGAACGATAAATCATCCAGCATAGAACATGACGCTAAACAATGGTATGTGTTCATACACATAACACTAAACAATGGTATGTGCTCATACACATAACACTAAACAATGGTATGTGCTCATACACATAACACTAAACAATGGTGTGTGTTCATACACATAACACTAAACAATGGTATGTGCTCATACACATAACACTAAACAATGGTATGTGCTCATACACATAACACTAAACAATGGTATGTGCTCATACACATAACACTAAACAATGGTATGTGCTCATACACATAACACTAAACAATGGTATGTGCTCATACACATAACACTAAACAATGGTGTGTGTTCATACACATAACACTAAACAATGGTATGTGCTCATACACATAACACTAAACAATGGTATGTGTTCATACACATAACACTAAACAATGGTATGTGCTCATACACATAACACTAAACAATGGTGTGTGTTCATACACATAACACTAAACAATGGTATGTGCTCATACACATAACACTAAACAATGGTATGTGCTCATACACATAACACTAAACAATGGTATGTGCTCATACACGTAACACTAAACAATGGTATGTGCTCATACACATAACACTAAACAATGGTGTGTGCTCATACACATAACACTAAACAATGGTATGTGTTCATACATAGGCATGTTTAACTTCACGTTAGAGGAAGTAGGTTGCAGTCATGTACTACTTGTTATATCCAGAGTTAGGTAGATCATCCTCGCATGATAGCGAATGACTGTTCTATAAGTGATCGGGGATCTCAGCCGTAATCTATTCATCAGAGTGTAACGACAGATTACATCAATATTGTGCTTGCTTTCGAAACCAATCTTTTTACATGAATATTTCATGTTTATCTTTATGCCTCTTTACTCGGTGTTCATGTTTATCTTTATCCCTCTTTACTCGGTGCTCATGTTTTCTGCTCAAGTGTCAAAATCAATTTGTAGATAATCGATCACTCAACTTATATCTCTAAGAGCATTCAAAAGGTCAGCACGATGCTCTGTTTTTTCGGCACCCAATTTCGACGTAACATCAAGTATGTCCGTGAGTTTCTGACACCAGCATGATCAGAAAGAAATATGGAATACTGTCAGAGTATATTATTTCATTCAAACACTGCCTTCTTCTTCTTCGTATTCTGTGTTCGTTCTCAAACTCCTGCAGATTAACAGGATGTAGTCCGGAGAACGAAATGTGTTGTGTCATTTTTTATAGCATTGTTGCGATATCTGCACCTCTCGGCCTAACACATTCGACTTCAGCATGGATTTGGGTCACTGACCATATGTGGGATGGGACAGCCAAATCCATCCCATAACTCCTTAGTCGCCTTTTACGACATGCGTGGAATTGGTATGTTCGAGAATAGGGTGACCAGTGCAGATGTTGTGTGGACCTCCGTGAGTAATCAATATCTAACAATAGCGAACGTCTACATTTGGCGATGACATTTTCCTGCGTATTGTTCGCGCCATAGCGGAATTCGAGAGTCGTAATGCCAACGCCTGGATTAGTCGTGGTCTCAGTGTAACGCGCAGTGGTTCTACCAAAATTGCTTTATGCTGCGTCATCCTGGACTGGCTATGCAAGACACGCTCAACAGCTTAACTCTGTACACCTTCTTTGTCTAAGAAAACTCATAACAGTAAGTTGGCAGGATCGTGTACCAGACACGGAAATTCTTCAAAAGGAATATTACGTCTGCTGGACTGGCCATATCTTCCATATTCCAGTGCCTTCCAAAGCGCTTCAAGGATCACCTAAAAAACTCTCTCAAGCAATGAATCATCGATTCTTCCTTCTAAGACACTTCCATTATGATCGAATAGCTTGCCTATCTATCTATCTATCTATCTATCTATCTATCTATCTATCTATCTATCTATCTATCTATCTATCTCTATCTATCTATCTATCTATCTATCTATCTATCTATCTATCTATCTATCTATCTATCTATCTATCTATCTATCTATCTATCTATCTATCTATCTATCTATCTATCTATCTATCTATCTATCTATCTATCTATCTATCTATCTATCTATCTATCTATCTATCTATCTATCTATCTATCTATCTATCTATCTATCTATCTATCTATCTATCTATCTATCTATCTATCTATCTATCTATCTATCTATCTATCTATCTATCTATCTATCTATCTATCTATCTATCTATCTATCTATCTATCTATCTATCTATCTATCTATCTATCTATCTATCTATCTATCTATCTATCTATCTATCTATCTATCTATCTATCTATCTATCTATCTATCTATCTATCTATCTATCTATCTATCTATCTATCTATCTATCTATCTATCTATCTATCTATCTATCTATCTATCTATCTATCTATCTATCTATCTATCTATCTATCTATCTATCTATCTATCTATCTATCTATCTATCTATCTATCTATCTATCTATCTATCTATCTATCTATCTATCTATCTATCTATCTATCTATCTATCTATCTATCTATCTATCTATCTATCTATCTATCTATCTATCTATCTATCTATCTAACTGTCTGTCTGTCTGTCTGTCTGTCTGTCTGTCTGTCTGTCTCCGTGTATGCATGTCTACCTGTCTGCCTGCCTGCCGGACGGCCGGCCAGCCAGTCGGTAGGTCTTTCTGTCTGTCTATCTATCTATCTATCTATCTATCTATCTATCTATCTATCTATCTATCTATCTATCTATCTATCTATCTATCTATCTATCTATATATATATATATATTTATATATATATATCTTCTTCGTCTTCTTTCGTTCACTTGAAACATGTCCATATGTGTAATTATGTCTCCTTAATAAAACTCACTGTCTTTTGTAGTTCATACAGTGTCCCATAGAGCTTTGATTCCAGTGTTGTTTCCTCTGGCCAATATGTCTGGCTCAGCGTTCTGAGACGTAGAATTATAACTTGTTCTGATCTGTTCATAATGTGATAATCATCTTGTGTTGGTGTTTGTGGCTGTCTTATTGACTTGATCATCTGTTTTTTTCTGATGGTAGGTGATTGGTATATCTGGTTGGTCTTCGGCTTTTTTTTCATTTCATATTATTCCACAGTGAGAGGATATCCACTGCATGGTTGCCCTATAATGGTACGACAATTCGCTAAGTAGTTTTTTTCAAGTCTGTTAGTTTTCACGTCTGGAGAGCTTGAAGCACTGACCTTGCATCTGTCAGGAATACCACAGGCTGTAGGTCAGAGTTGGAGTTCAGCAGTTATTTAGCTGCCACACTAATTGCCTGGATTTCTGCATCATAATTATTGCAGAATTTTCCTGTCGGTGTTCTGATTGCATCTCTAGGCTTGTGTGGATATTCTATATATACACCTGCACCTCCATTCCTCACAGCATTCTGTGCTGACCCGTCATTGTATACTTTGACACATATATATTGTGGATATTCCACATCCGGGAAAATGAAGGTGACTGTCCTTCGCTGCACACAGTTCTGTTCGTCCTCGCTTAGTATTCCTTTCACATGGGTCTGAATGAATATTGACATTCCGTGACTCTCACTCCACGGGGTCTGTTCTGGTACAGACATTAACGGGCTGTCAACTTCAGGTAGGTCTGTAAGTTGTCTACGGAGTCGTTTAGCTTGATGGAGAAAACTGTTTCTTTTCAGTCGTCCCATTGCTAGATTTTGGAATCTTTTCTTCATTGGATGACATGGCATACACTGAAAATTCTCCGCTTGAATTAGTACTTTTGTGTCTCTGCGTTCGCAAAGTGTTTGCATTATTCCAATTTTCTGCATCTCTGCTATGGGTGTTGATTTCATTGTTCCCAACATTATTCTAAGTGCCTGGTTTTGCACATTATCTAGATCTTGTAATGTGGTGTTTGATGCAGGACACCACGCAGCTGAACCATATTCCAGGCGTGGTCTTATGCCTTGCTGGTAAACCTTACTGAGTATATTTCCAATGGCCCCCTATGTGGTTCCACATAGTTTTCTCAGAATAGCTACCTTCCTCCTGGCTTTTGTTGTTGCTTTGTTTATGTGCTGCTTCCATTTCAGCTTATCATCAAAAGTAACTCCGAGGTATGTGGGCTGTTTGTCTTCCTTCAAGAGCTCTCCATCTATCTTGATATGAACAGCTTTTTGTTTTGGTGAGAGGGTAAAGAGTGTAGTGCTGCACTTATTTGTGTTAATGCTGACGCACCATCTATTTGCCCATAAGTTTAGGGCATCGATAGCTCTTTGTATTTGTTTAGTGGCCACTGCTGCATGTTCTTCCGTGAACCAGATCACCAGTTCGTCATCATACATTGCCACTTTGATCCCGTGTGGTAGTTCAGCAACTAGGCCATTGATGTAAACCAAGAAAAGTGTGGATGACAGAACTCCTCCCTGGGGACTCCATGCCGCAGTAGAACTTTCTTGCTCTTGCGACCATCTAATTGTACCCTGGCTCTTCTCTTATGCAGGTATGCTTTTACCCATGTGTACATTCTTGAGCTAACCCTGCAATTTCGCAATTTCTTTAGGAGTCCTTCTTTCCAGACCTTATCAAAGGCTTTCATGAGGTCTATCCATGCCACTAGTACCAGTTTCTTATCTTGGAAGGCATCCTCAATCTCTTGGGAGAGGTAGGTTGCCTGATCTTCTGTAGAGTATCACTGTCTGAAACCTGCTTGCTGTGATACCAGAAGGTTTTCACTTTCAATGTACCACTGCATCCTAAGACTGATAATGCGTTCCATTGTTTTGCAAAGACAACTTGTGAGGCTGATGGGCCTGTAGGTAAAGACTGTGTTGCCATCTTTTCCTTATGTGAGGAGTGGTATCATTATTGCTTCTCTCCACGCCTGTGGTACATTACCTGTGGACCAGCTTGTGTTAGATATCTGAAGCAGCTTTGCTCTTGCTGCAATTTCCAGGTTTCTAATCATTTCATTGGACACTCCATCAGCTCCAGGGTCTTTTTCATTTTCAATTTGGATATTGCATGCTCCAGTTCTCTCATTGTGATTGGTGCCTCCATGACTTCAGGTATAGCTTCGCCTTGTCTAATGTTTTGTTTGTTCTCTCGAACCTTATGTTGTCTGTCTTGGCTGAATTTGACGTTATTGTCTTCTGCAAAGGAATCTGCAAAGTAATCAGCTGTATGTTTACCTGTTAAAATGTTTCTATCTTTATGAAGTATGATCCTGGTATTTCTCGCTGTACCTTTATCATTTACTTGTTTTACCAGTTTCCATGATTACCTAGTATCTCTTTCTAGGTTCAGCGACTGTTTTTTTCTTTCCAGCTGCTCCGTATGGCCTGTAACTTGGATCTTTGAAATTTAGCCAAGAAATTCACATATGTTTGCTGATATGTGTTTTGATTTTCTTGGCTAGGTCTGTTCTCTGCCTGCTGTCTAGATGTTTCCATCACATTGTGCAGCTTTTCCAGTTATTGCATGTGTATTGAATGATTACATAACTAGAGATAGTCAATGATTGTATTGTGTTTTCATGCATCAAACATTTTATCGTATGTCGTAACACAAACATATATTTATCTACTAAAATAATCATGTTGTCTGTTGACCAAGTATTATACGTTCATAACTGCTAATACTTTATTGTTCCCGATAGGATGTTGCAGGGAGGTTAAACGGTTGTGTTGACAATCTCATGCCCTTGTTATATTGAGTGTGCGTTTTTTTACTAACATTCCAATACAAAGCCCATCACCTTGCTGTGGATTTTAATACATTGGTCATGTGCATACTCGTATTTAATTGACAAACACATTTACCGTTACAATATTAACGGTTTTGGAATTCAATGTATTGATTCCATTTAAGAAACTGACGCTATAACACACGGGAAATTCCTATAAGTAATATGCTCTCCCTACCAGTATCCACTCAGAAGTGTGCAATCTCAAAATCGCAATCAAATGTTTATACAGCCTTGATACAGATTATGCAGCATTCTTATCATTCCTTAGATGATACACATTGTTATTTCACTTGTACTTGTCACTCCCATATGCCATTTGTTAAATGTGTACAAACAAATTTCATTCCCATTTTTCCTTTCTCTGTTAAATTATCTAATTGATAATAGGATTGAGTCTTGCAGTTCTCCATGCAAGTAAATAGTATACTGAACAGTCATCCCAACCAGATACTAGATCTTTGCATATATATATATATATTTCCTCAGCTCTATTACTACATTAGCCAGACAATGTCTATCCAATAATTCGCTGTTTCTTCTTCTAACTCGCATATTTTATTTCTTATATCTATGAACATCTACGACTGACTCATGTCCATGTATACTTCACATAGTTTGTGCATGCAATGCTGGTCGCTATTATCTGCGTGAATTTATGGTCTTAACTTCGTCACTCGATAATAAACCTTAATGTTGGAACATTCTAACAATAATCTTATATCGAGTACGTATGCATCGTTAGTGCATTCCTGCACTGCCATCATAGCCGCTATCTGGATTATGTCCACTCTTTCCAGATGCACCTGTGACATCGTGATCAGACGGTCATGAAATGCCATATACTAATATTGACATTGCACAGGCAGCACAGCCAGTGTCAGTATGTGCACGTCTGATGATAATCTGTACTGTTACAAACTATCCCCTTCGTTGCTTTCACAATTACGTTGTAATTATAACATGTCGCGTAGAGTATGTCGAACATTAGCCATACATATCTCATTGTTGTCTTCTATATCGATATTGATCTCATGTAACTGTCATCAGCTAGCGTGTATTTCAATCTAGCTTGATACAACAGCAGCTAGCGTGTATGTCACTCTAGCTTGATACAACAGCAGCTAGCATGTATGTCAGTCTAGCTTGATACCACATCAGCAAGCATGTATGTCACTCTAGCTTGATACCACATCAGCAAGCATGTATGTCACACTTGCGTGATACCACATCAACAAGCATGTATGTCACTCTAGCTTGATACCACATCAGCAAGCATGTATGTCACTCTAGCTTGATACGACATCAGCAAACATGTATGTCACTCTAGCTTGATACCACATCAGCAATCATGTCTGTCACTCTAGCTTGATACCACAGCAGCTAGCATGTATGTCACTCTAGCTTGATACCACAGCAGCAAGCAAGTATATCACTCTAGATTGATACCACAGGAGCAAGCATGCATGTCACTCTAGCTTGATACCACAGCAGCAAGCATGTATGTCACTCTAGCTTGATACCACAGCAGCAAGCATGTATGCCACTCTGGCTTGATACCACAGCCGCTAGCGTGCATGCCACTCTAGCTTCATACCACATCAGCAAGCATGTATGCCACTCTAATGTTTCGTTTGTAGCGCAGCATTATATATAATGAGTACACTACATAAACTGAATATACAATTTCAGATAACACAAACATATATATATATATATATATATATATATATATATATATATATATATATATATATATATATATATATATATTATATATATATATATATATATATATCTATATATATCACATGCCTCTTAGCTTTTCATTTGATACATATGTTTACACCATTCGCTAGCATAATTGTATGGTGCATTATTAAATGCTAGTATCCTATCATGCCTGTACTACATAGTCATTATATTCACTCATGCATACTCAGACATAATACAATTGGTGTCTACATATTCATAGTGGCCCGTATACACGATGAGATAACCATATCGGGATGTGCAAGTTTTCTTTGCTGGTCTTAGTGACACACAGTTACCTTCTGCGGATTACATTCCAGCCAATGAACGTTATTGGTCAAGGTAGATGTTCATAGAATAATTAGAACATTTTCTTACATATTTCTGATATTTCAGTTTTAACAAATGAATGATTAATATTTTCATTGATCATACAATACAGAACACAAGTGAGATAGACTTTGTAACACATGCGCTATAGATCACATAGAAATGTGACAGATGTATATTCTTGCTGTGTAGAAACATCCCAATGTCACAGAGATCGGCGTTGAGACATGAATATTATCGGGTTCTACTCGAGAACAGTATCTATCAGTATCTGCCAGAAGTATGCCATTGCATCCCTCCATATTTATTTAGTTAATCGTAGCATCATCATCACTGCAAAATGGTTACGTCCACAGTTGTTTCGATCTCTTCCTGGGTGTATCCACCATTACACTTATACTGACATCACTGGTACTCTGCTGG
>CM067305.1:64883741-64948974 GCA_034231615.1 Meghimatium bilineatum | reverse complement strand
TTATCATTCCAGTAGGGTTTGTAGTTTTTGCGTGCCCCCCTGAGTATGGTTTTACTAGCAGCATGTAGTATACATCTATTAAATACAATCACTGCTCTATTGATGTCTTTGTCCAAGTTCATGTCCTTAGCTAGAACACTGGTTAAATGCTGGTACATTTTCCAGTCTGCCCTTTTATAGTTCCACCCATTGTGCGTGCTGCTGTCCTTTGTAAATTCATTGTGGATTTCCGGAAATACTGGTCTGTGGTCACTACCCCCAATCTGCTTTCCAACAACACGTGTGATGTTCCATTTCAAGCCTGGTGAGTGGAATGCCAGGTCTGGTGTAGAGATGGTTGTGCCATCTCAAGTAGAAGATGTAGTAGGGTGTTGAGTCTGCTGGCTTATTATTAAGGATGAGAGTATTTTCATCCTGTCATCTCTCAAGTTCCTCACCTCTCTTGTTGATATGATTGTAGTGCCAGCTCTGAGAGTGGATGTTGAAGTCAACACACACCATAAGTCTCTCTTTATCTGGAATTGTGTCTAGTGCCAATGGTTTATCATTTGGGCAGCAGTAGTTCAGGAGATGGAATTCTGCACTGTCTGTTGTTAGGTGGAGATATCTTGTATTCTGCCACTTCCATATATACTTCCAGCTGACATGCGCTGATATTGTTTTTAACAAGTGTCAGAGTTCCCACCGTTTCGCCTGTCCTTTATGGCAGACTGGTAGCACTGGTAGCCTCTGATTTTGAAGGCTATATCGCTGCTGAGGTGTGTTTCTTGGATACAGCATATATTAACTTGCTTTTCACTGATGACATTTTCAAGTTCCAAATTGTTGCTGTATCCAACTCTTTTACCGTTGACACCCTCAGCATTCCAGTGCATTATTTTATTGGTCGTTTGTTTGTTTGGCCAGTAGCTCTATCCCCTTGCCTCCTGGCTCCTCGGGGCAATTGAGAAGGACTTCCAGTAACTGAGGTTGAACCCTTTCGAGGTATAGAGCCCGGCATCGTCACTGGCTGAACGTCCGTCTATCTATTTATCTATCTATCTATCTAGTTATCTACATATCTATATATCTATCTATCTACATATCTATCTATCTATCTATCTATCTATCTATCTATCTATCTATCTATCTATCTATCTATCTATCTATCTATCTATCTATCTATCTATCTATCTATCTATCTATCTATCTATCTATCTATCTATCTATCTATATATCTATCTATCTATCTATCTATCTATATATCTATCTATCTCTCTATCTATCTATCTATCTATCTATCTATCTATCTATCTATCTATCTATCTATCTATCTGTCCATCCATCTATCGTTCTATCTATCTATGTTTCTATCTATCTATCTATCTATCTATCTATCTATATATATATATCTATCTGTGTCTAATAATATATATATCTATCTATCTATCTATCTATCTATCTATATATTTATCTCTCTCTTTCTATCTATCAATCTATATATCAATCTGTCTATATATCTATCTATCTATCTATCGATTCGCTAAATCCTTTGGTGCTATTCCACGTCAGGTGTAGAAGAGTTTTATGTAGCCTCTCTTTTATTTCCGTGACCCATTGTTTATGTGATGTCTCTCTAGGTCTGTCTTCACTGTAAATGTATAGCATATCTTGCTGTATTATTTCGTCTGATTGTAGTCTTCTTATGTGTACAAACTATTACATATGTTGTCTCTTATTATATTTCAAGATTGAAGTGGTAGATGTTCCTTGTATAATGCCCTCATTTCTGACTCTTTGTCTCTTAGAGATATTTCTGGAATTTTGCGCAAGCATGCCATTTCAGCTGTCATTCATCATCATCAAGTGCCGTCTCCGCAACGAAGGTTGGCTGAAACGTATCTCCAACATCTCCTGTCTCTTGTCTTGGTGGTGCACTCTGCTAGACTGTAACCTGTCCATCGTGTAATGTTTACTCTCCCACTTGTATCTCTGCCTACCTCTTGCTCGCGTCCCTTTGACTTTACCCTCAAGTAAGGTCTTCAATAGGGTGTCGTGTCTTTTAATATGTCCAAAGTATTTTATTTGCCTGATCTTTATTTCTCTTAGTAGTTCTTTCTTCATATTAAGTGTCTTTAGCACCTCTTTATTTGTTTTTCTTCCTCTGTCCATGATGTTCTCCCTATTCTTCTATATACCCACACCTCAAAGGCATCAATTTTGTCTTCTAATTGTTTATTTAGTGTCCATGTTTCTGAGCCATACATTAATATGGAATAGATGTAGCATTTTATAATTCTCATTTTTAACTTGTTTGTAATTTGTTTAGATATTAATAATTTCCTCATGCCATTGAAGGTACTTTTAGCCATTCCTATTCTCCTTTTAACTCTGTTTCACATCAGCTGTCATTAGTTTACGTTTATCTCGTGCTTTCGTTGTCCATGAATTACGTCAATATATCGTAATCATTTCATGTGTAATCATATCAGCCATATTTGAATCAATGGCATCACAAATGTACCGTTGATGAATTTTAGGGGGTTATCTAATATTAAAATGTTTATTTGAATTTGTTTCGTTTCATTAGCAACAGTTATTGCATGTGTTCAATGATTACATAACTAGAGATAGTCAATGATTGTATTGTGTTTTCATGCATCAAACATTTTATCGTATGTCGTAACACAAACATATATTTATCTACTAAAATAATCATGTTGTCTGTTGACCAAGT
The DNA here is from genome assembly GCA_034231615.1 of Meghimatium bilineatum. Classification (NCBI taxonomy): domain Eukaryota; kingdom Metazoa; phylum Mollusca; class Gastropoda; order Stylommatophora; family Philomycidae; genus Meghimatium; species Meghimatium bilineatum. Next base: position 64,946,258 of record CM067305.1, on the reverse strand, counting down.
ATTATACGTTCATAACTGCTAATACTTTATTGTTCCCGATAGGATGTTGCATGGAGTTTTAAACGTTTGTGTTGAGAATCGCATGCCCTTGTTATATTGAGTGTGCGTTTTTTTTACTAACATTCCAATACAAAGCCCATCACCTTACTGTGGATTTGAATACATTTGTCATGTGCATACTCGTATTTAATTGACAAACACATTTGCCGTTACAATATTAACGGTTTTGAAATTCAATGCATTGATTCTATTTAAGAAATTGACACTATAACACACGGAAATTCCTATAAGTAATGTGCTCTCCCCTACCAGTATCCACCCAGAAGTGTGCAAAACCAAAATCGCAATCAAATGTTGATACATCCTTGATACAGATTATGCAGCCTTCTTATCATTCCTTAGATGATACACAATGTTATTTCACTTGTACTTGTCACTCCCATATGCCTATTGTTAAATGTGTACAACCAAATTTAATTCCCATTTTTCCTTTCTCTGTTAACTGATCCAATTGTTAATAGAATTGAGTCTTGCAGTTTTCCATGCAAGTAAATAGTATACTGAACAGTCACCCCGACCAGATACTAGATCTTTACATATATATATATATATATATATATATATATATATGTTTCCCCAGCTCTATTACTACATTAGTCAGACAATGTTTATCCAATAATTCGCTGTTTCTTCTTCTAACTCGCATATTTTATTTCTTATATCCATGAACCTCTACGACTGACTCATGTCCATTTTATACTTCAAATAGTTTGTGCATGCAATGCTGGTCACTATTATCTGCGTGAATTTATGGTCTTAACTTCGTCACTCGATAATAAACCTTAATGTTGGAACATTCTAACAATAATCTTATATCGAGTACGTATGCATCGTTAGTGCATTCCTGCACTGCCATCATAGCCGCTATCTGGATTGTGTCCACTCTTTCAGTTGCACCTGTGACATCGTGATCAGACGGTCATGAAATGCCATATAATAATATTGTCATTGCAGAGGCAGCACAGCCAGTCGGCAGTATGTGCACGTCTGATGATAATCTGAACTGTTACTAACTATCCCCTTCGTTGCTTTCACAATTACGTTTGTAATTATAACATGTCGCGTAGAGTATGTCGAAGATTAGCCATACATATCTCATTGTTGTCTTTCTATATCGATATTGATCTCATGTAACTTTCATCAGCTATGTCACTCTAGCTTGATACCACAGCAGCTAGCATGTATGTCACTCTAGCTTGATACCACATCAGCTAGCATGTATGTAACTCTAGCTTAATACACCAGTAGCTAGCGTGTATGTCACTCTAGCTTGATAAAACAGCATCTAGCATGTATGTCACTCTAGCTTCATACCACAGCAGCAAGCAAGTATATCACTCTAGCTTGATACCACATCAGCTAGCATGTATGTCTCTCTAGCTTGATACCACATCAGCAAGCATGTATGCCACTCTAGCTTGATACCACATCAGCAAGCATGTATGTCACGCTAGTCTGATACCACATCAGCTATCATACATGTCACTCTAGCTTGATACCACATCATCAAGCGTGTATGTCACTCTAGCGTGATAGCAGCTAGCATGTATGCCAATCTAGCTTGATACCACATCAGCAAGCATGTATGTCACTCTAGTATGATACCACATCAGCAAGCATGTATGTCACTCTTGCTTGATACCACATCAGCAAGCAATGAATGTCACTCTAGCTTGATACCACATCAGCAAGCATGTATGTCACTCTAGCTTTATACCACATCAGGAAGCGTGTATGTAACTCTAGCTTAATACCACATCAGCAAGCATGTATGTCACTCTATCTATCTTGATACCACAGCAGCAAACATGTATGTCACTCTAGCGTGATACCACATCAGCTAGCATGTATGTCACTCATGCTTGATACCACAGCAGCAAGCATGTATGTCACTCTAGCTTGATACCACAGCAGCAAGCATGTATGTCACTCTAGCATGATACCACATCAGCAAGCATGTATGTCACTCTTGCTTGATACCACATCAGCAAGCAGGAATGTCACTCTAACTTGATACAACATCAGCAAGCATGCATGTCACTCTAGCTTTATACCACATCAGGAAGCGTGTATGTAACTCTAGCTTAATACCACATCAGCAAGCATGTATGTCACTCTATCTATCTTGATACCACAGCAGCAAACATGTATGTCACTCTAGCGTGATACCACATCAGCTAGCATGTATGTCACTCATGCTTGATACCACAGCAGCAAGCATGTATGTCACTCTAGCTTGATACCACAGCAGCAAGCATGTAATGTCACTCTAGCTTGATACCACAGCAGCAAGTATGCATGCCACTCTAATGTTTCGTTTGTAGCTGCATTATATATATATATATATATATATATATATATATATATATATATATATATATATATATATATATATATATATATTATATATATATATATATATAGTATATATATATATATATATATAATATTAATATATATATATAATATATATATATATATAATGATTACAATACATAAACTGAATATACAATTTCAGATAACACAAACATATACTATATATATAAATAGCACATGCCTCTTAGCTTTTCATTTGATACATATGTTTACACCATACGCTAGCATAATTGTATGGTGCATTATTAAATGCTAGTATCCTATCATGCCTGTACTACATAGTCATTATATTCACTCATGCAAACTCATACATAATACAATTGTTGTGTACATATTCATAGTGGCCCGTAAACACGATGAGATAGCCCATATCGGGATGTGCAAGTTTTCGTTGCTGGGTCTTAGTGATAACACAATTACCTCCTGCTGATTACATTCCAGCCAACGAACGTTATTGGTCAAGGTAGGGTGTTCGTAGAATAATTAGAACATTTTCTAACATATTTCTGATATCACAGTTTTAAAAATGAATGATTAATATTTTCATTGATCATACAATACAGAACACAAGTGAGATAGACTTTGGAACACATGCGCTATAGATCACATAGAGATGTGACAGATGCATATTCTTGCTGTGTAGAAACATCCCAATGTCACAGAGATCGGCGTTGAGACATGAATACTATCGGGTTCTACTCGAGAACAGTATCTATCAGCATCTTCCAGAAGTATGCCATTGCATCCCTCCATATTTATTTAGTTAATCGTAACATCATCATCACTGCAAAATGGTTACGTCCACAGTTGTTTCGATCTCTTCCTGGGCGTATTCGCCATTACACTTATACTGACATCACTGGTCCTCTGCTGGTTGACCATCATTCTACTGTGCCCTTCCAAAAAATATATTATAGCAATCATCAAATCAATAAACCCATACCCTTCAGGGTCGTAGGGGTACCACATTGGATGCTTCAGCACACATAGTTGTCCAGCGAATTCTATCTTCAGCGATGCGGATAGACCATTATTTAGACCAGCGATAGACCAGAGATTATAGAAATACACCATTTTAAACCCTGATCTTTAATCCTGACAATTGAAATGGAATAATCATCCACACTAGTCTCACTAAAGCTTGTTATATCTCTTATGAGGTTTAAAATGTCAACTCGAACCATTGTCCCATCGCTCTGTTCCACACTATGCGATTTCCTCCATAGCATCTTGCAGAATGTAAACAACATCTCGTTCTCAGTGCAAGTTAAGTCTTTCTTGCCGTCCATCATTAGTTTCTTGCTGTCTTTGAGGTTGTAAATATTCCACGTTTCTCCTCAAGTCTGTGTTTTCAGTTTGTGTCCGCATATTCTTCTTGCCTTCACATATTTAGTGGTAGATGATTTCACAGAAGAATGTATATTTTTTGTCCGTGGTTATAATGATTCACTCAGACAAAATGTTAAAGTGGTATCATAGTTCAAATCATATAAAAGGCACTGTCTAGTAGTTGTCGTTTACCTTGCCATTAGCCTATCTTAATGTTTTCCATCCACCCTATTCTTGGCATATCTAAGACAGTATGTCTAAATTTTATGATTTTGTTATATTTATATTTCTGTGTTTTTGATTGAGTTTCCTGATTGAGCTCGGATGAAGTTGTTGAGAACAATCCTGCACGATTGATCTTTGAAAAATACACTTGAAAAGCTGTTTGCATTGCCAGTTTAATATCATTCTCAATACTTATACTTCTTACAAAAGAGCAACAATTTTCAAGGGGAAACATCCGCCATGGACTACAGAATGTGTACTCTGTCACCACATTTGTAACTACTGATGTCATTTGGTCAAATATATACGTCATCACAACAGATGACATAGCTCGCCAACGATCCCTGAAAGTACAATGCATATGAGTATTTGTAATATTTGTTATTACGAATACTACCGACAATATGTTTTAGTTTCTTTTTTTTTAATACTGATTCTAGGTTTCAGTACGTGATAATTAGACCTATATCAATGGTTTTACACAACACATCGTGTAGTGTGTATCATATATAACATATTGTGTCGTGTGTAGCATACATAATACAGTGTGTCGCGTGTAGAACACATTTGTGGCTATATTTGTGTCTATAGTTTAGCTATATCACTATTAATCATATTTAAAATTGAACAATAGTAATAATATGTAACTGAGATGTTCCTATAACAGGAAACCACCAAGTCTGAAATAGTCTACATCCATACAATGCGCATAATTAGTGCAGAAATTGAAACACTCCATGTCTATGCCTTGATTATTACATGAGCCATACAAATATCAAAAGCATATTGCAGTTTGTAAAATAATCGAAAACGAAAGAGAGATGAATTGTTTGAGCATGTAAGTATATTAATAAATATCAGCAACAGAAACGATGTTATATATCACTTCGAGTTTTAATGCACATCCTGAAACAAATACAGAAGGAATAAAAAATAACATAAAGGACCTTTCAACTACAGAAGAGACACGGTTAACGACAACGGTTGCAAATTAATATATACATGCATTAAGCACAACCTGTTAATAGCTAACAACTTCTTTATGCGTAGACAGTCAGAAGTGTACACGTAGTATAACTGGAACAGCTTGGAATGCAGGAGTCAGATATAATTCATACTCACAAAAAGAAAGAATAGATGAAAAATTACAGAGTAATACCTAACATGTGTGCAGATACTGACCATAAGGCATAAATAATAAAAGTCAAATCAGTTATAGTGATAAATAGCAAGCATAAGAAAAACATCAGCATACAGGACACCTAGATATATAGAAATTGAAAGAACTAAACATTCGTGAAAATATACCCAGGAAGCTGAAGCAGAATTCGAAAAGCTACAAGAAAACACCCATCACACAGAACAAGGTTTGAGAATTTCAAAAATGTCATAATTTAAACAGCAGGAAATATATATGGATATAAAAACCACAAAGGGACGAAACAAAACATCACAGCTTGGAGACAGAAGAGATAAAGGCGGCAACGAAAGATTTTTTTTAAATTCAAAAAATGGGCAAAAAGCAAAACACATTAAGATTACTAAGCATACAGGACAGCAAAGATTAACACCAAAAAAAGTATCAAAGATGCAAAAATTAAATCATGACAAGAATATGTAGAAATGCTCAACATGGACACAAAAAGGCACCACGGATGGTCAACGAAAAAGTACAAAACATGAGATGTAATAAAGACACTTACGAACTAACATAAATAATCAACGATGAACATGGCAACATGCTAAATAGGCCCTAAGAAATCATGGAAAGATGAAAAAAATTACTGCATCAAACTTTTAAACTTAAAGGAAGGCGATAAGATCACAACAATAAATACAATAGAAGAAGACCTAGAACCGTACATGCTGACATCCCAAATTTAAGACGCAGTTAAAGATGCACCAAACAACAAAGCACCAGGAATAGACGGCCACCTATAGAACTACTAAAAATGCCATCATCGACAGGTATAAAGTCGCTACACAGATTGTTCAATGTGTTATCATCATCATCAAGTGACATATTCTTTCCAGAACGTAGTCTTTCCTATGGATCTCTTAAATTCTCCGCGGTCGTGAGCAAGTTGCCATGCATCTTCTAGTGACATGATGAGGCATTCTTGAATGTCTTTTGTCCAACGGCGTCTTGGTCGGCCTTTGCTCCTGTCAATGTGCTATGGAAAACACAAAAGACACCACAGGAGTGGAATACAGCAGTGATTATACCCATCTGGAAAAAAAGGCAGTATGAGGGACTGCACTAAATATAGAGGCATTTTACTATTAAGTCACATATAAACATTCTTTAGCAAGATTCTTGAGAAAAGAATGAACCCATATATAGAACCACGGCTAAACAGCACACAGATGAGTCTGCGCGAAAATAAAAGCTGTACGTGTATATGCAATCTCCGTCATCAAACAACTTTCAGAAAGAACAATAGAACATAACCATGACTTACCTTTTGGCTTTCGAAGAGCAAGAGTGGATAGAGCACAACTATGGATAACACTACAGACATATTGTGTTCACAACATCTGATGTGTCTATGTACACTTTGAGATCAAGATACAACAAAAATAGGTAGATGTGTTAACAAAATCAAACATAAAACAACCTAACAACGAGAAATAGGGACAGACAACGTTTCGACTTAAAACGCATTTATCAGGACAAAAGAGAGACAACAGTGCAAATAGTCGTACATGGAGACAAACGTAGTTATGATAGGGAGGAAATGAAAGCAGAGACAGCAAATAGATATCGGAGGAAGCAAGGATGGAGCAGCATAGCAGGGAGGAAGAGGGTGTGAGAAGGAGAGGTAATGAGAGGAAAGTGCACAGAAGTAGGTGTGGCGTTAAAATGAATATGGTAAGGTAGCAAATAAAGTGAGATAAATAAGGATAAATCAAGATACTTTTCTCAGAAGTGACCACAGGCAGTGAGTGTTTTATCTCTTGATTTTACACTTCGAGATGGCTGACGAAACGGCAGTCACAACATATATAGGAATGGACATGCCCCCAGTGCAGTGACCTATGTTCCTACTCAAGGATCAATAATAGTTATATATATATATATATATATATATATATATACCAAGTTAAAAGTTATGTATTGTATTTCTAAATACTGCATGTATCAATATAAACATAACATGCAGAGTGGGTTAATGGAATATTGACTTAATAATAAACGATATTTCAAATAGTTATACAGTCAATGAATGATCAGGAACAGGGAATCTTCCTTTGGAAAACGTGTTACCGACGCTTGGTAGGAATTAACTATATTTACGGCAAAGCAAATATATTCGAACGGTAGCACATAGACACCAGTAAATGTTATCACGAACCACTTTTGGTGTCATGAAAAGGTGTAAACGTGTTTTGTTTAGACACGTAACGAGACACGACTCGCTTTCTAAAACTATTTCGCAATGATTAGTCGTGGGTGAAAGGAGACGATGGGATCAGATACTATAATGGATATACATATTTAAACAATTGTTTAGGGAGTTATTATCTTCAATCCTCCGAATGCCTAACAATATTGTGAGAGTTTTGTGGTTGGTACCTCTTCCTCCATGAATTGTTATGTTTCATGTTATTATTATTATTATTATTATTATTATTATTATTATTATTATTATGCGTCAGTAATGATTTGTTTTAAAGTGACGCCTTGATCATCTTCAATAGAAACTTAATATATATTTGAATTGCTTCAGAATGTCCTAGAAATTGGTTTGGACCTGACTGCAGGTATCAGTGTCACTGTTCTGAAGAAATCACATGCGGACCAGACGGAGAATGTAATGGCACATGTCAATCGAAATTCTTTGGTCCAAGCTGTCAGTACAGTATGTGTGCATATAATATGTATTATTAATTGCTGTATTTAACACTAGTAGTAAGTGTAGTGGACGATTCAAATGTGATATGTGATGTTTTAGGTAAGATAAATACGAGTATCTAACTATGTGTGTTGCATGTTCAAGTGATCTGTATAGTTTGTCCATATTGTGTTGTGAGTGGCATTTTAATGTGGTCATGATATCCTGTGTCCATCTACTTTGAGTGCCATGTTCAGGTTGATAATATATATTATGACCATCTACTGTGAGTGTCATGTTCAGATAGTCACTGTTATCGTGTGTACAACTGTTTTCATTGTTTAAGTGTTATTTGATATAGTTTGTCAATATATTGTGTATGTGATTGTTTATCATTTTCGTCGCCAAGTCACCATTCCATCCACCATGGCCGCGTACCTTCATATATGTATCATACTTGTTATGTTTCCTAGATAGAACATTTCTGTTTACTCAGTTTTGATTTTGCATTCAACTATATCAGAGTATTTCTTCACTGTCGTTGATATTCGTACATGATATTGTGCCACATCAATTGTTAGATATTTCGCATTGCATGTGTCTCAGTTTGCTGTGTTTGTTAATAATCCCGTCAAATACAGATATGTCGGGCCATTGGTTCAAATAAAACGGTGACACAACGCATTTTGTTCTCTGAACTACATTCTGCTGGAACTATAGTGGGTGGTTTGTCTAGTGGGTCATTGCTGAGATCCACAGATGCAACAGCAATCGTATGTCTTTCTGCTAGTACACGACTTAGAGGATCACATTGTTTCTTAAGATATCAAGTGAATGCAAAATGATGTCAGTGCTGCATTTTAATCCCGTTATGGAGTTGCAGGGAGGTTGTGAGTGTCGTGTGTGATAAAGGTAATTGCTTGTGCTATTGCCACTTCATATACAAGATTTGATCATAATTTACCCTACGACAAACAATAACAAGCATGTAGTTCTTACCACTAGTCGAACCCTGGGTCTCATGATTGTGAGGACAACGCTCTAAATACTCGACTATATACCACACCGGTTAAAAAATATCCTAATGTGTATTAGTTGTGCTAGTTGTAAGTGTTTAGTAGACAGTTTCAGTACGTAGTATGTAATGTTTTCTTGACAAATAAGTGTAGCTACATTTCATTACAAAATAACCAACATCAATTAGTAGGACAAAATCACAAACATTTATTGATGATGAAACGAGCAAACGTCAATTATGGAAGCTGTCAGTGCTGTAATTTCTTGACAATGTATATACACTGCCGAATAATGAACATAAGAAATGATAAAATCAGGAGAAGAATCAGCATAAGACCATGCACATAATACATCGAGAAACAAGAAATAAATGGTTTCTACACCGTATGAGAAAGACCCATAACCAACTACCGACAAGAGTATACACATGAGAAGATAAACTGACAAGGTAAGATCTATAAACAGATGGATAAATAATTGCAACACAACCATAAGGAAATAAGAATTCAACTTAGCAAAGGGGATACATCCTGCCTTGGATAGACAACTAAAGATCCAAGTCACAACGGTTATGTTTAAGTGGTAAGCATGGATATTCTTATAAGTATCCACTGGGAATATATAATAAACGATATGGGGGTCACCCAGAAGTAGACGATTAAGATGGATAGGTCATGTGTGAAAAATGAACAATATCTGTATTGTTTGGTCAATTTCACGAAGGGAAAAGAGTTAGAGGTTGACCACTCCTGATATACAATGACGTATGCTTCATTGAAAGACGTTACGATTAACCATGTTTGGCTAGAACTTTGTTTTATAAATGTCTGCTCTGAGCAAAGGTGGAACTTTGAAACACTTTTGAGAGGCAGACTGATGATGATGCTCGTCCGTCGTAATCGACGATGATCAAAAACTCAAACATAATAATAATAACAAGAAGTAATTTTTAGAAAAACAATAAAGTTAATAGTGTGTATTTAAGTTAACAACAAGTCCAATGCGATCACACAATGTTCTTCTGCAGAAATCACAACTGTATATGGTGTCTATGGGACGTTGAGATGATTTGTTTCTTATTTTCTACTTGCCGCATATTTAATTAGCATGGATAAGCTAGTAATTGGCTTGAGAAATGATTAGCGCTGAATGTGGTTTACAGTTTGGAAGAGTTTAGCTAATCGTCATCTTCACTCTATTTCCTGAGTTGTACATGAGAGGCAGACTAGATCACAAGCGACGTACAGGAAAAGCAAATGCCAATGTAAAACAACAATTCCTACTCACTCTACAATTAGCACCAGCTAAACAACACACCAGCTTGTCAAATAACCATTTAAATCACACAACACGCCATATACTTTATCAGTATTCGTTTCTGTGTGTTTCATGCATTGTAATTAACTTTCATTAGAAAAATATCCGCGTTTATTATTCGTGCAGTTATATTGTATCAGAAGTACTGACTGCGTGTATAATACGTGTAACTCAAAAGTATTTATCATTCATATACTTGTCATATAATTTCTCATGACACTTTTGTTACTAACGAAACAAATGACAAGTCCACGGTCTGTAACCATGTTCTGTCATGTTGTTCTGGTGCTCGCTATCCTATTGTTTCACGCATACATTCGATACATCATTTGTACAGACGCATTTAGTTTTCATTTTTTTCAGTGGACTCATTCGCTTCGGAAGCTCTCCCGTCGACTGAACCATACTTATTGGATGGTCTTTATACAACATGCAATCCAGACGCACAATCAACTAAAGTCGAGGTCGTTTTGAACATGTCGGTGACATTCTCTTGGTATCGATTAATAGTAAATAACACAAGTCGCGTGGGTGAGTTATTCAGTATGTTTGTCTGTACCCGATAAGTATATCGTAATTTTTGAATAAATTTCTGAGCCGGTCTGATAACCTTGTGATAAGGCATCAACGTCAGGTAACTGCAAATAGTTGGAAATAGTGATATTTTGTGGGGGGGGGGGAGGTGGAGGGGGCATATACAACCAGACAAATGTGAAAATTAACATAGATAGGTAAAAGTGTTAACAATATACGTACATAACACTATCTAGCAACGATACACTTAAACATACGACGTTTCGACTAAAAGCGTTCACCAGAGACAAAAAACATAAATAACACAAAAAACAAACTGCACATAGAGACACACATTTGATATGATGGCGATCAGACGATATTAACGAGAGAATTGATGCTAATACGGGAGAAGCAAGAGTAAATCAGCATTAAAATGATAAAAGCATAACAGAAAGACACACGTGATAAGTTACGAGAGCAAGCGCAAGGACAAAATCAAAGTACTGAAGTAATCAAAATAATAAGACGTGATGAAACACAAATTCAAATCTAAAAATGTACTTACCTAGATGGTGTACATATCTAATATGATGGAGGTGTGCAGACAAAGAAAGATAAAAGTAAACAGGTAGAGATAACAGTCCACAGAAATGTAGACATGTAACGACGAGTCCAATAGTGATCAATATCAACATAATTTTTTTTTCATAGTAAACTCTAGAACTCAAGGAAGATGTAAGGATGATCCAGGTAAATCGAGATTAGATAAAAGCTAGAAGTAAGGGGCCAATGTATCGGTCAGGTAAATACAAAACACGTTGGACCGGCCTGTACACTGAAATGAAATGAGGGAGAGAAGGACGAGAGTGTTACCCACACGGAGATATGCTGGAGACGACGAGAACAGTTATGGCTATAACAAATTAACCATGACCAGACTAAAGTAGCATATAACAGCAGAAAGAAGTTGGACGAGCATGGAATGCATCAAGAGAAAAATACATTTATGGGAAAGTGTTGTGAGAGAAGGAGAGAAGTAGGGGCAAAGATTTAGAAAGAATCCGTAGCATGAAACCGGAGAATAGTCACTTAAATATATACAGATATGACTGAGGAGGTGCACATGCGATGGGTGCAAAGGAGATGCAGAGAAAACAGTACTAACCAAATGGATCCGCATCAGACATTCGCGTCGTAAGATGTGATTACTGTATGGAAGTAGACAGAGAGATGATCTGTAATATGAAGACAGAGCTAGAGTGGTAACTCATCCGCATCACTGAGGATATAATTCGCTGGATTCTTCTTCTTCTTCTTTCCTTCACTTGAAACATGTCTATATCTGTAACTCTGTCTCCTTAATAAAACTCACTGTCTTTTGTAGTTCATACAGTGTCCCATAGAGTTTTGATTCCAGTGTTGTTTCCTCTGGACAATATGACTGCCTCAGCGTTTCATGCTCAGAACACTCTTGAAGTATATGTTTGGCACTCTGTGCTGCATGTCCACATGTACACATGGCTGTGTTGCCAATCTTGAACTTTGTATACATGTGACTGCGGAGTCGGTTGTGTCCTGTTCTGAGACGTAGAATTATAACTTGTTCTGGTCTGTTCATAATATGGTAGTCATCTTGTGTTGGTGTTTGTGGCTTTCTTATTGACTTGATCATCTGTTTTTCTGATGGTAGGTGATTGGTATATCTGGTTGGTCTTCGGCAGCACCTTCCTTAGCCAGTTGGTCTGCTTTTTCATTTCCTGGTATTCCACAGTAAGAGGGTATCCACTGCATGGTTACCCTATACTGGTAAGACAATTCGCTAAGTAGTTTTTTCAAGTCTGTTAGTTTTTCAGACTGGAGAGCTTGAAGCACTGACCTTGCATCTGTCAGGAATACCACAGGCTGTAGGTCAGAGTTGGAGTTCAGCAGTTTTTAGCTGCCACACTAATTGCCTGGATTTCTGCATCATAATTATTGCAGAATTTTCCTGTCGGTGTTCTGATTGTATCTCTAGGCTTGTGTGGATATTCTATATATACACCTGCACCTCCATTCCTCACAGCATTCGGTGGTGACCAATCTGTGTATACACTGACCCATATATCTTGTGGATATTCCTCATTCAGGAAACTGAGGGTGACTGTCCTTCGCTGCACACTCTTCTGTTCGTACTCGCTTAGTATTCCTTTCACATGGGTCTGAATGTATATTGGCATTCCATGCCTTTCACTCCACGGGGTTTGTTCTGGTACAGGCCTTAAGGGGCTGTCAACTTCAGGTAGGTCTGTAAGTTGTCTGCGGAGTCGTTTAGCTTGATGGATAAAGCTGCTTCTTTTCAGTCGTCCCATTGCTAGATTTTGGAATCTTTCCTTCATTGGATGACTTGGCATACACTGAAACTTTACTGCCTGAATTAGTACTTCTGTGTCTCTGCGTTCGCCAAGTGTTTGCATTCTTCCCATTTTCTGCATCTCTGCTATGGGTGTTGATTTCATTGCTCCCAACATTATTCTAAGTGCCTGGTTTTGCACTTTATCTAGATCTTGTAATGTGGTGTTTGATGCAGGGCACCATGCTGCTGAACCATATTCCAGGTGTGGTCTTATGCCTTGCTGGTAAACTTTACTGAGTATATTCCCACTGGCGCCCCATGTGGTTCCATTTAGTTTTCTCAGGATAGCTAACTTCCTCCTAGCTTTTGTTGTTGCTGTGTTTATGTGCTGCTTCCATGTCAGTTTATCATCAAAAGTAACTCCGAGGTATGTGGGTTGTTTGTCTTCTTTCAAGAGCTCTCCATCTATTTTGATATGACCGGCTTTTTGTTTTGGTGAGAGGGTAAAAAGTGTAGTGCTGCACTTATCTGTGTTAATGCTGACGCACCATCTATTAGCCCATAATGTTAGGGCATCGATAGCTCTTTGTATTTGTTTAGTGGCCACTGTCGCATGTTCTTCTGTGCACCAGATCACCAGGTCGTCAGCATACATTGCCACTTTGATCCCGTGTGGTAGTTCAGCAACTAGGTCATTGATGTAAACCAAGAAAAGTGTGGGCGACAGGACTCCTCCATGGGGGACTCCATGACGCAGTACAACTTTCTTGCTCTTGCGACCATCTAATTGTACCCTGGCTCATCTATTATGCAGGCATGTTTTTACCCATTTGTACATTCTTGAGCTAACCCTGCAATTTCGCAATTTCTTTAGGAGCCCTTCTTTCCAGACCTTATCAAATGCTTTCCTGAGGTCTATCCATGCTGCTAGTACCAGTTTCTTTTCTTGGAAGGCATCTTCAATCTCTTGGGAGAGGTAGGTTGCATGATCTTCAGTAGAGTAGCACTGTCTGAAACCTGCTTGCTGTAATACCAGAAGGTTTTCACTTTCAAGGTACCACTGCATCCTAAGATTGATAATGCGTTCCATTGTTTTGCATAGACAGCTTGTTAGGCTGATGGGCCTGTAGTTGGAGACTGTGTTGCCATCTTTTCCTGATTTGAGGAGTGGTATCATTATTGCTTCTCTCCACGCCTGTGGTACATTACCCGTGGACCAGCTTGTGTTAAAGATCTGCAGTAGCTTTGCTCTTGCTGCAATTCCCAGGTTTCTAATCATTTCATTGGACACTCCATCAGCTCCAGGGGACTTTTTCATTTTCAATTTGGATATTGCATGCTCCAGTTCTCTCATTGTGATTGGTGACTCCATGCATTCAGGTATAGGTTCGCCTTGTCCAATATTTTGCTGGTTCTCTCGAACCTCCGTTTGTTTGTCTGGGCTGACTTTGATGTTATTGCCTTCTGCAAAGGAATCTGCAAAGTAATCAGCTGCATGTTTACCTGTTAAAATGTTTCTATCTTTATAAATTGTGATCCTGGTATTTCTACCTGTACCTTCATCATTTAGTTGTTTTACAAGTTTCCATAATTTCCTAGTATCTCTTTCTAGGTTCAGCAACTCTGTTTTTTTCTTTCCAGCTACTCCGTCTGGCTTGTAACTTGGCTCTTTGAAATTTAGCCTTTGTTTGCTGATATTTGTTGTGATGTTCTTGGCTAGGTCTGTTCTCAGCCTGCTGTCTAGATGTTTCCATCTCATTTTGCAGCCTTTCCAGTTCATCATTCCAGTAGGGTTTGTAGTTTTTGCGTGCCCCCCTCGGCATGGTTTTACTAGCGGCATGTAGTATACATCTATTAAATTCACTCACTGCTCTATTGATGTCTTTGTCCAAGTTCATGTCCTTAGCTAGATAACTGGTTAAATGCTGGTACATTTTCCAGTCTGCCCTCTTATAGTTCCACCTAGTGAGCGTGCTGCTGTCCTTGGTAAATTCATTGTGCATTTCCAGAAATACTGGTCTGTGGTCACTACCACAAAGCTGCTTTCCGTAGAGGTGTAGAGGTGGTGTGCCATGCTCTCGAGTAGAAGGTTGGTGAGTCAGCTGGCTGGTTAATAAGGATGATATTATTTTCATCCTGCCAGCTCTCAAGTTCCTCACCTCTCTTTTCGATATGATCATAGCCCCAGCTCTTAGAGTGGCTGTTGAAGTCACCACACACCATAAGTCTCTCTTTATCTGGAATTGTGTCTAGTGCCAATGGTTTATCATTTGGGCAGTAGTAGTTCAGGAGATGGAATTCTGCACTGTCTGTTTTTAGGTGGAGCATCTGGTATATTGCCCCTTCCATATATACTCCCAGCTGACATACGCTGATATTGTTTTTAACAAGTGTCAGATTTCCACCCTTTCGCTTGTCCTTTCGGTCAGATCGGTAGCACTGTTAGCCTCTGATTTTGAAAGCTATGTCGCTGCTGAGGTGTGTTTCTTGGATACAGCATATATTAACGTGTTCTTCACTGAGGACATTTTCAAGTTCCAATTTTTTGCTGTATCCATCTCTTTTACTGTTGACACCCTCAGCATTTCAGTGCATTATTTTTATTGGTCGTTTAAAGTTTGTTTGGCCAGTAGCTATATTCCCTTGCCTCCTGGCTCCTCGAGGCAATTGAGAAGGACTTTCAGTAACTGAGGTTGGGCCCTTTCGAGGTATAGGGCCCGGCACCGTCCCTGCTTGAACGTCCGCCACAGGGCAGGCACCATAACTTTTTATAGATACAGACATGTTTCTATTGTGTTTTGTGCGTGGCATCCTGATTATCTGTGCGCCTTTTGGCTGGATGCCTCCGTCTTCAGCACTCTACTTACTTGGGCAGGACTATGGTCCTGCTCGAATGGGACTGCCCGACCAGTCTTAGTTTCCTGATGGCTGAACTAAGCCCCATCACCACGGCACGGTGCTGGCCTTGATGGGGATTCGCTGGACGACTATTTGTGCTAAATCATGGTAGCCCTACGGCCCTTAAGGGTTATAGGTTTACTGATTGTTTGATACATTGACACTGTAGACCTACCTACAGTCAACTTTCCTATCTACCGGTGTTCAACTGGTAGTATATTCTTGCCGAAGACAACGGCAACTTAAGGGTGCCTAGATATTTGCAAAGCATAGTCTCAATTCCATTCTTCATGTATTATAATGTGTAATTCACAAATCATTAAGTGTTACCGATGATTTACTGATTTGTAAACAAATGACGTATGCACTCAGAGAAAATGAATATAAATAGCGAGGGAAGGAACGTTAGTTTCAAAATAGGGACATGGATGGCAGAACTCCGTGAAATAGAAGATGATTTAATCCTTGAAGAAGCTGGACAGATGACATCAAATAATGCATGAAGATATCATTGCAGGAGGCAGGCAGATTGGTATATGATAGAGTTGTGTTCAGGACACCGATGGTAAAGATAACGTTCTGGGGACATATATGTCACGTGATAATGATGAACTACAGCCACATATAGCAAATACATTGAAAGAACAGTTATGGAAAAAGTAGAGCTATGCTGTTGTTGATGAAACATGCCAAGTGTTGTATTTAATTGATATAAATACCTCCCATACTTAGTTAGTGTACAAGTAAGACATGATATGAATTTGCACAGTTTAAAAAAAATCAGAATTAGCAAATTAAAGATAAACAACTTAACTGGATTTTAGATAATATTCAAGAGAGATTGTCACAGCTAGAAATCGTATAATTCTCTACAAGTAGAATGAGTCTGATCGAAATAAACATAGGAATACCTTAAAGAATTCCATTGGAAAAGCTAAAAGTAATTTACAAACTGCGGTTAAACAACACATTTTTCATAATGTGGCACATACGGACAAAAAAATCAAACTGGCCCCAATTTTTTAAAAGAAAAGTTGATTTATGTAAGAGCTGCAAAATTCAGGAGGCGTTATAACAGTAGCACATGTTGTTTGGATTTAAGCTGGGTTTTGTTTCAATCTCCATCTTGCTACATATTAGTTGAAAACAATCACAAATATTATGTCTACCACACCGAAGCACATTACGATATATAACTTCTCAATCGCCGCAGTTTATTACTAACTGTAGTATATCTCAGTACCGGAAACTGAAGCAGAACCAGCTAACTGGACTAGAAGAGATTGTAGCTGTTCAAACATTTGATGAGACTTACGTTAACTTTTCAATAATCTACTTCCTGGGAACAATTAATGGGCAACATTGATAATTCAAAAGAATCTGCTACATCAGTAATACAGTCCCTTACCTCCCCTCCTGTTGTGCCCTCCCTGTGTCCTCTTGGCTCCCTCCCACCCGCACTTTACTTTCTTGCGTGACGAATGTCCGTCTCGGGGCTTTTGTCGATCCACCACGTCCTTTTTTCCACCTCTTCATTATTCTCATCCTATATTATCTTTTCTCTATGGCTATTTGGATGTAGTCATGGTTCCCACCCACACCCTCCTTCTTAGTTGTTCGCCTTACGCCCCTGTAATTTCATCAGTTGGTGTTCACTGTGCCCTACCTGTCCTGCAGGTTATTATCTTATCTCGTTGTTCTCCCTTTCGCGGGTTTTTTTTTTTTTTGCACTGTGGCTCACGGGTATTTACTACTCATGTGGCATGTCTGTATTTTTCTAACCTGTACCAATACGTGCTACAATGTCCCTTGATAAAAATCTGGCTTTCTCTGTCAATTTCTACTTTCTTGCCATTATGTGTGTGATCATTCAGATGGAAGGAACACAGACTAGAATCTGCATCAGTTAAGATACTGCACTATTTTAAATTCATATATCACCATTATCTGCTCATAATCTATTCCTGATATTTGCTCTTCCTAGTTTGTTCCTGCTTTGTGTGGCCTCTTTCTCTCTCCTCTCTCTCTCCCACATGATCTATAATACCATCAATGTTGCTCTTCGCTAATATTACGATTGTTTGTCTGCAATATTCATTCTCTATTACCTCTTTGGACGTAAATATTTTTAATTTATTTTTAAATTACTTGCTATTATATCTTCTCCTTTTTCCATCTCACTTTCTTCAGTCTATTTTCCCCTCCCTACTTACTACTATCTTCGCTATACTCCTTTATGTTCTTGATTAGCTGTTCCAATCCCTTTATATCATTTGAAAGAAGCAACGTGTCGTCTGCATTGCTTAGTTTAGAGATTTCGAATACAACGATATTTAAATCGTGGTATTCAGCGTTGTGTATACCTTCTCTCACATTCCTTATTATACTTTATGCGTAGATGCTGAACAGGTATGGGGAGAGTGTGCATCCCTGCCTTACCCACCCTGTACAATCACTCTGAGATATCGCCCTCTAACGTCACTACTTCATTTTAATCTTGGAAAAGTTCTTGTATTGGATGAATCAGGTATCTTGGCATGCCAATGTTGTTAATTATCTCCCATAGTTTCTAGTGTTGGTTGCAGTCGAACGCTTTTGAGTAAATTATGAAGCACATGTACAGGTCACTTGAAAATTCCTTACACTTTTCTATGATCAATCTCATGTTAAGAATGTGATCTCTTGTTCCTCTGCCCGATCTGAAGCCTTTGTGTGTAACGAAGAAAAGGGCGCGGATTTGACCAGATGGGCGTTTGCGAGGTTTATGCAGCACTTTGTTTAGTCGAAAGTTTTTGCTATGTCACAGTGTACTTGGAAATTGGAAAATGAATTCGAGATCTGGACAATCTGCGATGTAGACAGCGACTCCTGCCGAAGATTGATGTGCCGGGTCATTGATGCACACAAAAAACTGCCACGCAACGCATTTATATTCTATGGACCAGATCCTGCTGGACATTTAGTAGAACCATGGTTCTGCTACAAGAGAAATCCAGGAGGAGTTTGAGCATGAACGCTGAAGAAGAAAAAGCGACTAGGTAGGTCGCACAAGTGTCGACTGACAATAGTAGTGTTGCATATGAAAGATTACCGGATAGCTAGGGTTTAGTGAGAAACTTTAGATAGAAGTTTTAGTAGAAGTCTTAGAATAAGTTTTAGTAGAAGTTTAATCAGGAGTTTTAGATAGAAGTGTTAGTAGATGTTTTAGTACAAGTTTTAGTATAATTTTTAGTAGCATCATTACAAGAAGTCTTAGTAAAAGTTTTAGATATAAGTTTTAGTTGAATCATTCGAAGAATTTTTAGTATAATTTCTAGGAAAGTTTTAGATAGAAGTGTTAGTAGAAGTTTTAGCAGAAGTTTTAGTAGAATCATTAGAAGATGTTTTAGATAGAAGTGTTATTAGAAGTTTAATCTGGAGTTTTAGATAGAAGCTGTATTAGAAGTTTTAGTATGAGTTTAGAAGACGTTTTAGTAGGAGTTTAGTAGACGTTTTTGTAGGTGTTTAATCGACGTTTTAGTAGAATATTTATTAGAAGGTTTAGTAGAAGTTTCAGTAGAAGTATGTGTAGTGTTAGAGTAATAGCTTGAATATCTCTAAGTTGGAATACTGTGTAAGTTGTCCAAGTATACAGAATGTCTCTCTGGATAGCCGATACTCGAAATAGTCAGATCAAAGTGTTGAACCGATGTTGGAAACTTAAACTCCTAAAATGTCAAGTAGCATGGGAAACTCTCGCGGGTAATGAACTCAGAAATTGTGTATCATCTACAAGCATGCAACCCATCTATTGTATTTACGATCCCCATGCATCCTTTTAGAATAAACAGGCATTGCGATATATGTACCTGGGGTTGTAAAGTATATCCGCTTACCATCACGGGTGCGGAGTTCGAAGATTAGGTAGAAGAAGAAATTTATCTTGTAGAACAGGATGAATAAATGTATTAGAAACAAGCCAGTAAATGAACAAATGTTTTATATGCCCAAGATGATGTACGAATGATAGAAGTAGCAATGCTGTAAACCATGGCACAACGCATTCCGTTCTCCGGACTACATCCTGCTAATCTGCAGGAATTTGAGAACGAACGCAGAAGAATAATAATAATATATGTTGTAATACTGTAAGTTGTAACCTTGATAATGTAAACTAGGTCGGTGTAAATAGATGAACTGGTTACATAGAATGGGACTATGGTGTTTCCCCTCTACATATACTGTACATGTATATTCATCATACCTCAAACATATGTTCTGTGACATAGGTGTATTCACAATGAACATTTAAGTGCACACATTTTTTTCAGATTTTTGTTAAATATGTTGCCACTCTCACATTTTGTAAAATGTATATAATATTTGTTTAACACAATTATGTGTAACTATAATATTGATATGTCTATAGAAGAATCATCCCAAACATTGTCATATATAATACATACTTCAGAAATAATTCTTAAGTGGTTGTTGACAAAGTTTGTGACATGATTGTATAACACTTATGTGTGACATGTGTGTATACGACTTTATTTGTGCCATGTGTGTATATCATGTTATATGTGGCACGCGTGTATACGACGTTATTTGTGTCATGTGTATATAACACGTTATGAGTGACACATGTATATAACACTGTAATTGTGTCATGTGTGTATACCACGTTATTTGTGGCATGTGTGTATAACACGTTATGTGTCACATGTGTATAACACTTTATTTCTGCCATGTGTGTATAAAACGTGTTTTGTGACATGCGTGTAAAACACTTTATTTGTGCCATGTGTGTATACCATTTTATTTTTGCCATGTGTGTATAACAATTTATTTGTTACATGTGTGTATAAAAACATTATTTGTGCCATGTATGTATAACACGTTATTTGTACATGTGGTTATAACACGTTATTTGTGTCATGTGAGTATAACACGTTATTTGTGTCATGTATGTAGAACACTTTATTTGTGTAATGTGTATAACACGTTATTTATGGCATGTGTGTATAACACGTTATTTATGACATGTGTGTGTAACACCTTATTTGTGGCATGTGTATTTAACACGTTTTTGTGACATGTGTGTATAACACGTTATTTGTGGCATGTATGTATTACAAGTTACTTAGGACATGTATGTATAACAATTTATTAGTGTCATGAGTGTATTACACGTTATTTGTGGCATGTATCTATACAAATTTATTATGGAAACAAAAACCACTAAAAAGTGGTAACATGACAAGCCAATGCAAATATTAATATTATTTTAATTTTAGTATTTAAGAATGTGTGAAACTATCCTAGATTATGTATGCATGAGTATATTTTACACCTGTAGTTACTTCATTCGATTAATTTGCCGTTATTAATTATTATTGCAACAAGTTGCATGTATTTGCATATACACAAGGGCCTTACTTCGTGGAGTTATTTACCGGGAACACAACCAGCGCAAAGGCCGTCTAATGATGACGATCACTTCTCAGAGACACATTTTAGAAAATGCATCTCAAAACTAGGACAAAGGCCGTAGTAAAGACATAAACTGTAATTTAGTCTTTCTTTTTCACCTTTGTACAATGGTCAGAAATAAAAAGTTAACCAATCGTTTTAATGGTCAACTTATCCTGCACTTTATATCATTAATTTCCAATGTCTAAGAATTAACATATTGGCGACAACACAGTCGAGGACCTCGTTAGCAACAGTGTCAACTGTCACAATCTTCATTGCAATCATTTAGAATAGCTTGATGATCACGGCAATCAACATGTATCTTTCATATATATATATATATATATATATATATATATATATATACATATATATATATATATATATGTATAGTGTTCCTTCTTCTCAAGTTCAGCATGACATGAAAAACGTAAGTCTGATGAACAAGTAGAATAACAAACGAACGATTTGTGAATGTTTAATTTGCTTTGTATGAGTTCGTAGATGCTAAATGAGTCAGAATTGAACCAGGCAAGTTTCATTGTAGGTTCATGCAGGAGTGCAGAGGATTTGGGGCTATAGAGTTTTTATAGATTTGCCCTTAATCTTCCCTCGCCTTAAAATTTCCGCAGTTGTATTTTTTTCAAATTTAATGATTCCAGCAATGATGTGGGTCCATACATCTGACCGATCAAGAGTTGTAGGCTTCAAGGCTCTAGAATCAATGCTTCCGTACTTGGGAGAGTTCTTTTTTTTTTTTACAGTGATCTCTGAATTGCTTTTTCTGCACTCCGCTTTAAAGTTTACCATATCACAGCTCCCCATAGAAAAATCACTTTGGAAGACGTTTATCTGAGGTAAGAACGATGTTGTCAGTCCATCGGAGTTGAGACCTAGTCACCAATGCATGGATTCTTTGTATACGTGACTTTTAAATAATGTCCGTGTTTGATTATTGATCTTGCCAAAATATTCCCATGTGATTTCTTAGGTCCTGAAGGTGGAAAGAGTTAAGCTGTCGTTCGCATCTCGCAAAGATGACGCAATAGAAAGCATTGTTGGTAGAACCACTGTGCGATTCACGTTTAACTTAGTTGTAAAACTGATACCACGCTTGTTCCAGGCGTCGGCACGAAGGCTCCTGAGTAATATACCGAGCAATGTGGTACTGGCGCGAGTAATACACAGGTCAACATCATCACCAATTGTTGCAGTTTACAATATGGTGCTGCCAATGTATACACACGTAATGCCAGTATTTAACTTTCGTCCCTTTAATGTGATTGCTGATTCTATGTGATGGGCGATATTTTACTAATGTTGTCACGGTGCTGATGTTGAGACCGAGTGTATTGCAGGCCAAAATTTAAAAAAAAAGAGCATGCTATCCCGCATATATTTCAGACTGGTAGCGTTTAGTGCACACTCGTCGACGAACAAAATGTAGCGAACAATATTCGTCTTAACTCTTTATATCCACCGAGCCGCTAATATCTACATTTTGGAGACCCACTATGCCGAAAAGCCGCTCAAATCTACATTTTAATATGAATTTACTATCGTGTTCGGCATAGCAGGAAAACCGCACGGAGACAAAGAGTTAAGTTTTGGTCTTGGCCGTCAATCTACTAAGATTGAAAAAACCCGCATCAGCGCGACAGCGAACGCCAATTCCTGCACTGTTATTCCGGAGTGCATATTGCCTGCTATAGAGAGCAGGGATATGCCTCGATTAGTTAGTGAGTTAGTTAGTCGTCAGAGTATCATCACTGCAAACTGGACACGTCCATATGTGATTCGATCTCTCCTTGAGTGTATTAGCCATTACACTTTTGCTGACAGTATCTACTGACAGTATAATTTTTCTGCGTCCTCCAAAATGTTCACTTCTAGAAACATCGCATTTCAATCCCTGATCTTTATTCATAGCCATTTAAAAGGAATCACCACCCACATTAGTCTCACTCTATCGTGTTTTATCTCTAACGGAGTTCAAATCGTCAGCACGATCCATTGCCCCATCGCCCTGCGCCACAATCGTGCATGATGGCAGTTAAGCCACTATTTCATTGCCTCGAACACCCACATGTTCCTACACGACAATAAATATAACCGCTCTCAGCCTCGCCTTTCTCAAAGCCACAATCCACTGTTCGCGAGCGAGACCCACGTGTACCTTCTTAATTATACTCATAGAGTCACTTAATATGCAGACCTGCGTTACCTTCTGTGTGCATACACACTCAAATTCCCTGGTCACCGCCATAGTCTCCATGGACATACTATTCGTAGTGACCGCCATTGCACCACTCTCCTCCTTGATCGTTTTACCTGCGCACTGGCTGTGAAGGCCCAACCACTGCTAACATGTCGAATCACATATCCATCAGTGTATATGATCACATCACACCGCCTCCCTCTTTGGTATTCTCACTGACCAGAGCCTGCACTTCTTTCTCCACAGCTGTGGGACACCATTCTTTGCATTCCCTGCTAAGTGATATTGCTACAATCATACAAGTTTAGAAATATGTTGGTAGACGTATCCATTCCGCACCTGCTGCCACATCCTGCAATCTGCTCATCCTTTGTATGACATCCTCAGAACGTCCTACCCACGACAACCCTCTCTTGAGTCTGCTGCTTTTAAATTTCTGTATTTTAAAATGGAACGAGTGTTCCTTATTTGCATGTATTTCAAGGTACACCCATTTGAATACTGTAATCTGTGCTCAACTGTTGGACAGTCAATATGTTTTGCATAGTTCATGTCGATGTGTCTCTTATGCATCCTGGTATTATACACATTGTTGCATTCTGGATTCTATCCAGTCTTTCTATCTGAGTTTGGCTAAGAGTCAGAATTTAAAGTGCATATTCCACCACCGCCACAACCAAACCCTGATACAAAAGAAATAACAACCTCTGCTCACACTGCGCTGCAGCCATACCCTTCATTGCTGATAAGCCTTTACCTGCTCTTATGATAACGTGGTCAATATGTTCCCTGAAACCGAGGATTCTGTAAAAAAAACACCCGGATATCTCATTTTGCTAGTTCTTCCTAAACTTTTCCCGGACAACGACGCTTGTGGCATGGGTGTCTTTACCATGTGATTGTTCAACGAGTGTCGCAGAATGCTTAACAGCTGCTCCCGTATCTCGACACCAAATTGTCATTCTGTCCAGCTCCTTCTGTAGTTCCACGATGCACTGTTCTCGATTTCTGCCTTGTCTATACACCAGGATATCATCGGCATATGTCATCGTATATATATATATATATATACATGTATGTATGTGTGTGTGTATAGTGAGAGGTTTATTGTTATCGTGGTTGGAAATATGTTTTCGTTGCAAAATTATGCATTTTTTATTTTGTATTTCTACAGGTACAAACGTTATATTTGAGACAAAATTCAATGGAAACCAACGTTGTATTAACGAGAGAGTGTATATAAACGACATGGCCACAGTTGATGTTACATGTGATGTGCGCGTTATTATGAAGACTATTACAGTAGAGGGCAACATTGCTCCGAAAGTCTGTTCCATTCACATTAGTGGAGGTTAGTCTGTTCCATCCACATTAGTGGAGGTTAGTCTGTTCTATCCAGATTAGTGGAAGTTAGTCTGTTTCATTAACAATAGTGGGACTAGTTTGTTGCAACAATATTGTTTGTTGTTTGTTTGAGAATTCTATGAATTACGAGCCATTAGCTCTTAGATGAATAATGGGGAAGGTTTAGATGTTTGTTTCATACCCAGGAGACTTCATTTTCTCCCTGATGCACTGCATATTGCAGGAACTTTCTACTCATGGGGGATGGGGCTTGGTGAGACGAGACAAGCTGATAGTTTTCTTGGGTAACCCATTGTTTGTCTATCCACTTATTAGGCGTTTCACAGCTAGCGAGCTGTTTCTCGTGTTTGATGACCATTACATTACCACCCAGTGTGTCCCAAGGTCCCAGACATAATGTCTTCCGTATGAGCCGTGTTGGGTAACTGCCGACTGTAGAGGTGGTCTAGGTGTGTAGTGTCATTAGAGACTTTAGCCGCCCTCTACGTTGCCAGCAGTGTCGAGATTCAGAGTCTCAACACTGCTTCCGTCTGACATTTTAACAATGCGCTCCCTGGCATGTGTTGAATGATTGTCCAATGTAAAGCTGTATTCAAAGCATTCTTTCATACCCAAGAGTGCATGTTCATGTTGGCTTATCAAATACATGAGTCATGACTCATAATGTGAATGGGGCTAAAAGTGATGGGGCACGAGGACTGATGTTTGTTCACAAGCATGAGCAGCACTTCCACCAGTATGTCTCGTGCTGGGCCAATATACACTCACGTACACTATATGCTTCCCACTAGAGTGTGTTACCTTTACCTTATTCGGCGTCTACTCGTTAGATCGTCGTATGTTACGGATATTACATTGGTCTCACCTCCTATGTTTCTGGTAATTTGTCCACATATACATTAGTTGATGTTAGCCTGTTCGTTTCATTGTAGTGACAATTAATCTGCCTGTAGTCAGCATTAGTGTCTTCCCTGTATGTGTATTAGTGGTTGTTAGTCTGTTCCATCTCCACTACTGGAGATTAGTTTGTTCAATTCACTTTAATCAGTTTCGAAGATTGTACAGTGTTAGATAGGAAACGATTATCGATAGAGGATTTTTTTTTTCAAGAAGGAAACAATTAAATGACAAAAAAATTAAACAAGAGTCTAATATTATACTTCGTAGATCATACTTTAGTTCCGGTTGCAACATACGGCAGTGAGACATGGAAAATAAAAATAATAATGGAAATCAAAATATCGGCTTTCGAACTGACGTGTTATTGTCATGTGACGTATTCCTTCCAGAACGTTGTCTTCCTAATGAACTCTCAGAACCTCTCTCTGTCTTGGGTGATGTGGCTCGAATTTTCTAGCGATGTATTCATGTTATCTTTAATGTCATCATTCCATCGTCTTCTTGGTCTGCCCATTCTCCTCTCCCCAGGTACTCTTCCCTCCATTATTTGCCTTTCTAAACAGTTATGACTCTTTATATGACCAAAAAGGCGTAGTTTTCTTTTCTTTAAATTGTGTTTAGTAACCAACACTCTGGAATATTCAATGTGTTTATAATATCTGAGTTTCTGATTTTATCCTTCCATGATATTCTAAGTATCTTCCTGTAGCATTTCAGCTCGAAGGCGTTGATCCTCTTTGCCGCTGTTTTACTTAGTGTCAATGTTTCACAGCCGTATATTGCAACCGGAAAAATAGAAGTTCGTAACATTAGCACTTTCGTTTCTATTTTGTAGTTTTTCCATATGTTTTTCAGCCGTGTGGTTTTGCAATATGACATCTCTTCCTTTTTTTTGCCATGCAATCTCCTGCACCGTTGATGTTTGTTCGGTTAATTGTAGTGGGCGTTATTCTGTTCTATTCACATTAGATGAATTTAGTCTGCTCTATTCTCTATATATATTATGTGTAATAAAATGTAAAACAAATACACACATACGTTTGTGACATCTCTAGAAATGAAAACTTTCGCTAGCCATACAATTGTGTAATTAAAATGCGTGGTGATAACATACAATTATTAGGTCAAGTTAACCATGCACTGAGGGATACCATTGCCTCATATCATGAGATCGTCAGTTTAAACAGATTAAATCAACCATAGTTGTAAATCATTCACGGCCTGACATGTCCCAATTCAATCTCCAGCCGATCTCTCTCAAGTAAAAAAAAAATATAGGAATTAGGAATATAAACACAATTGGATAATGATAGGGATTTTGGTATCAAATAAACATATAATTCCCTTTTATATTTGTCGTATCGATTTATATGCACTTGTAACATTTTGTGGTAGTGTCTTCATTGAGTATTTTTCGGTCCTCACATTTCAGAACATGTTCCATTTATTGATCCATATCACGCATGCTATCTGATAAAGTACCGTGTGCTGTTTACGTAGTGTATTGAGTCAACTTCACTAAAAGCTGAGATTAAACAAACACCATTTATTTACATATGGATAAACACCCAAGTAACTATTTTATAAACCTATAGTAAATCTTATGGAATACCCGGAAGATCACACAATCAACACCTGACCTGGAGTCTACATACATTGACCTGGCTGTTGGAACGAAGAGCGGAATCACGTATAGGAATGTCCCACGTGATGTGGAGCTAGTTTTAATAAAAAATCAAGACATGTCCAAGATACCTCTCAGGAGAGTTAACACTATTTTCATTTCCGTAAATATGCAACCACCTTGTTGGATTATATATTTTTATCTCCGTAAACATGCAACCACCTTGTAGGATAATATATTTTCATTTCCGCAAACATGCAACCACCTTGTTGGATAACATGTTTTCATTTCCGTAAACATGCACCCACCTTGTTGGATAATATATTTTCATTTCCGTAAACATGCACCCACCTTGTTGGATAATATATTTTCATTTCCGTAAACATGCAACCACCTTGTTGGATAATATATTTTCGAGTTTTCACTATTGTCTCTATTTAGCGAGTACTTTGTGGTTACGTTTGTGGGGAACACAATATGTTCTTCTGATGCGAAGTTAGTCGAGTGCTCGTTTTAAAATGTTGAAGGAACATTCGCAGAGAATACGTATTAGTTCAGTAGACGTAGTTTTTTGTGATGATCGCCTCTTCTAATTTCGACTGATACACGAATTTTAACAAGGAACTACGCCCCCACATAAGTGTTAGAGAACTACGCCTCCACAGAAGTGTTAGAGAACTACGCCTCCACAAAAGTGTTAGAGAACCACACCTCCACAGAAGTGTTAGAGAACTACGCCTCCACAGAAGTGTTAGAGAACTACGCCTCCACAGAAATGTTAGAGAACTACGCCTCCACAGAAGTGTTAAACTACGCCTCCACAGAAGTGTTAGAGAACTACGCCTCCATAGAAGTGTCAGTGCATTTTATTTTGGCACTTACAATAAATACTTGATGCTCATATATATATGAGAAATATGATTCCTCAATCTGAGATCATCAGCTGATGCTTTTCGGAGTTCTATTTATTCGTTCACTTGAAACATGTCTATATCTGTAATTCTGTCTCCTGAATAAAACTCATTGTCTTTTGTAGTTCACACAATGAACCATAGAGCTTTGTTAGGTTAGTGTTTTTAACTCTGACCAATATGGTCGTCTCAGTATTTCATACATCAGATCAATCTTGAAGTATGTGTTTGGTAATATGTGCTGCCTGCACACATATGTTTGGTAATCTGTGCTGCCTGCACACATACGATTGGTAATCTATGCTGCCTGCACACATATGTTTAGTAATACGTGCTGCCTGCACACATATGTTTGGTAATCTGTGCTGCCTGGACACATATGATTGGTAATATATGCTGCCTGCACACATATGTTTGGTAATCTATGCTGCCTGCACACATATGTTTGGTAATCTGTGCTGCCTGCACACATATGTTTGGTAATCTGTGCTGCCTGCACACATATGATTGGTAATCTGTGCTGCCTGCACACATATGTGTGGTAATAGGTGCTGCCTGCACACATATGTTTGGTAATCTATGCTGCCTGCACACATATGTTTGGTAATCTGTGCTGCCTGCACACATATGTTTGGTAATCTATGCTTCCTGCACACATATGATTGGTAATATATGCTGCCTGCACACATATGTTTGGTAATATGTGCTGCCTGCACACATATAAACATGACCTTGTAGACATTGTTGAACGTTGTGTTCATGTGACTGCGGCGTCGGTGGTGTCCCGATCTGAGGCTTATAATTACAACTTGTTCTGATCCGTTCATAATGTGATAGTCATCTTACGTTGGTGCTTGTGACTTTCTTATTGACTTGATCAGCTGCTTTTTTTGCTAGTAGGTGATTGGTACATCTGGTTGCTCTTCCGCAGTACCTTCCTTAGCTAGTCGGTCTGATTTTCCATACCACCCATACCAAAGTGACCGTAATGTTATTACTGTTCGCTTTTTACATAGTCGCTTTTTACGTAGTCGTAACCTTCGACAACAGTTACCATGTTATCCAACAGGCCGATGTTGTGCTTGAACTAGTTGTAGGCACGGCGTGGGTGGGTGGAACAACAAAGAAATATGTCGCAAGGGCCAGAGTTGTGCCGTGATGTTGACGTCTGTTTCAGCAGTATTGGACTCACAACACCATCGAATCGAATGGCTGCTGGAACAGAGGGCAGAGCACTTATGGGAATGCCCCACGTGCTGTGAGGCCAGTTTCTAATGAAGAATCAAGAAACTGTTCGCTTTCTGTTATATGTTTTAATTTTGATTCAATTATCTGTCTTGAAAAAGGCTTTTTGGTCGAAACGTCGATGTGTGTGTGTGTCAGCATGTGTGTTATCTAGTTTTAGCGAAACTGCATTACCCTATTCCTGGATGTACCTGTTGGATTTCAGTTTTGGGCAGTAAGTACATATCTCATTTTCCATTTCCTGGTATTCCAAAGTGAACGTGCATAGCATTGCATATTTACCCAATATTGGTAAGACAGTTGATTAAGTATATTGTGTAAGTCTGTTAGTTTTTCAGACTGGAGTGCTTGAAGCTCTGATCGCGCATCTGTCAGGGAAACCACGGGCTGTGCTTCCGGATTGTTCAGTAGTTTTTTATTTGACACATTTATTGCCTGGATTATGCATCGTAATTATTGCAGAATTTACCTGTGTGTGTTCTGTTTGTTTTTCTAGGCTTGTGTGGAAACTCTATTCATAAACCTACACCTACGTTACCTATCTGTGTATACACTGACACATATGTTTTGTGGATATTCCTCGTCCAATAAACTGAGGGTGCCTGTACTTCGGTGCACAATGTTATATTCGTCCCTGCGTAGTACTCCTTTCACGTGGGTCTGATTGTATATCGGTATTCCATACATTTCATTCCAAGGGTGTTTTATTTCTGGTACAGATCTTAATGGGCTTTCAACACCAGGTAGATCTGTAAGTTGTCTATGTAGTCGTTTAGCTTGGTGGATAAAGCTCCTTATTTTAGTCGTTCCATTACAAGTTTTGGAATCTTTCCTTCATTGGATGACTTGGTATACACTGGAACTTTTCTGCTTGAATTAGTATTTTGTGTATCTGTGTTCGCCAAATGGTTGCATTCTTCCCATTATCTGCATCTCTGCTATGGGTGTTCATTTCATTGCTCCTAACATTATTCTAAGTGCCTGGTTTTGCACTTTACCTAGATGTTGTATTATGGTGTTTGATGTAGAACTCCATGTAGCTGAACCATATCCCAGGTGTGTTCTTATGCCTTGCTAGTAAACTTTACCATGTATATTCACACTGGCTCTCATGTAGTCCCATTTATTTTTCTAAGTATAGCTAGCTTCTCCTGACTTGTGCTGTTACTTTGTCTATGCGTTGCTTCTATGTCAGCGTATCATCAAAGATAACTCCGAGATATGTGGGTGGTTTTTCTTCTCTAAAAAGCTCTACATCTATCTTGATAACACCGGTTTTTTTCTTTAGTAGTGTATATACGTAGTGTAGTACTGCACATATCTGTGCTAACGCTAACGCCCCATTTATTTTCCCATAAATTTAATCCATCAATAGCACTTTGTGTTTGTTTGTTGGCCACTGCCGCATGCTCTTCCCTGCACCAGATCATCATGTCGTCAGCATACATTTCCACTTTGATCCCGTGAGGTAGTTCGGCAAGTATGCCATTGATGTAAACAAAGAAAAGTGTGGATGACAGGACTCCTTCCTGGTAAACACCATGACTCAGTAGGAATTTATTGCGCTTGCGATCATTCAATTGTAGACTATCTTTTATTATGCAGGTATATTTTTACCCATTTGTACATTCTTGAGTTAACCCTGTTTGTCAAAGTTCAATTAGCGAATAACCATGAACTAATGGTGTCGCATCTTGAAAACTTTAATGAACGAAGGCATTCTGTTTACGATACATTTGCATGACCAAATATGTAATCTACGAGCCGTCTTGTGTATTCTTGAAGAGTACAATGTACTTTGAGTTGGAGCTAATAGTTCGTTGCTGTTTGTTGTTACTAAAATCATACTGCACAATATATATCACACTCAGTTCACGTTGTTGTTTGTTGTTACTAAAGTCACAATGTACAATATATATCACACTCATGTCACGATGGTGGCTAGCCATGGTAAATAATTTAAACACTCGATCGTCACTAGCATTCATCACATCATCAATCACACCCATTATTTTTCTACCTCCATTTCACTGTTCCATGGCTGGCAGACATACAATACACTGAATTTTTCTACGTCCCTTTCTCTGTTCCACAGATGGCAGACCTTCGATAAACTTAACTTTTTCTACCTCCCTTTCTCTGTTCCACGTATGGCAGACCTACGATACACTGAACTTATTTCTACCTCCATTTCACTGTTCCACGGCTGGCAGACTTTCGATACACTGAACTTTTTCTACCTCCCTTTCACTGTTCCACGGATGGCAGACCTACGATACACTGAACTTATTCCTACCTCCCTTTCACTGTTCCACGGCTGGCAGACCTACGATACACTGAACTTTTTCTACCTCCCTTTCATTGTTCCACTGTTGTCAGATCTTGGATACACTGTGATAAACACTTTTACGGTCATAGATTCAAATAGTAGTTGATATTGATGAAATAATTTGTGTATGTATATTTCTTACATAGCTCACTAAAGCAAATAGTAAGAATATTTCTATCTATGTATATTTACTATTTTACAGCCGTTAACATTTCGAACATTTTCACCGCAAAAATGGTGACCGTTGAACCTACCTGTTCATCCTCTTTTTAAAAAAAATATATTCTAATATCCTTCGTACACGTCAAAGCAACTATATGTGTATGCACTTAATTTTAAGTATAACTTATTTGTGCGTAATATGTTCTAAACAAATGTATATAATTGACCTTACCGATTTTTGCTCAATACCAAATAATTTATATTTACTGTTATACTGATACACATATCTTACATTGAAATTATAGTGTATTCATTAATGTATCGATTGTGAAAGTTGCATCAATATAACTGCAACCCTTTTTTGAAAATATGAATGTTTGTGTAGCCTCCCCGTCTCCTAAGTGTATCTCCCCGTCTCCTAGGTGTATCTCCCCGTCTCCTAGGTGTACCTCCCTAGAAGTAGATGACACAAACACTATTTAACAAAAACACACACTAATGAATGAACATAATAATTTATGTGATCATGCAGTAAACAGGCTTTGGGTGGTAACCGGTCAGTTAATGGTCATCCGGCGCTCCTCCGCATGTTTTCGAGCACACACAACTACTGCAGTATGATCCCTTGTTGCAAGTCAGCTAGTTAGTACGGTAGATAGTTAGTTTACTAGTTTTTTTAGGTGTCAGATTATCGTAAATACATTTCTGATATGTCCCTATGTGGTCTGATCTGAAATAATGTATCCCCACCATTACACGATGTCTGACAAGTTATGTGTAGGATGTATCGTCATCATTATACGATGTCTGACACGTCTGTGTAGGATGTATCGTCATCATTACACGATGTCTGACACGTCTGTGAAGGATGTATCGTCATCATTAGACGATGTCTGACACTCCACTTTCTGTATTCGATGAACAACATTTTTCTCAGCTAACAGTAGATCGCATTTATGACAAAAACACATTTCAAGCACAGTTGCTGAATGGACAATGACGTATTACTCTCATTACATACATGTGCCCGTGTAGTTTCTCGTAAAAATATTCGTACGATACATTGCTCTACCCTTCAAGTTATAACTGAGCAGGGCAAACCAGCTGAGCAGTTATTTCGTTGTCATAGCGCCCACATGGCTGGCCATGAATGTGAATATGACACATTCCAACATCATCCCCTTGACTGCCTCAAGTCAATTTTTCCCAATGCAACCCATTTGTACGTATCTGGTCATGATCGAGTCACTATTGACTCACACATGAATTGCCCTCTGCACACTAATCTCTTCCAAAGCCGTTATCTTTCGCACAATTTCCATATTTATGCTGATTGCAGTCACACATTGATGGAATTCCATACAAACTGATCTGTGAAATCACAGACACTTCGAATAAGCCAAACAACCGAATCATACTTGTGTATAGCCGCGGCTGCCTTCCCTCAAATTCTCGTTGATCAATTCCCGCACATCATATTCTAACGTGATATGGCATCATTCTCTGCATTGTCTACTGACAGATATTATCATTCACATCGACGTCAGACAATCCACGGACACGCGTGATTAGTCCGCACCAATTTTGTACATCTTCCAACGTACACACTTTTTGTCATGTCGTCAGCACGTCTCATTCACGAGTTTACTTTGTTTAGTCGTCTAACTCCAGCTTTTAGTTTCAGAATATAGTGCGTGCGCTTCTTTGTCAGGATACGGAGATAGGCTCATGTTCTGTATAACTGTATTGTGTAGTCGAATGACATGCAAGATTATAATCACTCGTGTTTGTTGTTTTTATCCCGAGCACAACAACCACACTCTCGTTCTGGGTTGTATCATTCAGTATGAGAATGGTTGCGTGTCATCATCATCATCATATGCCGTCTCCGCAACGAAGGTTGGCTGCAACGTATCTCCAACATCTCCTGTCTCTTGTCTTGGTGGTGCACTCTGCTAGACTGTAACCTGTCCATCGTGTAATGTTACTCTCCCACTTGTATCTCTGCCTACCTCTTGCTCGCGTCCCTTTGACGTTACCCTCAAGTAAGGTCTTCAATAGGGTGTCGTGTCTTTTAATATGTCCAAAGTATTTTATTTGCCTGATCTTTATTTCTCTTAGTAGTTCTTTCTTCATATTAAGTGTCTTTAGCACCTATTTATTTGTTTTCTTCTCTTTCCATGATGTTCTCCCTATTC
This sequence comes from Meghimatium bilineatum, assembly GCA_034231615.1. NCBI lineage: Eukaryota > Metazoa > Mollusca > Gastropoda > Stylommatophora > Philomycidae > Meghimatium > Meghimatium bilineatum. Next base: position 64,911,946 of record CM067305.1, on the reverse strand, counting down.
TTCTATATACCCACATCTCAAAGGCATCAATTTTGTCTTCTAATTGTTTATTTAGTGTCCATGTTTCTGAGCCAAACATTAATATGGAATAGATGTAGCATTTTATAATTCTCATTTTTAACTAGTTTGTAATTTGTTTAGATATTAATAATTTCCTCATGTCATTGAATGTACTTTTAGCCATTCCTATTCTCCTTTTAACTTCTGTTTCACATCTGCCATCATTTGTGACTATGGTTGCGTGTAAGAATTGCTAATGATTACTCTATTACAGAAAGAACCAGGTCGTGAAATAAAGATACAATAGCATCAGCGTTCACGTTGAGCAGCAACTATAACTGGCAGAACTGCAAGACATGTGACTGCTTTAAAAACAAACTAAAAAAATAGTGTAGTCAATTTTCGCCATGAATCGCAGCCTTGTGTCAAAAAGGTTTTAAATCACTCTCATAAATTCTATTATGGTGGTTCCTTCAAGGTTGTACCGACAGAGAGCAACGTTATGTACGGTCGTATTTACCAAGTGCTTATTGAGTGATAACCATGTTATTGACACTTTAGATGGATTCGCTAATGCTGCAACATTATACATGTATCTTAAAAAATATACAACATTTAAATGTTATTCGTTTCTACTAGTATTATATACCGCTCATTATTATTTCAATATACACATAAGACCGACTCGATATCATCAAGACAAGCATGTATAACGCAACTTTTATAGTATTGATGAGATGCCATTTAGTTATGATTAACGTTTTCGCTATATGTGTTGGCTTTAATTTATTCTCTGGTGTTTATAATAAATGGCATACTGCTTAATAAAGTTGCCTTTGTTCAAGTTTAATCTGATAAAACAACTCAATGTGGTGATGTTTAGATGTGTGTCCTGACACATCTTGTATTCGTGTTTGGTAAATGTGTGTCAAATGACGTTTCTGTCCAGAACGTGTGTCTTCCCAAATAATTCACTGAAACCTTCTCTGTCGTGGGTGATGTGGCTTGCATTTTCCAACGTCGTATTCATGTTATCTTTAATGTGGTCAATCCATCGACTTCTTGGTCTGCATTTCCTCCTCTGCCCAGGTACTCTGCCTTCCATTATTCGCATTTCTAAACAGATGTGTCTCTTTATATGACCAAACAGGCGTAGTTTTCTTTTTAATTGTCTTTAAAAAACAACACTCTTGAATCTTCAATGTATTATATCTGATTTTCTCTTTTTTTTTTCCTTCCATGATATTCTAGGTATCTTTCTGTAGCATTTCATCTCAGAAGGGTTGACCTTCTTTGCCACTGTTTTAATTAACATTCATGTTTCACAGACGTATGTTAAAAATTGTATATATTCATTTATATATATATATAGTTGTAGGTAACGTACATTACATTGTGACATATACATCTGTTTGTTATAGATCGCATGCAGTGTTGTGTAACAGATGCAAATAATTGTTATCCATAATATGTATGTGGCGGTGAAGTACATATCATCTCTTGGGTTTTTCGAATGTGTCTTGATCATACTTCTCATGTAGAAATCATTAAACAAAAAGTAATAGCAGTCGTCATTTTAAGTTGCCTAGAAAACATGTATACGAAAAAAATGATTGGTGAATGGTTATTTATAAAGTGAATCTGCTGACAAAAATACTAGTGCAATCACGTACATAATTATAAATATTTATATTAAGTGATGTTTTGATACTGAAATAATGTTCATATGTATTTAGTACAGGCATGTAGTCATACACAATTATCTCATAAAATGAGGGTTTTTCATTCTTGAACTTACAGGTCGTAATGTGGCCGTTAAAGAGAAGACCTACCAATCTAGTAATTATGAAAATAACGCAGACAGGTTTGGGTCGTCCAAAGCTGTAGACGGGAATAATAGTCCAGACTTTTATGATATGTCATGCACCCACACAATAAGTGAGGAACTTGATTCAGTGTGGCGGTTAACCTTAAGCCGACCAGCCATACTGTATTCTGTGAGAGTTACTAACAGGCTAGGTAATAACTAATATTTTAAGATATGCGCACTACACACGTATATATTTTATACATAATGTGGGTGTATTGTAGATATTGTCGACGTCATTCAGATGTAGATGACATATTTTCTACATCAGAAATTTAGACGATTGGCGTCATTATACTTTGTTTTTGCACATGTATAGTATCACGTTTTTCATGCGACAAGCAGATGGATGGATTATCCTGAATGGACAACATTTGGTATCCATATTTCTGCCCGTGTATTGCGGTTTACAGAGTTTTACTTCATCCGTTAACATTATTTGACCACGGGATACAATGAGCAGAAGTTAGTTGTGTGTTATTCGTGTTTGTCAATTTACGTAGATACATGACTCCAACTGCTTTCTCTGATGGTGGCAGACATTTTCGATGTCATAAATCAAGTAATATCTGATTGCGGAATACATTCTCGATGTCATTGATCAACTAATCGCTGACTTAATATTGATAGCCACCACCCAGAAATGTAATGATCCGACCGGGCCAGTTTGCTCCAATGTGTGTTTGGTTCAAATACACAATATGGAAGGTAAGATACAACTAAATTATACCTATCAACAAACACACGATACACTTTAGGTTTTGCTTTGGAACCTGGGAATTCTAAGCAATGTTTTAAGGACACTCGAAACTGCATAACCGATGCAAGGCTCAGAAATAATAAATATATATATATTGCCTACCTGCAGCAGACACGTCTAATTTATTGCTGTACCCGTTAGAAAAATGAAACATATCTTTTGTCTGGAGGAGCAGAGAAAAAGATGAATCATATCAGCATGGAGTTCGCTTTGCTGTTAAGGATTTTTTGTTTTACCTTTGGCTGCTATTGAGAGCCCTATTGGTGCTTATGAAGAAATGTTAAAATTGAAATTGTTAAATTCAAATGAATGCGCAACACTTATCACTGACTATTCACTAACACAAACATCAACTGAAGATGTAAAGGATCTCTATTAGGGGGTGGACGATATAGATAACAATATTCCAAATTCAGATTTCACATATCAACTAGGTGATTGTTACACCTGGTGAGATTATACTGATCTCATGATTGCTCTGTCCTAGAACACATACTGTCGTGTTCATGAAGGAAAATGAACATAACCTGTTCTAACTGTGCTCTAGTTGTGACCTCAGCCTTACAAACTAATTCTTTGCAACGAAAGTTATGTATGCATGTCAGGGGAAAACTAATATATGTCCACTGGCATTAATGAGATGTATCATCAGGAGGCAACATTTGAACCACACACAAAACTAACAACCAGATACCACAATATGAATCTGATACAGACCATTCATTAGTTCCTGCAATAAGTCCAATTGAGACGACGCAGAATCGTGACACCCACATACAAACATAAACTCAGTATTAATGTATCAAACATCATTGATTCAAAATATATGCTTTGTGATTCATCCGCAGACGGAAGAGTTTCTATTAGTGACCCAATAAACACACGTACATTGTGTAATTAAAAAAAATCAATTTGCTAAATGTCGCCAAAATTGTGCTTTGAGTTCACAAAAATCAAGACTGGTATCAAGTATATAACCAGTTACTTCCTCCATTTGTGATAGAAATATGACAGTACTTCTAAAAGACAAAGACAGACCAATACGAAACACTATTGCTGAACAGAGACAAGCATGGAAAGAAGTGCACACAACAGCAGAGAATGTGTGAATGACTGCTGGAAAATGGTGTGTAAATACATTCATATTTTTAGTGGCACAAGTAACAACACAGGTGTTTACCAGCTGATAAATAAAAACATTGATATGATAGTGTTGACCAATGCACCGCAGAAATATTTAGCTGTAGAAATCATCATTGGTAAAGGGAAACAGATGAAGATTAAGAGAGCTGGGAAGGATGTCAGTGCAATCAAAATCATGGCATCTCTAGAGATGCCGCAGCAAACACTCTTTCAGATGATGCAGGTAGTGGTATTATCCGTGTTTGACGTGGTGTATGTTTAGTGACACTGTCGCATACCCAGTTTGATATATTAGAGAGAGTTCACAACAAGGCCATGAGAGCTGTCACAGGATGCACAAGACCTATCGCGAGCATGATATTTCTTCTAGACCTATTGACCACCACAGCAGGTCATACACAAGCTCATATTAAGAAAACTTAAAGATCACCAAAAATAATCAGCACATGTTACACCAATCTCTAGACAACTCAAACGAATAGCGTATCAAAGAGAGTAAACGAGGATGGTCGGGTCGTTGTTGGAAGAAGCAGAAGATACATTAAACAGATTGTAAGCTGGAGGAAGGTGGATGCGGCTGTGAATAGATGACATTTGAATATATGACAAAGAGAGAAGGTTATTACCAACAGTTGTGATACAGATTGGAAGAAAGTGATTTGGATGCCAGCAGAAAAGATGGAATGATCTAGAAAATCACATTGCAGCACTCGAAGCCACACCATAAAATGATTTACACAGACGGCTCAGTAACACATGAAACACACATGCGTGGGTGAGGCTTCCTGGCCTATCAAAATGCCTACCAAGATATTAGCTGAGAGTCAGCTGTATACCCAATTGCAACATCGAGTATGAGAATGGATATAGAAACGGTGACAGGAGTTCTCACTTTGTTGGTGACACAATCAACAACAGACTCAGTGATTCTATCAGACTCTCAAAGTATGATGGGCAAGTTAATAAAGTGTACGATCAGAAAATAATGAATCACTTTTCTCAACACCGCGAATAATAGTACATTGATCTGCTGTCCATGTATGCTGTGGCTAGTGGAAACGAAAAAGACGATGTTTTTCCTGGTAAAGCCTCTGTGAACCGCTCCCAGATAGGAAGAGACATGCTTGTATTGATTAGAGCAGTCAGTGATAACCTACGAGAAACCTAGGAGGAGTTTGAACGTGACAATGTACATATTCAGATAATCTTAGAGATGGGAGTGACTAGAGACGATGGGAGAAGGTGCTCTCTCCCCGGAAAGATCAGAAGAACGCGTAATCAGAAGCTGACTGGGGCACTGAGCACATACACTTTTGGATGGATGACGGAACGTCAAGTAGAGCATACATGGAGATGTCTCCAGTGAAGTGACGCTTGCTCCAGATTAAGAATCAAGTGTTACTATTGTTTACTTTCAGGAGTCAGGATTCGAGGGACACATCTCGCACACACGTTTCTATACCCAAGAAAGGCATGGGTAATGTGATGTACTCACTCAGCCAAATTCCTAAGCTGTGTGGCGATATCCTTCTGATTGACACTGCTATTAGCACGAACCAGTTGATATATTGCGCGCCTGTCCATGTAGAATCGACGACATTTATTGATTCCTTTTACAGCCCTTGTCCATTTCCTGGCAGTACTCATACACACATTCATAACTATATACACTGGAAGCCATTGTTCAATGCATGTCATGTGGGCACAACCTTCATCCACCAGAAATTCAGTAACAGCACGTTGCTTCAACCGTGTTTTCATACAGTTTGAGTGTTACGACCCACCTTTTGTATGTCCAGCGGATTGAGTGACGTTTCTACCATCTTGTAGACACATATAGTTTACCCCTTGTGTCTAGCGGAGAGAATGACGTTTCTACCTGCTTGTAGACACATATCTTGTACCCCTTGATTCTGAAAGCTTGGGTGTGCCGCATCTTATTGTGATCGTCTACAAACTGCTTGTACAACTCATGACGTAAATCCTGTTTCACCACAGTCTGATGTACGACCTTGGCTATCTTGACGGTTGTGCCATCATCTTTCAGGTAGCTATACATCTTGGGGCGTAGGCCTACGAACTCTGTGATGGGACGACCGGAGTATTCGTTCTTCAATTTGCCAGGAATCTTCTTTTTTACTGTGCTATAACACGGATTATCTTTAGAACACTCTAAGAAGGCATATCCATCTTGTTTCTGTCGCATATCTGAATATATGACATCTGTCTTGACCTGAAACAGCAGACTGTCAGTGTCGTTGTAACACAGTTGTGTTTTCGATCTGTACAACCTTTTTACCTGAATGTACCTGAAATCATACATCCCGCGTTTTGATCCGCCATGTTCGTCTTGGGTCACGAATACCGGGCGATTCATCGTCTGGGTACACTTGATCTAGTGTATAGACACCAGGTCCATATCGAATATTCTGCGTGGCAGATGTTCAGTATCGGCAATAGTGTCGGCGTACCATATCTCTCTTCGAGAATCGAATCAGATCAACTCTGATTCGTTTGTGGATGTTCTCCATTGTCTTGCCGATGACGTCCTTATTCATCAGTTTGTGGATGTTCTACATTGTCTTGCCGAAGACGGCCTTATTCATCAGTCTGTGGATGTTCTACATTGTCTTGCCGAAGACGGCCATATTCAACAGTTTCAAGAAACAATGTTCAAACTAGGATGTGGATTTCGCTCTCAGCACGCATTCAGTTGAATGAAGGGCGCCATCCATGCTAATGGCCTAAATTTCAACGATTGCTGCATCTTCACGACGCACATCCCCAGTGCGTGGTAACACTGTCAGGTCGCTATAGTGGAACATATACATCTCCGTTCTGCATATATTTGGGACTAGCTTTTCACACTATGCAAACTATGAGTGTACCCCAGTTCATTCACGAGTGTACGTTGATAGTCGCTCAATCATGCTTCAGAGATTCTCATCGTCACTGGCGCTAGCGGCAGGTCACTATGGGCGTCGTGCAGATGTTCAGGATACTCTAGATCGACTTCTAGTGAATACCCCTGTCTTTGGCCAGCATCTCATGTACTGATATCCCCCAACCTAGTGGAAGCCTCCTGTGGGAAACATCTTTTGCATATCCCATCCGTACATGTTATTTTCATCGAGGTACATAATCCAGTTCTTTGTATTTCCGCTGTCGTAATCATGGCATCGTTGGTTGTTAGCTTTAACGGATTTTTTCGACACCATGAGAACGCCGCCACGAAGACCTTTCTCCGCGAATAGATGCATATTCACGTTTGTCCAGAATTCTAGCAGTACCATGGTCGTTTTTAGGAGCGCATCCCACAACATACCTGTCACAGTAAAGTAATGAGCCGGGTCGAGCCTGTAGTGCTTCATAGAAGTATCTCAGAACGTTTCGAACACGTCAGCCAGAACGTACGTCCGTACGTAGTTAGAGATCGTGATAGTCGTCGAACGTCCTGCAGGTGAATATTTCTCAGACCCTGTGATCGTGCTCGTAATCTTTGTCGCGTTTGTGATTGCTCCAAGAGACGGCTGTAGAATGCTTCTTTCTGCGTTAGCTGGATCTCATCGAAGGTGTGTACGTAAGTACGGTAAAACTTTTTTGTCTTCGCAGCTCGTCAACGCTTGTGATTCTTAAATTAACCGTTGACATGTGTACGGCCATCTTCTCCAATTAGCTGTTCATGAACTATAATGAATTGATAAACTGCAGCTGTCCAACGGCAAATGTCATATAATACACTATGGTGTTTGGGATGCAATTGATTGTTCCATTCTCCAGCTCCTATCAGGTGACCATCGTAGCCTCGAAAATTAGTAATAAACACTGACACTTTAGTGCTATAAGGGCAGATACGAAGCTTGAGGTTACAATCAGTATGTACCGCCCCGCGATATCTGCCGATGATGTGACGTCGTCCCGCACCATATCCTCACTTAGTACTACACAGCCGATATGACAGCCCGGGCAGTAGTGTATGCTTACGAGTCAGCAAGCGTGATGTGAATCTTTGCGGGATTTCAAAATAATCCGTTTTTTTTCTATAAACCCTTAATCCTTCAGGATCGTAGGGGTACCACATTGGATGCCTCAGCACACATTGTCATCCAGCTAATTCTGTCCTCAGCGATGCAGATGATTGTGGACATATATTGTCCTTTCCATTCCTTAATGTTGTCTGTACATACATTTATTTTACCCGCTATGCTTTCTTCCATCCTCGACAGTTCCCTGCAGTATTGTTTCTGACAAGGAATCGTGCCTGTATACATGACCGAACCATGCTAGTTTTCAATACTCCGTTAATTTCATCCAGTTCAGTCTTGAGGTTTTTAAGGAAGTGCCTCGCAGAGTTCTCGCCACAGAACAGTTGGTCATATTTGAAGTAGCCATCACAGCGAGCGATTATATAATATTAGTTACATAGCGTCTGTTTTCCATTTGTCGTGTGCTGCTTTTACGCGGGATGTTAACACAGTCTTCGACGGGGACGATGTACGCCCCCACATCTGCTTGTAGTAGTTAGTGAACATCAAGATGATGTCTATATCCTCCAACCACATCCATATTATTTGAGGTTTCTTGTTAATTCCCTCACAGTCGCGTGTGTGGGCGCTTATTAGGTCTTCTCTCGATTATACATGGAGACATCTACGACATGGATATATACAGTGTGTGATCACTATTTTTAAACAATAGTTTTCCCCAGACTCTTGACAAAAACATAATGGTTCATTTCATGATTTTCGGTGTCGGTCAGAAGTATGGGATCAATTGGGGTGCCGTCTTCGCTCTTTGACGTATAGATTAAATATGAACCAAATTCCCATGCAAAGGCCCAGATTGAGAGAGTAGAATTTTGGCGATCAAACTTTGGTATACCAGTAATCTTCATTGAAAAGCTAATCTCATCGAAGTTGAGTTCGCCCAGGTGGGTCTCATACTTGCAGGTATGGATCCATAGATATAGATGACTCTTAAAATCTACTGGATAAAGTTTTGATAGGATATCCCATTCAAAACATCGGTTATCTTTATTTTTCACATTGATTACTGTCCTTGGCGGAATGTATGCTGGCGTCTCAAACTAACTCCATCGACGAAATGGGCAATACTAATCAATTATTATATCCACTTCTTACAGCGCTTAGGTGTCCAGCCTGATCGTTGCGTCCATTCATTTAAAGCAAGCATGCGTTTTGAATGAGCTTCACTCATATTTTCGGCAATACCGCTATGATTAAGCACCATCATAGTATTGCTAAGCAAGATGAGTGTTGTTATTAACACTTCGGGTGGATCTGAGCACTGCGCCTTCTTCTCCAACATAAACTTTAGAACCAAGCTCAACTTGATGTCAAGCCAGTGAAGCAGAATTCGTGCGCCAGTCACCATCAACAAAATAGTAGCACAATGAGTAAACTGAGAAGTTAGCACAGCGATAGAGGGCAGCGACATGTGCGAAGAGAATTTGAAAAAGTTTCAAGGAAATTGTGACTTCTTGACCTTTGCTCCTATCCGGTATAGGTGGAGATGTGTTACCACCACCGTTTGTTACCACAACAGTTTGTTACCACCACACTTCACGTATACGACAAGACATAGCACTCCGCTTCACAGTTTTGGCAGGTGATGAGGATCTGCGCTCTATTCTTAATCTGGAAGTTGTGGTGGGCGCAGTGTCCTATCTTCTGTGGTATTCTAGGACAAGTTGTAGTCATCACAAGCATTAACTATTTGCATGTGTTACGCTCAATCCAAATCCAGGCACAATCACAAGATAGCCAAGTTTTTTACTATCTGCATCCACTCTCGGCACAGTCACACGATGCCGGCATTAGCCATCTTTAATCTGTAATCTGTATAACCCTACTTATGCAATAGATACATGAGACCAATGAAGCCTTGGAGAACCGCCATATATAGGGCATCATTAATCGATATTCTTGTATTTCTACTATAATTGGTCATTCCTCGAGATGGATATGACCCACGTTAGGCCACCACAATTCAACGCACGGACAGCAGATGTTGCCGCAAGTAGGATGGGGGTATAGCAACATGTACTTCTTGATGCCGTGCCAAAGATTGTAACGTTCGGGGGTGTTCCATGGCGGGTTGTATATCCAGCAATGGTCTAATTGTGTATAATGCAGCATTCTTGAGCTGGAGTGTAGCGTCGGCTACACCCGCTGTAGAAGGAATGTTGCCGCCAATTGGTTTCTAGAGGGGTCGGGGTGTGTCAGTTCTAATATAGATTGTTGTATTATCGGAAGTAATAAATCCTTCAATCCTTCCAGCCAATGTTGTATAAATGGGGGGGCGGGGTGGTGGCTTCAAACAACTTTTACAACTCCTTGATAAGGTCACATATTTTAATCATCAGTAGTTTTCATGCCGGCTGATGTAGGTGGTCACGACTCTCCACATCTCTCTATCTCTAGAAATGTTTCTCAGGGTCACTGTTGTTTCCGTACCGTGCCAGGTTGTTAAACTATCTAATATATTCTCACGGTGTCTCCTTCTGTCTAGTTTGCCTTCAATTGTTCCAATTGTGACAATATTCTCCACAACTCCCTGTCTCATAAAGGTTCCAAAACAAATGCATATTGTATGTTTATTATATTATTAATTAAGATCCGTCTAACATTTGACTCTCTCAACACCTCCACATTAGTTTTCCTGACATCACGTGGTATTCTCAGCCTTCTTCTGTAGAATCACATCTCTATTGGCTCTAATTTTCCACTGTCTGTTTCGTGATTGTCCATGACTCGCATATATATGTTAATATAAGAATTGTATTGTACTGCTGAACTATTTACAGAACTATAATGTCGCATATCTGTCAGTGGATAATGTTGATATTATCATCTTTTACAGTACAAGATTATTATATTGGACAACGTTTAGTAGGAACGGTCATGAGTCTAATCACTGAAGATGGGTTCACGTCATTTACTTATACATTTGAGACTAGCAGTACCCACTACAATATACCAATTAATGTCACTACTATTGTCAAACAAGTGTTGATGGAAAAAAAAAACTCTGACACGGCGTTGACTCTATGTGAAGTTGAAACTTATGGAGGTATTTTCATAAGAACATAAACAAATAATCGTGTTTTATTAGAACAATAATGTTTGTTTACCGAATGTTGGATACACAAGCTCTGATGATCATCATGATAAAGTTGATGTGTGTGTGTACGTGTATGGGTTATTATTGATCTCAGAAAATCAATAATATATTACAATGGTAGTTAAACTTTGTAATCTGATAGATTAGGGATAGAGTTAGGGAGTTACACGGATTATTTCGTGTGTAATTTGATAACTTTATGGAGTTTTCTAGTGTGTTTTGATAAAGTTAGGAAGTTATTTGGATTATTTCGTGTGTATTTTGATAACATGTCAGATATGGTAATACCATTTTGCTAGACACATACAACAAACATGATTACATAGGTATACACTGCTGTTTCGACCAAAATGCATGTATCAATAAAATTGAGACGACGAGTAAAGAATACGGCCATCAATGATAATTGTAACAGAGGTAATTTTAACGAATAAACAATAAAACAAAATAATTGTAATGGACAATGGCTTTTTGTCCGATCATTCGAGAACACACAGTCTAAATATAACAGTGGAAAATCAAGTCATTAAACAAACCAACACCTTCAAATACTCAGCCGTAACATTCTCTTTAGATTCTGTTTGTGCGATTGTCTGACATTGATAACATGATATCCGAATAAATATGGAATGTATGATTTGATTTTGTAATAGTGAAAGTATTTTATGAATCTTTACCGACCGGGCCCACGTTGCTAATAAGCCAATAGATGACTATGGTAAGATGACTCGAGGCGTCAGGATTGGCACAGATGTGATCTAGTATTGCCGTAATATTGGTGTAACGGATATCAGAAACCAGAGGTGGACCAGTCAACACTACACTCCTCATGGGATCAAACAATCGGAAAGAAGGTGTGTGAATAGAGGAAACAGTGACCGACATAACTATGCTGATGGATGGGTAAATTAAGTTTGATGCTTTCTGGGAAGCAACTCTTATAAGTAGCTCTGAGATTATCCTGTAGATTGTTGCTGCACTCACACAAAGGGTGTACATATGTAAAGATTATGTCAGGATGACAGTGAATGTAATTTCAGAGGATGCCATCTCCCACTACATAAACGGACATAAACTGTCTTAATGTATTATTATCGTTAGGGAGTTACACCGAGTATTCGAGTGGGTGTGTGATAAACTTATGGAGCTACATGAATTATTCTTGTGGGTTTTGATAAAGTTATGGAGTATTCTAGTTGTTTTTATAACGTTACAGAGTTACTTGGATTATTCGTGTGTATATATTGATAAAGTTAGGGAGTTACATAACGTATTCGAATACATTTTGATAACGTTAGGGGGTTATAGGAAGTATTCAAATGCATTTTGATGAAGTTAGGGTGTTGCATTGCGTATTAGAGTGAATTGTGTTGAAGTTATGCATTATTCGAGTGAATTTTGATAAAGTTATGAAACATTCGTGTGAATTTTGATAAAGTTATGGAGTATTCGAGTGAACATTGATATCGTCAGTGAGTTAAATTGAGTATTCGATTAGACTTTGATAAAGCTATGGCGTATTCGAGTGCATTTTGATAACATCAGTTAGTTATATTGCATATTCGAGTGGATCTTGATACATTTTGGGAGTTTCAGGGAATATTGGAATGAATCTTTATAAAGTTAGTGAGTTACATTGAGCATTTGAGCGTATGTTGATGAAGTTATTAAGTTACAGGAAGTATTCAAATGAATATTGACATGTGTATGGATTAACATGAACTATTTGAGTGCCTGTATGATAAAGGTAGAAAGTCACGGGATGTATTAGGGTGCATGTGTGATAAAGTCCACAAAAGACTACATAAACGACGTAAGATAAACGGTGAACGTTTCTACTCCAAACCTTCTACATTCCTGCATGCACTGCAATAGAACTTTTCTGGCACGAATTGGACTCATCGGGCATCTACGAAATCACAAACGACATTAGATTATCGCAAATGTTTTATTGTTTTTCTACTTGTTCATTGTATCTAATGATTTTCATGTCATGATCATCATCGCCTGCGAAGTAGGAACAACAACATCATCATATATGTTCTTGAACTCCACTTTGAAGTTACAAATTTCAGATGTGACTTGGTGACGTGGTTGGACGTTGTCGGTGTATGGAAAGAGACACGCTTCACGGGATATGCTGCTGATACCAACACCGTTATCGAAGCACAGGCAGAGTGTATAAAGATATAGTGGTCCATGTGATGTTCATATGTTATGGTCTAGAAAATCAGAAAATATTTAGTCATAGATAGCCCCTATTTTGTTGCTCCTGGTGACACTAGTAATGTGATAAAATAAATGACAGACAAACTTAACGAAGTTTAGAGTAAAAACACGTTTACTAAGATTTATAATTGTTGAAAGTAGAGGTGATAACAACCTTATGAAGATCGATACGTCCTGGAGTAGACATATTGGTTTATAAGGACACTCGTCAAGGCAGAATATATCAATTACGTAAAATTCTCAAAACTAATGAAGAAGACAATCTAAATAACCTCCTGAGCGAACTTTTTTTTGTGGAAACGATCAAGCAATAATATCAACAACAAAAGAACAACAACATATACAAAGAGGCCACACAACATGTAGGGACTTTAACATGAAGATAAATAAAATGTCTAGTGATATGATTCACACGACGATCAATAAAATGTTTAGTGACATGTTTAATTATCACTCACGTTGTTATGAGATTTATGTTTTTTTGTTGGTCTAATGTTTCTTACAATGTTAAATGACAGATCAGGCATGTGGCATTATTATCTCTGTATGAATATCGAACTTTAGAATGCAAGTACTAATTGGCAATCACGACAACTACTATCTCTCTTTCTCTCCCCCTCTCTCTATCTATGAATATTTTATTTATGTCTCTCTTCCGCTTGTTCTTTTAGCAAATCATACAATTCATTACTCTTCATACACTGTCAAACATAATAGTTTCTAATACATTTTAGCCGCGTGTTAAATTACGAGTACAAATAAAAACAACATGCACGCCAACATTCCATTATTATTATTCGTCACAATTTAACAAACGTTTCCTAAGGCACTGTTATATTTTTATATTAAATTGTCACATTCTCTAATTATGATGTTTCACATAATCGTGAGTTGTGATATTACACTTTCAATTCCACGGAATATAATATCTGACACAAGTGTGCTTACTTGAACATTCCATAACAGATACTATTTGTCCACACACCACATTTGGATTTATGTGTGAAAACAAGTGCTCATGCTCGGATACAGAACATTGCAATGTGTTTACTGGTCTATGTGCTCCAATATGCCAGATTGGGTGGTATTATGTCAATTGTTCACATCGATGTAGTGATAACTGCCTCTATCGTTCATGTGATTTTTACTCCGGGAGCTGTTTACATTGTATTTCAGGCTACAAAGGAGATCGTTGCATGGAAGGTAAGTACAGGCGTATGTCACACTAGCGCTGTATTTGTTGCAAATGGGTTATTATTATTAACGTTTCCATTATGGAGTAAATCATTCTGTGAGAAATATATGTCAATGCTTATATTTATTTTTACGTCAAAGAACGTGAATTGTTTTCACAAACGAGATTTGTTGGAATGAAAAGTGTACCCTAGCTCAACTAATGGTTACGCAATTGAAATGAAACACATACGTTCCCCAATACTGAGCAGATATAACTACTCGAGTTGTCATTAATACAATATTGACTGGTATAATAAATCGGCAATCTAGTTAGTAGTTAGTATTTACAATCTACCAGCTCCAGCTGAATATGTACTCACTGAAGTCAAACTTCACTAAAACATTCCAATCAAAAGTTGAAGTTGTACTTACTGAAGTCAAACTTCACTAAAACTTTCCAATCAGCAGTTGAATATGTACTCACTGAAGTCAAACTTCACTAAAACTTTCCAATCAACAGTTGAATATGTACTCACTTAAGCCAAATTTCATTAAAACTTTACAATCAACAATTAAAGCATTCCAAAAAAATGTTAACATGATTCAGGATGTTGCCGTTAAAATATCATTTTTGGCTGTAGCTATTTACATAGCTATATAAATGTGTTCAGTAGTTTATCATTGCTTTACGAACTTCCATACGACATACGAACTTTAGAAGTATCCAAAATTGCCTGCGATGAGATGTGAACCATGGCCGTCACAGTACCGATCTGTATCGTGTCGTCTAGAGACGGTTAAGGTATTGATTGATGCTTCAATTGATTCACCATTTGATGTACCAGTTGATGTCCCAGCTGATGTAACTCTCGGTATTCAAGTTGCTGGACGAGCTAGTAGCAGCTGTAAATATTGATACACCATTTGATATACCACTTGACTTATGGGCACGGTGTGGGTGGGCGAAAAAACAAAGAAACATGTCGCAAGGGATGTTTTAGTTTATTCACTAGATGATGTATCAATTGCTACACTTGCTGATGCATTTGTCGATGTGTCAATTGTTATTCAAATGAAAATATAAATTAAGAAGTCAGTTGAAATATATACATTGATATACCATGTTACATTGTACACTGATGAACCAATTGATGCACATTGATGATGTACGTGTGGGTTTAACAGTTGAGATCCTAGTTGATTTAAAAGATGATGTACCATTTGATGAATCAATCAATTTATTAGTTCATAAACACGTTGATATACCAGTTATTTTACCATGTAATGATATGATATATTCGATTCACCACATTTTTCCCAGTGAATTCCGATTGATGTACCAGTGGATGCACCAGCTGACGCACGGATAGATGTACCAGTGGATGCAGCTGTTGATGTAGAAGTTAATAAAACATTGGATATACATGTTCATTATCTATTGATGAACCACTTGATGTATCAGTTACCCTACAGCTGCTGCATTGTTGTGCTGTGTAAATTGGCATCCGGATGATATACCCGTCAGTAGACCAGTTTATATAAACGTTGATATAACCGTTGATACGCCTGTTGATATGGCATTTAATATACCAGTTGACAAATCACTTTATATACCAATTGATGTATCATGTTATGCACCATTTGATGTACAGGTACTGCAGCAATTGATTAACTGTTTTTTTTACTTTAAACTTTCATTCACTAATGATTGATTCTTGATTAGAAACTGGACTCACATCACGTGGGCCATTCACATGTGCTCTGCCCTCTGTTCCTACAGTTATCTGACTCGATTTTGTTGCGGGCATACTTTCGCCGAAACAGATGTCGACATCAGTGCACAACTCTTTCCCTTGCGACATGTTTCTTTGTTTTTCCGCCCACCCACACCGTGCCAATAGCTAGTTCAAGCACACCTATTGCCTGTCGGAACAACATGGTGACTGTTATCAAAGGTTAAGACTACGCGATTGTATAGATGACGTGTCATGAATGTTCTATAAGAAGATTACCTCACTATAAAGGCATGTCATCTGCTAAGGTTTTCTGTTGGATGTGTGATTTGTCTAGTTAGCCATTGGTGAGACCCACAGACGCAACCGCATGCGCTCACTCACTAATTGATGTACTGGATGGTATGCCATGTGGTCTATCATATGATGCAGTGGTTGTTGTACCAGTTGATAAACAAGCTGATGCAGTAGCTAATGCACCAGTTGCTATACCAGTTGATGCATCAGTTGATGTAACTTTTGATGCAAGTGTAGATGCACACGTTCATGTACCAATTGATGTACCACTTTATGCACTGTTTGGTGTATGATTTAAATGTCCAATTGATTCTCCTGATGGCGCACATATTGATGTACAGTTGATTTACCAGTTGATGCGTTGATTAATGCACCGATTGATGCACTGGTGAGAGTACCAATCGATATATTGGTTAATGCACTAATTAATACACTTATTGATACATTAGTTGATGCGTTTATCGAATCACTTGTTGTTACGCCAGTTGATTTACAAGAAAACGTACCAACTGTTGCAGCATGTGATAGTTGAGTCAAAGTAACAAGTAATGTACCAGTTCTTGAGTCAGATTTTACACTGAGAAATGTATGATTTCATATACCAATTGATGCACCATGTGAAGGACCAATTGATGCAGCTGTTGATGCACACGGTTATGTACCAGTTAATCAACTGATTTATTTACCAAACAATATACAATTTAATGTAATAGTTAATGCATCGTTTGTTGCACTGGTTGATTTACCAATCAATGAACATCAACTGGTATATCAACTAGTGTATCAACTGGTGCTTCAACAGGTACACAAAAACGTGCATCGACATGTGCATCAACTGGTACATTAACAAGTGCATCAATCCGTGCATCAAATGGTACATCAAACAGCACCTCAAATGGTGAAACGTGGAGAATCATTTTGTTACAGCAACCATTGTCTCAACTAGTAAATTAATTAGTACATCAATCAGCACATCAGCTGAAGCATCAATAGATACATCAACCAGTGCATTCTTTAGTACATCATGTGAAACATCATCAGTTCATCAACGTTTCCATCAACCGGTGCATTTAATGAATATCCTCCAGTGCATCAATGGGAACATAAGCTGGTGCATCTATATATATATATATATGCATATCATAAATTAAACAGGGATGCATCGTGTCCCCATTACTTTTCTGCGTGGCTATTGATTGGGTCATGAGAAAGAGCACTGACAATGAGCAGACATGAATAACATGTATTAATAATACCGTTCTCGAAGATCTTGACTACCTGATGACCTGGCCATTTTCAGTGCAGGCCACACAGATGCTCAATCTAAGCTTGACAATCTCCAACACTAATCTAATCAGATAGGACTGAAAATCAACACATCAAAAACCCATATACAAGATTTTACGAGATCGAACAACATACAAATTGAAAATGTTCCATTATTAAAAGTCAACAATGTTACATATTTAGGCACCAATCTAGCATTGGATGGAGACTCATCAAAGGAAGTGTTACACCATATTGCCCTTGCAGCGGGAAATTGCAATACACTACGCAACATCTGGACGTCAAACAGACTAAGACCACAAAACTCCACATAACCCAGGTTGTTTAACTCTAACATCATTCCTATTCCATCATATGGATGCGAAAGTTGGAAAGCAACAAAATCCACCGATAAGAGACTAGAATCCTTAGAAAACAAATGCCTACATGTCATTCTGAATGTTAAGTTGAGTGAGTTTAAATCTAAGACTACTATAAGAGAGGAAAGCAAACAAACCTATATATCTTCCTTCATTAGACAAAGGAGTTGAACTTATATCGGCCATGTTCTCAGAATGAACAGCGTAATAATTCCCATCAGTCATTATACTGTGTGTCATCCATAAAAAGAAGAAGAGGGAGACCTAGACTCCTAGAGAAACTCTACGACGACCCATCAATAGAGAAGGCATGGCAATGAACCTAAACAACACGCACGAATTGAAAGACCTGGTCGCCGGAGTGTTTCCGAGGCCCGAAAGGGGAGCAAAGAATAGCAACACATGTCGTAAACTTCCACGCATGTCGTAAAAGTCGAATAAGGAGGTTATTGGATGGAGTTGGCTGCCCCATTCCATATAGGGTCAGTGACCCAAAGCCATGCTGAAATAGGATGTGTCATGTCTTAAGGCGGAGATATCACAGCAATGATGTAAACTATGACACAAAACATTCCGTTCTCCGGACTACATCCTGCTCTGCAGGAGTTTGAGAAAGAACGCAGAAGAAGAAGAAGAAGAAGAAAGACCTGGAAACACAAATACAAGCGGAAAGCTATGTTTTCTGCATATGCGCCACCTATGGTCCAGGAGGAACATAACAAAACATAATATATATATATATATATATATATATATATATATATATATATACCATTTACATCACCTAGTAAATCAGCTGGTGCATCAACAAGTGCATCAATTTGTACATAAACTAGAACATGAAAGGATATATTTTCTGGTACATCACACAGTGTATGTATTGATACATTAAATGTTACAAAAAATGATACATCTATTGGTATATCAAGCAGTGTATGTATTGATACATTAAATGTTACAACAAATGATACATCTATTGGTATATCCAGCAGTGTATGTATTGATACATTAAATGTTACAACAAATGATACATCTATTGGTATATCCAGCAGTGTATGTATTGATACATTAAATGTTACAACAAATGATACATCTATTGGTATATCAAGCAGTGTATGTATTGATACATTAAATGTTACAACAAATGATACATCTATTGGTATATCAAGCAGTGTATGTATTGATACATTAAATGTTACAACAAATGATACATCTATTGGTATATCCAGCAGTGTATGTATTGATACATTAAATGTTACAACAAATGATACATCTATTGGTATATCCAGCAGTGTATGTATTGATACATTAAATGTTACAACAAATGATACATCTATTGGTATATCAAGCAGTGTATGTATTGATACATTAAATGTTACAACAACTGATACATCTACTGGTATATCCAGCAGTGTATGTATTGATACATTAAATGTTACAACAAATGATACATCTATTGGTATATCCAGCAGTGTATGTATTGATACATTAAATGTTACAACAAATGATACATCTATTGGTATATCCAGCAGTGTATGTATTGATACATTAAATGTTACAACAAATGATACATCTATTGGTATATCAAGCAGTGTATGTATTGATACATTAAATGTTACAACAAATGATACATCTATTGGTATATCAAGCAGTGTATGTATTGATACATTAAATGTTACAACAAATGATACATCTATTGGTATATCAAGCAGTGTATGTATTGATACATTAAATGTTACAACAAATGATACATCTATTGGTATATCAAGCAGTGTATGTATTGATACATTAAATGTTACAACAAATGATACATCTATTGGTATATCAAGCAGTGTATCACGTGTTGCATCAAACTGTTCATGATTTGGTGCAACATCAAGTGCATCATCATCATCAAGTTCCGTCTCCACAACGTAGGTTGTCTGCAACATATCTCCAACATCCCCTACCTCTTGTTTGGTGATGCACTCTGCTAGACTGTAACCTGTCCATCGTGTGATGTTACTCTCCTCTTCAATCAATGTATATCTCTTGCTGCTCGCTTCTCTTTGATTTTACCCTGAAGTAAGGTCTTCAATACGGTGTCTTGTTTTTGAATGTGTACAAAATATTGCCATGTGTTTGATCTATATTTATCTTAGTAATTATTTATTCATATTAAGTGTGTTAGCACCTTGTTATTTATTGTATTCTCTTTACATGATGTTCTCCCTATTCTCGTATATGCCCACATATCACAGCGATAAATTGTCTTCTAATTATTTAGTGTCCATGTTTCTTATCCATACATTAATATAGAATATTTGTAACATTTTATAAACCTCATTGTTAACTTTTTTGTAATATGTTTAGATGTTACTATTTTCATCATGTCATTGAAGGTACTTTTGGCCATTCCTAATCTCCTGTTAACTTCTTGTTCACATCAAGTGTATCAACTGGTGTTCAATCAGTATATAAACTTGTACATCAACAGGTTTATCGAATGATAAAAGCATTATTGCTCCAGCTATTACATCAACCAAGGCATCAATATTAGCATCATATGGATTTTAAAAAAACAAACTGGTTAATAACTTGGAACATTCGCGAATTGGAGTGTGTCGCATTGGCACAAATAAAACACTTTGACACAAAGCATATCCATTTTCTGGATTGCATTCTGCTGGAAATCTAGTTGATACATTATACTGCTATAAAAGAGAACATGTGGGAGTTCGAGAATGAACGCAGAAGAAGAATAAGAAGTTGCAACATGAATTGGTACACCAATCAGTGCATGAACTGGTGCATTAAATGATAAATGAACTGTTGCATCAAATGACACTTCCATTTATACGTCAAAATTGGTTCATCAATATATATCAGCTGGTATATCAATCGATATATCAACTGATATGTCATCTCATACACCAACCAGTGCATCAATATGTGTAAGGATTGGTACATGAAATGCTGCATCAAATGATATATCAAATGGTATTGACATTAAACACCTTGGGTAATGGTGCCATGCATGGTACATCAACTAGTAGATCAACCCGCAATTCAACTGTTGCATCCAGTTGTACTGCACATATTGCTTCAATTGGTGCATTAACCGGTGCATACACTTTTATATGTGCGTGTGCATCACCTGCTGCATCAGCTAGTAGATCATCTGGTCCATAGACGAGTGTATCAACTGGTGCATCAAATGGTACATCAACTAGTACATCAAATGGTAAATCAACAGATGGTGTACCATCAACATATCTACACCACATGATGTACCACTTGATTTAGCATTTGTTGAACTTGTTGTTGTACTAGTTCTTAGATGATTTGATGCACCAGTTAATTTATCATTTGTTGCACAAAATGATATCTCAGTTGCTAAACCATTTGCTTCAACAATTTATTTACTAGTTGCTACACAATGTGCTGCAACAGTGGATGTGCCAGTTGACATATCAGTTATAGATGTTCTTGACGTACCTTTTAATACACAAGTTTTTGTACGAATTCACGCAGCAGTTTATGCACTGTTTGATGTACCATGGTATGCAGCAGTGGATGTAGCAGGTCATGTACCACTTGATATAACAGTTGTCGCACCAGTTGCAGCATCAGTTGACATCGCAGCTGATATACTAGTTTCTGCACTAGTTGCTGCACCAGGTGATGGATGAGCTCACGTTATAGATTGTTTTAAATGTTCTGTGTTTGAAGAATCTTTTTAGTCAGTTGTACAGTTACTCGGATGTTCCCTATTTTTTTCTTATTTCTTTTAAAAGAATAAACCATTTATTCAGACTGTCATAGACATATTTCAGGTCAATGACAGTTGACAGTATAATGTTCTTTTCATGACAGTCCTCTGCTATGTTTTCTGTGTGTCATATCAGGTCGTCAATTGTTTGTTTGTGCTTTCTGAAACAAGGCTGGCTTGTATTTATGATCTAGGAGCTCTCTAGCCACCAGTATAACATCTGATTGGTCATTCTTTCAGAAACTGTGCCAAAAATAGATGTTACGAATATTGTTCGGTAAATAGATATTTGATTTGGGTTGTCTCCTTCTTTATGGTTGTGCTAATGTTAGCTTTTCTCCAGGCTATCAGCAGCCTGCTTTGTCCCCAGGTCTTGTTAATAATAATGTTTAGTTCATTGTTTGAGATGATCTTGTTACTCTCGTTGGTTAACTACATCAGGGGCCGTAGATTTGATGTTCTTGTATTTTTTTAGTGCTGAATTCAACTCGGAGAATGCTAATTCACTATCTTAAGACCTCGCAGGTCACATTATTCTTTTTTTTAAAATAATTTGGCGATTGTGAGTAATAAGGTTGTCGAGCTCTTTTTTTTAAATATTGTCTTTTGGTTTATGTGGACGTCTTGGTGTTTGAAGTCTTCAGCATTCTTTGTTTTCATCATAACTGTTTATCCCGCTGTATGTGATGGAGTCTCGTTTTATTGCTCTTTTGATTTCAGACTGGATGGTAGGAGATGTCAAGTCATCCCATGTTTTTTTTTTCTGCATATTTAGACATCCACATTTGTTTCCGTCCAAGTTCCTCTTTTTGTTTTTGTTTGTAAGGTAGTTTTAATTTTCCTGTGAGCTTATTATTATAACTTAGTTTCTTGGCACATATGTTAGATATTTCTCAACCAGTCATAATGATTTTATTGTATCTTCTACATCTGTTTTCAGTTCTATGTTTCAGTAAGGTTTAAACATTTTACTGTACCCTTGCGGGAGAGTTTTAGATGCGTCAGACATTAGATTTGTTGTTATTATATAGTACATTTTAAAGGTTGTCGCTGTTAACTCGATTTTCTCTGTTAGCTCGATTATCTCTGTTAAGTCGATTTTCTCTGTTAGCTATATTTTCTTTATTAGCTCGATTTTCTCTGTTAACTCCCAGTAGCTGCCGTACTAGGACTCTGAGTGTTTTCCTATCTTCTTTATATATCTCATTTTGGACATTATGTTGCCATATTCTGGATATGATGTGTTATTTGATGAACATTTTATTCACTGGTTGTTGTACCAGTTGATATACCAGTATCTGTTCCAGTGGATGTATTAGTTGATATACCGGTATCTGTTCCAGTGGATGTATTAGTTGATATACCGGTATCTGTTCCAGTGGATGTATTAGTTGATATACCAGTATCTGTTCCAGTGGATGTATTAGTTGATATACCAGTATCTGTTCCAGTGGATGTATTAGTTGATATACCGGTATCTGTTCCAGTGGATGTATTAGTTGATATACCGGTATCTGTTCCAGTGGATGTATTAGTTGATATACCGGTATCTGTTCCAGTGGATGTATTAGTTGATATACCGGTATATGTTCCAGTGGATGTATTAGTTGATATACTAGTATCTGTTCCAGTGGATGGATGAGTTGATGTTCCAGTTGATACCACAGGTTACGCACTGTTCGATTCATCAGCTGATATAACAATTGATGCACCACTATATGTACCAACCTGCTTTTGTCTAGTTCATTGTGGGAATTATTTTGTTATATTCAGAATCATCAGATTCAACGACTTCTAGTAGTATCGGTCTATGGCCGCTTCCAATGTCCTCTAAGACTCTATTGTAGCATTTTGTGTGAATATTAGAGGCTAATATAGTAAGGTCTGGTTTATATTCTGAACCCCTGGCCCCGTGCAGCATGGCGTCTGGTGGGTGTTGTTAGCATTATGTAGTAGGATGAAAGGGGAGTTGTCTATAATTAATGTTGTGTTCCTATTCTTATATCCCCATAGA
Organism: Meghimatium bilineatum; assembly: GCA_034231615.1. Taxonomy (NCBI): domain Eukaryota; kingdom Metazoa; phylum Mollusca; class Gastropoda; order Stylommatophora; family Philomycidae; genus Meghimatium; species Meghimatium bilineatum. The sequence continues at coordinate 64,888,187 of CM067305.1, read as the reverse complement.
GGTGAGTGGTCGTTTATATCAGTGACAATTATTCTCATTCTCACATCGGCCGTATGCGCGGGCTTTAATTTAAGGTGTTTTTGGGGACATTTTTTTAGTGGATTTCCATCTGTAAAGCTAGTCACATATTGTGGCTGTCTTATCATCATATTGGAACACTCAGCTTGTATGTCTTTCTTTAAAAGTGACATTTTCCCCTGACACTCAAAGCAAATTAATGTCAGAAAACTTGCCAGGATTAATTTTAGGCAACGTAAAACAACCATTCTCAATGCCAGCTTACTTGTTAGTAGTCATTCTTGATTATGACACATACTAAAAGTGACATATTACCTGTTAGGATTAATACGAATCATCATGTAACATAATATCTCCAGAACGTGGTCGTCCTTATGAATTCTTTAACCAATACGAGATTCTGAGAGAGTTGACCTGTCGCAGCTAGAGACATGTTTAATCGACCTAATATATCACTGCACCATCGTCGTCTTGGGCGCCCTCTACATCTGTTTCAGTTAACTGTGCACTCAGCTATTAATCTTCCCATGCTGTTATGGCACTCGATATGAGTAAAAAAGTACATATATTTCTTGTTAAGGTGCAGTTAAAGAGAGAGCCCTTTTCGATATTTATTTATCTTTGTCTAGGCCATCAAGATTCGATCCGATACAACCACAAGTAACCTTCAGCATTGAAGAGAGCTTCACATGTTTGTCATGCAACATTATATAGATATATATATATATATATATATATATATAAATATATATATATCATGACAAGCAAGGGTTGTGCCATGACGTATATAGGTGAGAGGAGGTTCTCGGACCGAGTCTTCCAACACCTATACATCACGAAGCATGTGGAATATTATGTGGATGCTCGTATCAATGGTACGTGCTTTCAGGGCGCCCAGAACTTTGAGATTACGGAAAAAAAGTCGTTTTTATCTGTGACCGAACCCGTCTGACGCGTGAGAACTGCTAAATACACCAATTTGGTATTCTTAAACATTACGTGGTCAATGAACTACTGTGTCATGGATGATGTGAACTACTGTGTCATGGATAATGTGAACTACTGTGTCATGGATAATGTGAACTACTGTGCTATGGATGATGTGAACTACTATGTCATGGATACTGTGAACTACTGTGCTATGGATGATGTGAACTACTGTGTCACGGATACTGTGAACTACTGTGCTATGGATGATGTGAACTACTGTGTCATGGATACTGTGAACTACTGTGTCATGGATAATGTGAACTAGTGTGTCATGGATACTGTGAACTACTGTGCTACGGATGATGTGAACTACTATGTCATGGATACTGTGAACTACTGTGCTATGGATGATGTGAACTACTGTGTCATGGATACTGTGAACTACTGTGCTATGGATGATGTGAACTACTGTGCTATGGATGATGTGAACTACTGTGTCATGGATACTGTGAACTACTGTGCTATGGATGATGTGAACTACTGTGTCATGGATACTGTGAACTACTGTGTCATGGATGATGTGAACTACTGTGTCATGGATGATGTGAACTACTGTGTCATGGATGTTGTCGAGATGTTCTATGATTTCTCTATTTGTCTCCTGCCCAAGGTATGTAGGAGTTATTTTGACCTGTGACCTAGTAACAACACTTCGGGTTCATCTCCACATTGCAGTCAATTCGGCCATGTGAAGGTCTATAGCGGTGTTTTCCAACGGTGGGCGCTAGCCCCAAAGATGGGATATTTGATTGTTGAGGTTGCAATTCCAACATAAATGTGTGAAGATTATTCCATTTTTAATACCAATATTTTTTTTAATATGTTAAATAGGTGGTAGAGCATATGCATTTTATTTTTTTAAATGTTTATGTAAAAAATAATGTAGGAAAAAGGATTGGTCTATATTGTCGTTCTTACTTGTCCATTTTCTGTTGTGTATGATATTCTGATAAAGTCATTTTGGTCGACGTTCGTGTGTGTTATTATGTATATCTTTAGCGTTTAGCAACATTAATTTGGCAGGTTCCTAGCTTTATCAAACAATGTCAGATAACATAGATCACTCTAAGTCACGTGAAAGGCACTAACAATCCCAGATAGAGATTCAAGAAAGAATTAGCATGTGACTAATAGAGGGAGGAGGGCAACTTGCTCAAGATCGGAAAGAATTCTACAGAACCATGGGAAAGAATTTGTCACATGATGAAGTTTGATCAGATTATATATATATATATATATATATATATATATATATATATATATATATATATATATAATATATATATATATATATATATATATATATATATATAAATATACATATATATACATATACATTTTGTATTATGCTACATGATACTATATATTGTTTATATACTATTCGAGAATAGATGGACAAGCCATCATAAGTTTTCAGATGTAACCAATCAATTGTTGATTAACGTCTACTTTGTATCGTATGTTGTCTTCCACAAACATGTATTGCCTATAGAAAATAATTGCAGATCAAACGGATATGCTTTCGAATACAGAAGAAACGTTTTATAAACACTGGACTCGATTACTGACTTCCTGGATAATATTTGTAACAGCTTATAACTGTGTGTTAAATACTCATTGGATGTTGTGTTGATTTCACATAAATCCTACTTTAACATAAACCTTATGTTGTGTCGTTCTAGAGTGTTTACCAGGAACTTACGGAGCGGGTTGTAAGCTGAACTGCTCCATAGGTTGCGCAGATACATGTAAACATAGAAGTGGTATATGCGCATGTAAGAAAGGATTCAAGGGATCACTCTGTCAAGGTATGTCTGACATAAAATGTGAAATATTTTACAAATTGTATTTCACTCAATACGAGTGTAATGTTTCTAAGAAGTAACCGTTTGAATATCCACAGAACAACACTCACATACTATGATGTCTTCCTTGACGCGTGACAAGATGGATAGTGTTTATTATGTTGTACTACATTTCTAGACTGATCACTACTACCACAATTTACTTCTCTGTCTTGACGTCCCTTGTAACTCTCGTACGTAAACATAACTATACTTTATTTTGTACATTTAACATATATCCAAATTAACATTCGACACAGATATTGTTTTAATGGTAATGACTTCCGATAAAAGGCACGAGACGACGGTTGTATTGATTCTGATTCGTCAGTGTAGTTCGGTGTTTCGGGATTCTTCATCTGGAATGTATGGACTGTACAATTAATGCATGTGAGATCACATCGTAGTCAGGTGAAGTTTTCCCGATACAACACTGCGGAAGGATTTGAAACCCGGCAGTGAGAACTAAATGTGCTCGTAGGTACATTTTTTTTTTTTTTACAAAGACAGCGCTAAACATCGAATAATAAACATTGCAATTATCGTTACAATTGTTACAATCGTTACAATCGTTACAATTGATTGAAACGTTACAATCACTATTTGGGGACTGAGAACTGAGATGTAAAAAAGAGAAATCATGGTCCTATGATTCGCCGACACACGTATTAAACACAACGGCTACAAAAATCTATACCAAGATCGCACATTTATAATTAGCGACCCCATCTAGGAATATATTAAGAGACAATATATGAAATGTTTTGCACACATCAGCAGACTACCAATGAGCCAACATACCAAAACAAGCTATGCTACACATATACTGTGATAACAGAAACAGAGGCGGATAACGAAAACGATTGACCACTGAAATAAACGAGCCGACATATTCCACATAATGCTCATCACAAGGGTTTAGTGAATATCTATATATATATATATATATATATATATATATATATATATATATATATATATATATATATATATATATATATATATATATATATTCCAACTCGTTGTGCTACATAGGCGTTTGTAATATCTTATGCACGTTCTTTGGACACATACATTTTTTAGTGATTCGATTCAGTAATTGCGAAAGAGTTTCACTGATGTGTTCTTAGTTGAAAGAGATTGCTCTTACGAGCATACACTCGTTGAGGCATGTCACCTCTGTATACTAACATAAACGTAAATGTCGTATGCCTAGTGTCAGTATGTCCTATTAATAAAATACATGACTGCAGCAAGTACATAATTCATATGTGTGCTGTTGTCTCTCCCAACTCTCTGTCTCTCTGTGTGACGTGTTCATGAAATAACAGCGTCATCACTGCCTCTTGGTTCGGTAGAAGATATTCAGCTTATTTCACAGTCAAGTTTACAATTGCCCTGATACATCCTACAATATCTCTATGTAGCGAAACCTATAAGTCTACTGAAGACACAATTCGTAAATTAAAGGTAAACATATGCTCCATCGCAGAAACACACCGTTGGGGATGAAGATAACTCTTTTTGGATTAATTCACATTATTGAATATGTGATTATGCCAATTCCCATTTTTGCTGTCTGTACAACCAATAA
>CM067305.1:64799045-64883641 GCA_034231615.1 Meghimatium bilineatum | reverse complement strand
TGTAGCAATTACGTATAACGTGCTGGAAGTAATTCAAACTCAAACAGTTTATGCGTGGCACAAAGATAGCAACCCTCTACAAGAACAAGGATGGAAAGGATGACTGCGATAACTACAGAAGCATCTCCTTTCTTCTCAACATCTCCAAGACGGTTTTTTGCAAAGATTCTTCTAAAGCGACTGCAACTGCTTGCCCCGGACGTGTCCTGTATTGAGTGTGACCGTGTTATTTCAGAGCCAAACGATCCACTGTCAATATGGTTTTTATCCTAAGTCAACTAGAGAAAAAGTGTCGTGAACAAGGGAATCATCTCTCTATGACTTTCGTGGAACTGGCTAAGGATTTTGACATTGTTATAAGTTCAGCTCTATATATTATTCTAAAATATACTGGTTGTCCACCAACGCTACTGGACGGTTATTTCATGTCATGAAGACTTGCGCACAAAAGTAGAATTCAAGGGAAATATGTCTCATAGCTTTACAGTAAAGACTTCAGTAAAGCAGCGGTTCTAGTCACCCACCCTCTTCAAAAAATTTCTGCGCAGCGCTTCTGAAACATGCTCGTGCAGGTGCATCAGTTGACGTTTTCATCCGCACCCTTTACGATGGAACACTCTTCAACTTATCGCGTCTCAGAGCGAAGACGAAAACGTCAGCCACTCTCACTAGAGACCTATTCTTCACTGATGACGCTGCACTATTGGCACACAGTGAGTCCACTTTAGAGTACCGAACTAACAACATGGCAAAATCAGGAAAGATGTTGTCTGTGACAATAAGCATTACTAAAACTGTGGCGATGCCTCAAGGATATACAGTACCAACAAACATCACCTTAAACATCACCCACACAAACGGGGTGCAATGGGAACGCATTGCTCTAGGCGGACTCATGGTTAGCAGATAACCAAGATCCGAAATGTACCTCCACGCGGTGCACCCCGTAAACAAAAATACAGCAGCTCGAGCTGATTCTGGCCAAATCATTTGGGGATCGTGTCCGATAATATGGAGGTAGCAGATGGAAAGAGATTTGACTGCACAAAAGACAGACAATATCTCCGACACCACCAGCATCACCAAATATAGCTTCACTGTATGTCGACAGACAGTGAAGCTAGTCAGTCCAGCCCGAACATTGGAGGGGCGGCCAATGTAAAATGCACGTAAAGGTAGATGCATGGCGAGAGACAAATATATTTCATACCGAGTACAATGAAACAATGAAAAGGCAGAGCAGCGCTAGAGGGCAGCGCGAACTGCAAATAGAAAGTGAAAAGTCCCTAGGAAAGGGGAACTACAAGCTCCGTCATCTCGAGACGAGCTTCTATTTACATGTGTTCCTTACAGGCAGAGACCCAGACCCATTCATTGGCGCTTGTTAAAGCAAGAAGACCTAATCCAACTCTAATGCCGAGCCTTCCTAAGACGGAAATATGCTCGTGAAGAGAAAGGGTTCTGTACCCGATGGGTTTAGGCAAGAAAGGGACAACGATGGTAGACCTGGCCCAAGTCTACTGTCAAGGTTTCCTATACCGGAAGTACACTTGCAGAGATAAAGGGTTCCATACCCAATGGGCTCAGGCACAAACGGGACAACGATTTAGCCCTGGCCCAACTCTACTGTCAGGTTTTCCTACACTGGAAATACACTTGATGAGAGAAACGGTTCAGTACCCAATGGGCACAGGCACAGCACGTCCAATTACACGAGGCAAGTTCATAGACAGTGGAACACCTCGTGCGAGTCAGACGAGAGCAAAAATCGTCTGGGCGAAGAGTCGCCACTACGCGCGCTTGAAGACAGATATAGATGCTGTCACAGGCTAAGGGTAGCCCACACGAATTGTCAAGACATGCCGAAATCGAATGTGCTAGGCCTACAAGGCGCATAACGGTGGCACAACGTAATCACGCTCCCGGCAGAAATCGCATGGATATCCGTGATGGTTACAATGGAGCGAACGCAAAACAAACAAACCCACACAAACAAGTTGACATCACCTTAAACATCACCCACACAAACAAGTCGACATCACCTTAAACATCACCCACACAAACAAGTCGACATCACCTTAAACATCACCCACACAAACAAGTCGACATCACCTTAAACATCACCCACACAAACAAGTCGACATCACCTTAAACATCACCCACACAAACAAGTCGACATCACCTTAAACATCACCCACACAAACAAGTCGACATCACCTTAAACATCACCCACACAAACAAGTCGACATCACCTTAAACATCACCCACACAAACAAGTCGACATCACCTTAAACATCACCCACACAAACAAGTTGACAGCATCTGCTACCAAGGAACCGCAAATACACTAACTCTTTCTCTGGAAAATGAAATAAATGCAAATATTTGAAAAGCGGTACCAATTTTCGCTTATTGTCAAAGCGAGCTTAGACAATTCATAAGCTACAATTGACGAAACAAAAAGATGACGATCAAATACACATGCGTGATGAGTACAATATACTACGGATCGGAATCATGGACTACCTACATAAAACATAAGAGTAAACTTATCATTTTTCATCTAAAATGTCTCTGCAAGATCTTTAACATCAAAAGGCATGTCAAAAGGATCAACATGGAAACATGTGGTGCGCCGTACTCAGCTACCAACAATCATCTAAACACTAAATATAAATAAATTGTGTTAGCTGTTTCACTTCCGCAGAATGCAATCTGCCGCATCCCAAAAATCGTAATATTCCTGGAACTAACTGAAGGTTATCGTGCCTGCGGCAGGCCATTGCTGAGATATAATGACAGTTGTAAGAATGTGCATGTGACATTTGTAGGAAAGCCTCAATGAAAGGAATGCACACATCCTTTTTTTTTTTTTTAAAAAGAATAAAAGAACAGACCAAAACTCGGGATATCTGGAGGAAGAATCTTCAAGAAGGAGCGAAATAATATTTTCAAAGATATGGAATAACAAAAAAAGGAAGACGCAAACAAAACTCTTATGTTGATGTAATATGTTCGCTTGAAATGTCACATTCCTGAGAGAAAATGTTCAACATATGGATTATTCTTATTCCTAAATGAACGTCTGCAAGATGCAAAAAGGTAACACATATAACAACTTCACATTGTCACCTCATATGATCACATTGTATGATCACATCGTATGATCACATCGTATGATCACATTGTATGATCACATTGTATGATCACATTGTATGATCACATTGTATGATCACATTGTATGATCACATTGTATGATCACATTGTATGATCACATTGTATGATCACATTGTATGATCACATTGTATGATCACATTGCAGTTTATTTACGAATGAACCTAAGAAAATAATTCTCGCATCGATTTCCTATATACTAAAGTTTTACTATACAATGATTTAGCTTTATGGATGTCTCGTACCCATGTATGTATATATATATATATATATATATATATATATATATATATATATATATATATATATATATATATATATATATATATATATATATATATATATATATATATATATATATATATATATATATATATATATATATATATATATATATATATACATATATATATATATATATATATATATATATATATATATATATATATATATATATATATATATATATATATATATATATATATATATATATATATATATATATATATATATATATATATATATATGTAGAGAGAAAGAGAAAATAAAGTCTGAAAACAGATGTGGTCCCAGAGGAGTAACTACATAGCTATATTATACCTGTGCCAAAACCAGGCAATGATTCTACGACGGACATGAAAGGTCATCACATCATCACACTGCAGAATGTGTACGGTAAGATTCTGGTAATAATTGTTGCTAGACGCATAACCAGCATATAACTAAAGCGTTTTCTCGAATAACCTAGGTGCATATAGCGCCAGAAGAGACACAGTCACACATGCACAAGTTATTGCATATGAAGTTTATGAAGGTTTTCAGAATAAACAAGAATCGGTAGTTGCAGCGATAGACTTACAAGATGCGAACAGTAGAGTTAGTAACACACATCTTGTCTACATGCTAATGTAACACGATATCCATCTCAGGATCATGCGCTGGATAGCAAGTGTGAAAGTCTGTAGAAAAACATCTTTGATGTACGTATCATTGATGTCTGAAATATAGCACCTGGTCTGCCACAATGATCATCTCTGTCACCAGTGATGTTTAATGTGCATACATTGAGAATTGCTCAATTGAAAAACAGAAGTAGGTGTAGAGTTTTCACATACACTGATGATATCCTACTATACAACATGGTTAGAAACAGAACTGATATTGCTGACACTGTACATTCGATATGGTACAGAACATACTACGCTGTGATAAATCCTTCGATAACAAGAATCGGCTGGTACTCCTGAATGATAATCAGATCAGAAACACACTGGCAGCTGTCAGTTGCATTGATTCATTCATTGTAAGAGAAAAGGATAGTAAATATCATTGGATAAAAATTGGATAGTCTCTCATTCAACAAACACCGCACATATGATTCAGAAGGCTAAAAGCGGGACCAGTGTTATTAAGGTTATGGCGACCATCGACATGCAACAATATGTACTGTTTCTGCTTCCACAAATGATGGTGCTATGTCACAGATTATGACCTCAGCCTACTAACACTGTTATAAACGCAAGTCGATAGATTGGAAAAAGCCTGATAATTAGGCAATGAGAGCAGTACTGTAGTGCACTAAGGATACACCTATATCTGCAATGATATTTTTTCTTGATTAACCCCCCCCCCCCTCCCGCCAGTATTAGAGAGCGACATTAGGTAACACAGTTTAAGTCGTAAAGAAATAAAATACAACCGCCACACATTACACTAACGTTGAGATGAATCAACAGGTAATCGAATCAATCGTTACAGATCATGGATGGCAGAGACTGAAGCCACAATGCTAAGATTATGTGATATTGAAGATATAGGAAAGGACAGTGAATGGGTGGATGTAGACACTGAAAAATCACACGATGGTTGACATATGATTGATAAACGGTTACTAGAAATATTGACTATAAATAGGACAGCCTAAGGAAAAGTATTCCAATATCAAATGAAAATTTACCAATAAGAAAAACCAAGAACAAACATACATGGATGACAGATTAAATATTATAGAAAATGACAGAAAGAAAGAAAGCTAAAAATACGCCAGAATACTCAATTATAGACAAGGATATACGTAACATGTGCAGAACAGCGAAAAAAACAATGGCTAGAAACAAAATACAGTGAAATAGAGGATATGTCCATACAACAGAAGACAAAATTATTGCATTAAGGCTGATCACAAATAAGAAAAATCCTATAAATGATAAAAGTACATTAAAGATAAAAATGGAAAAATAATATTTGATAGAACATAAGTACTTACAAGATTATGTGAAAAAAACTGTTTGACGACTAACTAAATAAAAAAACCAACAATACACAACAATGATGTACCAGCAATACTGAAAGCAGAAATAGAACATGCAATACAATGTGGAAAGGCTGCAGGCTCCGACATCATAACAGCAGACATAATAAAACACTCTAAATGAGTTTGGTGTAGATACTATCACATAAATTTGCAATGACATATACGAAAAAGCCATATACCTAAATACCTAACATCATCAATATTCATACCAGTACCTAAGACGCCCAGGGCCGTGGACTGTATATAATATATAACAATAAATCTACTGAGTCATCTAGATAAAATACTTCTCAAGATAATACATGAAATAATTAAGAACAAGATAGACATGGAGGTCGTTGAAGAACAATTTAGTTTTAGGAAAAACAAAGGTACCAGTGAAGATATAACTGAGTAATCCTACTAGTGATAAATAAATATATAGAAGCCGTTTAAAGTATCTATATTTGCTTCATAGACTAAGACCATATAGCAAGACCTAAGACAGAATCCAACATGAAACATTAATCAAATGTCTCCATGAAATAGGCATAGATGGAAAATACACCAGACTGATTATAAATATATATTGGGAACAAACTACATCAATAAGGTGTGAAAACAGCTACTCTCCGTACATAGAAATGAGAAGAGGGGTAAGACAAGGATACATTTTATCACCACGCCTATTTAATATCTACACATAAAATAACTTTAAAAGTATAGAAGAAATACCAGGACTCAAGATTAATGGGAAAATAATAAACAACCTTAGATACGCAGATCCTGCCGAAGACGGATGTGTCGGGACATTGGCGCAAATAAAACGGCGACACAACGCATTTCCATTCTCTGGATTACATCCTGCTGGAAATCTAGTAGGACCATAGTCCTGCTACAAGGGAGATCCAGCAGGAGTTTGAGAATGAACGCCGAAAAAAAAAAGATACGCAGATGACACTGTTTTCTTAGCAGAATGTGAGCATGAACTACAAAGACTAATAGATCAAGTCAATAAATCAAGTAATGAATATGGACTGGATAGAAATATCCAAAAAAAACAAAATCCATTGATACTCAGCAAAGACACAGAAGAACAGGAGCTAAACATAAACATGCATGCAGAGAAACAACAAGTACAACAGTATCAATATCTTGGCCACATAGTCACAAATGATGGCAGATGTGAAACAGAAGTTAAAAGGAGAATTGGAATGGCTAAAAGTGCCTTCAATGACATGAGGAAATTATTAATATCTAAACAAATTACAGACAATTTAAAAATGAGAATTATAAAATGCTAAATCTATTCCATATTAATATATGGCTCAGAAACATGGACACTAAATAAACAATTAGAAGACAAAAATGATGCCTTTGAGATGTGGGTATATAGAAGAATAGGGAGAAAATCATGGAAAGAGAAGAAAACAAATAAAGAGTTGCTAAAAACACTTAATATGAAGAAGGAACTACTAGGAGCAATACCGATCAGGCAAATAAAATAATGTGACACCTTAAAAGACATGACAACTTATTGAAGACCTTAATTGAGGGTAAAGGCAAATGGAAGCGAGCAAGAGCTAGGCAGAAATGCAGAGGATTTATTTTATTCTTCAGCTGATATAAATAATGACACTGCATAAAACATCACAACTGGATAATATATTACACGATGTGCAAATAAATCAAAATAGTAATTAATATAATGTGAATCTATTTCATTCTTTATCTGTATGTTTTGTGAGACCCTGACAACGGTATCCTCTCTGACATATAAAACATATGCAAGGGAAGCAAATATATATAAACCAGGTTTATTATTTTCAATGAAGAGTTTATGCGGTAGAACACAGGTTATTCTAACTTACTGTCATATATTTTTCAATGATTGAACTAACTGTCATATATTCTTCAATGATTGAACTTACTGTCATATATTATTCAATGATTGAACTAACTGTCATTATTCTTCAATGATTGAACTTACTGTCATATATTCTTCAATGATTGAACTTACTGTCATATATTCTTCAATGATTGAACTAACTGTCATATATTCTTCAATGATTGAACTTACTGTCATATATTATTCAATGATTGAACTAACTGTCATATATTCTTCAATGATTGAACTTACTGTCATATATTCTTCAATGATTGAACTTACTGTCATATATTCTTCAATGATTGAACTAACTGTCATATATTCTTCAATGATTGAACTTACTTTCATATATTCTTCAATGATTGAACTAAATGTCATATATTCTTAAATGATTGAAACCTATTGTCATATATTCTTCAATGATTGAACTAACTGTCATATATTCTTCAATGATTGAACTTACTGTCATATATTATTCAATGATTGAACTTACTGTCATATAGTCTTCAATGATTTAACTAACTGTCATATATTCTTAAATGATTGAACCTATTGTCATATATTCTTCAATGATTGAACTTATTGTCATATATTCTTCAATGATTGAACTTACTGTCATATATTCTTCAATGATTGAACTTACTGTCATATATTCTTCAATGATTGAACTTACTGTCATATATTCTTCAATGATTGAACTTACTGTCATATATTCTTCAATGATTGAACTTACTGTCATATATTCTTCAATGATAGAACTTACTGTCATATATTCTTCAATGATTGAACTAACTGTCATATATTCTTCAATGATTGAACTTACTGCCATATATTCTTCAATGATTGAACTTACTGTCATATATTCTTCAATGATTGAACTTACTGTCATATATTCTTAAATGATTGAACTAACTGTCATATATTCTTCAATGATTGAATTTACTGTCATATATTCTTAATTGATTGAATTTATTGTCATATATTCTGCAGTGATTGAACTTACTGTCATATATTCTTCAATGATTGAACCTACTGGCATATATTCTCCAATGATTGAACTAACTGTCATATATTAGTCAATGATTGAACTAACTTTCATATATTCTTCAATGATTGAACTAACTGTCATATATTCTTCAATGATTGAACCTCTGTCATATATTCTTCAATGATTGAACTTACTGTCATATATTCTTCAATGATTGAACTTACTGTCATATATTCTTCAATGATAGAACTTACTGTCATATATTCTTCAATGATTGAACTAACTTTCATATATTCTTCAATGATTGAACTTACTGTCATATATTCTTCAATGATTGAAATTACTTTCATATATTCTTCAATGATTGAACTAACTGTCATATATTCTTAAATGATTGAACCAGCTGTCATATATTCTTAAATGATTGAACCAACTGTCATATATTCTTCAATGATTGAACCTACTGTCATATATTCTTCAAAGATTGAACCTACTGTCATATATTCTTCAATGATAGAACTTACTGTCATATATTCTTCAATGATTGAACTAACTGTCATATATTCTTCAATGATTGAACTTACTGCCATATATTCTTCAATGATTGAACTTACTGTCATATACTCTTCAATGATTGAACTTACTGTCATATATTCTTAAATGATTGAACTAACTGTCATATATTCTTCAATGATTGAACTTACTGTCATATATTCTTCAATGATTGAACTTACTGTCATATATTCTTCAATGATAGAACTAACTGTTATATATTCTTCAATGATTGAACTTACTGTCATATATTCTTTTATGATTGAACTTACTGTCATATATTCTTCAATGATTGAACTTACTGTCATATATTCTTCAATGATTGAACTTACTGTCATATATTCTTCAATGATTGAACTTACTGTCATATATTCTTCAATGATTGAACTTACTGTCATATATTCTTCAATGATTGAACTTACTGTCATATATTCTTCAATTATTGAACTTACTGTCATATATTCTTCAATGATTGAACTTACTGTCATATATTCTTCAATGATTGAACTTACTGTCATATATTCTTCAATGATTGAACCAACTGTCACATATTCTTCAATGATTGAACCTACTGTCATATATTCTTCAATGAATGAACTTACTTTCATATATTCTTCAATGATTGAACTTACTGTCATATATTCTTCAATGATTGAACTTACTGTCATATATTCGTCAATGATTGAACTTACTGGCATATATTCTTCAATGATAGAACTTACTGTCATATATTCTTCAATGATTGAACTTACTGTCATATATTCTTCAATGATTGAATTTACTGTCATATATTCTTAATTGATTGAATTTATTGTCATATATTCTGCAGTGATTGAACTTACTGTCATATATTCTTCAATGATTGAACCTACTGGCATATATTCTCCAGTGATTGAACTAACTGTCATATATTAGTCAATGATTGAACTAACTTTCATATATTCTTCAATGATTGAACTAACTGTCATATATTCTTCAATGATTGAACCTCTGTCATATATTCTTCAATGATTGAACTTACTGTCATATATTCTTCAATGATTGAACTTACTGTCATATATTCTTCAATGATAGAACTTACTGTCATATATTCTTCAATGATTGAACTAACTTTCATATATTCTTCAATGATTGAACTTACTGTCATATATTCTTCAATGATTGAAATTACTTTCATATATTCTTCAATGATTGAACTAACTGTCATATATTCTTAAATGATTGAACCAACTGTCATATATTCTTAAATGATTGAACCAACTGTCATATATTCTTCAATGATTGAACCTACTGTCATATATTCTTCAAAGATTGAACTTACTTTCATATATTCTTCAATGATTGAACTGTCATATATTCATCAATGATTGAACCTACTGTCATATATTCTTCAATGATTGAACTTACTGTCATATATTCTTCAATGATTGAACTTACTTTCATATATTTTTCAATGATTGAACTTACTGTCATATATTCTTCAATGATTGAACTTACTGTCATATATTCTTCAATGATTGAACTTACTGGCATATATTCTTCAATGATTGAACTTACTGTCATATATTCTTCAATGATTGAACTTACTGTCATATATTCTTCAATGATTGAACTTACTTTCATATATTCTTCAATGATTGAACTAACTGTCATATATTCTTCAATGCTTGAACTTACTGTCATATATTCTTCAATGATTGAACTAACTGTCATATATTCTTCAATGATTGAACTTACTGTCATATATTCTTCAATGATTGAACCAACTGTCACATATTCTTCAATGATTGAACCTACTGGCATATATTCTTCAATGAATGAACTTACTTTCATATATTGTTCAATGATTGAACTTACTGTCATATATTCTTCAATGATTGAACGTACTGTCATATATTCTTCAATGATTGAACTTACTGGCATATATTCTTCAATGATAGAACTTACTGTCATATATTCTTCAATGATTGAACTTACTGTCATATATTCTTTTATGATTGAACTTACTGTCATATATTCTTCAATGATTGAACTTACTGTCATATATTCTTCAATGATTGAACTTACTGTCATATATTCTTCAATGATTGAACTTACTGTCATATATTCTTCAATGATTGAACTTTCTTTCATATATTCTTCAATGATTGAACTTACTGTCATATATTCTTCAATGATTGAACTTACTGTCATATATTCTTAATTGATTGAACTTACTGTCATATATTCTTCAATGATTGAACTTACTGTCATATATTCTTCAATGATTGAACTTACTGTCATATATTCTTCAATGATTGAACCAACTGTCACATATTCTTCAATGATTGAACCTACTGTCATATATTCTTCAATGAATGAACTTACTTTCATATATTCTTCAATGATTGAACTTACTGTCATATATTCTTCAATGATTGAACTTACTGTCATATATTCGTCAATGATTGAACTTACTGGCATATATTCTTCAATGATAGAACTTACTGTCATATATTCTTCAATGATTGAACTTACTGTCATATATTCTTCAATGATTGAAATTACTTTCATATATTCTTCAATGATTGAACTAACTGTCATATATTCTTAAATGATTCAACCAACTGTCATATATTCTTCAATGATTGAACTTACTGTCATATATTCTTAATTGATTGAACTTACTGTCATATATTCTTCAATGATTGAACTTAGTGTCATATATTCTTCAATGATTGAACTTACTGTCATATATTCTTAATTGATTGAACTTACTGTCATATATTCTTCAATGATTGAACTTACTGTCATATATTCTTCAATGATTGAACTTACTGTCATATATTCTTCAATGATTGAACCAACTGTCACATATTCTTCAATGATTGAACCTACTGTCATATATTCTTCAATGAATGAACTTACTTTCATATATTCTTCAATGATTGAACTTACTGTCATATATTCTTCAATGATTGAACTTACTGTCATATATTCGTCAATGATTGAACTTACTGGCATATATTCTTCAATGATAGAACTTACTGTCATA
This sequence comes from Meghimatium bilineatum, assembly GCA_034231615.1. NCBI lineage: Eukaryota > Metazoa > Mollusca > Gastropoda > Stylommatophora > Philomycidae > Meghimatium > Meghimatium bilineatum. The sequence goes on along the minus strand of CM067305.1, from coordinate 64,871,712 downwards.
TATTCTTCAATGATTGAACTTACTGTCATATATTCTTCAATGATTGAATTTACTGTCATATATTCTTAATTGATTGAATTTATTGTCATATATTCTGCAGTGATTGAACTTACTGTCATATATTCTTCAATGATTGAACCTACTGGCATATATTCTCCAATGATTGAACTAACTGTCATATATTAGTCAATGATTGAACTAACTTTCATATATTCTTCAATGATTGAACTAACTGTCATATATTCTTCAATGATTGAACCTCTGTCATATATTCTTCAATGATTGAACTTACTGTCATATATTCTTCAATGATTGAACTTACTGTCATATATTCTTCAATGATAGAACTTACTGTCATATATTCTTCAATGATTGAACTAACTTTCATATATTCTTCAATGATTGAACTTACTGTCATATATTCTTCAATGATTGAAATTACTTTCATATATTCTTCAATGATTGAACTAACTGTCATATATTCTTAAATGATTGAACCAACTGTCATATATTCTTAAATGATTGAACCAACTGTCATATATTCTTCAATGATTGAACCTACTGTCATATATTCTTCAAAGATTGAACCTACTGTCATATATTCTTCAATGATAGAACTTACTGTCATATATTCTTCAATGATTGAACTAACTGTCATATATTCTTCAATGATTGAACTTACTGCCATATATTCTTCAATGATTGAACTTACTGTCATATATTCTTCAATGATTGAACTTACTGTCATATATTCTTAAATGATTGAACTAACTGTCATATATTCTTCAATGATTGAACTTACTGTCTTATATTCTTCAATGATTGAACTTACTTTCATATATTCTTCAATGATAGAACTAACTGTCATATATTCTTCAATGATTGAACTTACTGTCATATATTATTTTATGATTGAACTTACTGTCATATATTCTTCAATGATTGAACTTACTGTCATATATTCTTCAATGATTGAACTTACTGTCATATATTCTTCAATGATTGAACTTACTTTCATATATTCTTCAATGATTGAACTTACTGTCATATATTCTTCAATGATTGAACTTACTGTCATATATTCTTCAATGATTGAACTTACTGTCATATATTCTTAATTGATTGAACTTACTGTCATATATTCTTCAATGATTGAACTTACTGTCATATATTCTTCAATGATTGAACTTACTGTCATATATTCTTCAATGATTGAACCAACTGTCACATATTCTTCAATGATTGAACCTACTGTCATATATTCTTCAATGAATGAACTTACTTTCATATATTCTTCAATGATTGAACTTACTGTCATATATTCTTCAATGATTGAACTTACTGTCATATATTCGTCAATGATTGAACTTACTGGCATATATTCTTCAATGATAGAACTTACTGTCATATATTCTTCAATGATTGAACTTACTGTCATATATTCTTCAATGATTGAATTTACTGTCATATATTCTTAATTGATTGAATTTATTGTCATACATTCTGCAGTGAATGAACTTACTGTCATATATTCTTCAATGATTGAACCTACTGGCATATATTCTCCAATGATTGAACTAACTGTCATATATTAGTCAATGATTGAACTAACTTTCATATATTCTTAAATGATTGAACCAACTGTCATATATTCTTCAATGATTGAACCTACTGTCATATATTCTTCAAAGATTGAACCTACTGTCATATATTCTTCAATGATAGAACTTACTGTCATATATTCTTCAATGATTGAACTAACTGTCATATATTCTTCAATGATTGAACTTACTGCCATATATTCTTCAATGATTGAACTTACTGTCATATATTCTTCAATGATTGAACTTACTGTCATATATTCTTAAATGATTGAACTAACTGTCATATATTCTTCAATGATTGAACTTACTGTCATATATTCTTCAATGATTGAACTTACTTTCATATATTCTTCAATGATAGAACTAACTGTCATATATTCTTCAATGATTGAACTTACTGTCATATATTCTTTTATGATTGAACTTACTGTCATATATTCTTCAATGATTGAACTTACTGTCATATATTCTTCAATGATTGAACTTACTGTCATATATTCTTCAATGATTGAACTTACTGTCATATATTCTTCAATGATTGAACTTACTGTCATATATTCTTCAATGATTGAACTTACTGTCATATATTCTTCAATTATTGAACTTACTGTCATATATTCTTAATTGATTGAACTTACTGTCATATATTCTTCAATGATTGAACTTACTGCCATATATTCTTCAATGATTGAACTTACTGTCATATATTCTTCAATGATTGAACTTACTGTCATATATTCTTAAATGATTGAACTAACTGTCATATATTCTTCAATGATTGAACTTACTGTCTTATATTCTTCAATGATTGAACTTACTTTCATATATTCTTCAATGATAGAACTAACTGTCATATATTCTTCAATGATTGAACTTACTGTCATATATTATTTTATGATTGAACTTACTGTCATATATTCTTCAATGATTGAACTTACTGTCATATATTCTTCAATGATTGAACTTACTGTCATATATTCTTCAATGATTGAACTTACTTTCATATATTCTTCAATGATTGAACTTACTGTCATATATTCTTCAATGATTGAACTTACTGTCATATATTCTTCAATGATTGAACTTACTGTCATATATTCTTAATTGATTGAACTTACTGTCATATATTCTTCAATGATTGAACTTACTGTCATATATTCTTCAATGATTGAACTTACTGTCATATATTCTTCAATGATTGAACCAACTGTCACATATTCTTCAATGATTGAACCTACTGTCATATATTCTTCAATGAATGAACTTACTTTCATATATTCTTCAATGATTGAACTTACTGTCATATATTCTTCAATGATTGAACTTACTGTCATATATTCGTCAATGATTGAACTTACTGGCATATATTCTTCAATGATAGAACTTACTGTCATATATTCTTCAATGATTGAACTTACTGTCATATATTCTTCAATGATTGAATTTACTGTCATATATTCTTAATTGATTGAATTTATTGTCATACATTCTGCAGTGATTGAACTTACTGTCATATATTCTTCAATGATTGAACCTACTGGCATATATTCTCCAATGATTGAACTAACTGTCATATATTAGTCAATGATTGAACTAACTTTCATATATTCTTAAATGATTGAACCAACTGTCATATATTCTTCAATGATTGAACCTACTGTCATATATTCTTCAAAGATTGAACCTACTGTCATATATTCTTCAATGATAGAACTTACTGTCATATATTCTTCAATGATTGAACTAACTGTCATATATTCTTCAATGATTGAACTTACTGCCATATATTCTTCAATGATTGAACTTACTGTCATATATTCTTCAATGATTGAACTTACTGTCATATATTCTTAAATGATTGAACTAACTGTCATATATTCTTCAATGATTGAACTTACTGTCATATATTCTTCAATGATTGAACTTACTTTCATATATTCTTCAATGATAGAACTAACTGTCATATATTCTTCAATGATTGAACTTACTGTCATATATTCTTTTATGATTGAACTTACTGTCATATATTCTTCAATGATTGAACTTACTGTCATATATTCTTCAATGATTGAACTTACTGTCATATATTCTTCAATGATTGAACTTACTGTCATATATTCTTCAATGATTGAACTTACTGTCATATATTCTTCAATGATTGAACTTACTGTCATATATTCTTCAATTATTGAACTTACTGTCATATATTCTTAATTGATTGAACTTACTGTCATATATTCTTCAATGATTGAATTTACTGTCATATATTCTTCAATGATTGAACTTACTGTCATATATTCTTCAATGATTGAACCAACTGTCACATATTCTTCAATGATTGAACCTACTGTCATATATTCTTCAATGAATGAACTTACTTTCATATATTCTTCAATGATTGAACTTACTGTCATATATTCTTCAATGATTGAACTTACTGTCATATATTCGTCAATGATTGAACTTACTGGCATATATTCTTCAATGATAGAACTTACTGTCATATATTCTTCAATGATTGAACTTACTGTCATATATTCTTCAATGATTGAATTTACTGTCATATATTTTTAATTCATTGAATTTATTGTCATACATTCTGCAGTGATTGAACTTACTGTCATATATTCTTCAATGATTGAACCTACTGGCATATATTCTCCAATGATTGAACTAACTGTCATATATTAGTCAATGATTGAACTAACTTTCATATATTCTTCAATGATTGAACTAACTGTCATATATTCTTCAATGATTGAACCTCTGTCATATATTCTTCAATGATTGAACTTACTGTCATATATTCTTCAATGATTGAACTTACTGTCATATATTCTTCAATGATAGAACTTACTGTCATATATTCTTCAATGATTGAACTAACTTTCATATATTCTTCAATGATTGAACTTACTGTCATATATTCTTCAATGATTGAAATTACTTTCATATATTCTTCAATGATTGAACTAACTGTCATATATTCTTAAATGATTGAACCAACTGTCATATATTCTTAAATGATTGAACCAACTGTCATATATTCTTCAATGATTGAACCTACTGTCATATATTCTTCAAAGATTGAACTTACTTTCATATATTCTTCAATGATTGAACTGTCATATATTCATCAATGATTGAACCTACTGTCATATATTCTTCAATGATTGAACTTACTGTCATATATTCTTCAATGATTGAACTTACTTTCATATATTCTTCAATGATTGAACTTACTGTCATATATTCTTCAATGATTGAACTTACTGTCATATATTCTTCAATGATTGAACTTACTGGCATATATTCTTCAATGATTGAACTTACTGTCATATATTCTTCAATGATTGAACTTACTGTCATATATTCTTCAATGATTGAACTTACTTTCATATATTCTTCAATGATTGAACTAACTGTCATATATTGTTCAATGCTTGAACTTACTGTCATATATTCTTCAATGATTGAACTAACTGTCATATATTCTTCAATGATTGAACTTACTGTCATATATTCTTCAATGATTGAACCAACTGTCACATATTCTTCAATGATTGAACCTACTGGCATACATTCTTCAATGAATGAACTTACTTTCATATATTCTTCAATGATTGAACTTACTGTCATATATTCTTCAATGATTGAACGTACTGTCATATATTCTTCAATGATTGAACTTACTAGCATATATTCTTCAATGATAGAACTTACTGTCATATATTCTTCAATGATTGAACTTACTGTCATATATTCTTTTATGATTGAACTTACTGTCATATATTCTTCAATGATTGAACTTACTGTCATATATTCTTCAATGATTGAACTTACTGTCATATATTCTTCAATGATTGAACTTACTGTCATATATTCTTCAATGATTGAACTTACTGTCATATATTCTTCAATGATTGAACTTACTGTCATATATTCTTCAATGATTGAACTTACTGTCATATATTCTTAATTGATTGAACTTACTGTCATATATTCTTCAATGATTGAACTTACTGTCATATATTCTTCAATGATTGAACTTACTGTCATATATTCTTCAATGATTGAACCAACTGTCACATATTCTTCAATGATTGAACCTACTGTCATATATTCTTCAATGAATGAACTTACTTTCATATATTCTTCAATGATTGAACTTACTGTCATATATTCTTCAATGATTGAACTTACTGTCATATATTCGTCAATGATTGAACTTACTGGCATATATTCTTCAATGATAGAACTTACTGTCATATATTCTTCAATGATTGAACTTACTGTCATATATTCTTCAATGATTGAAATTACTTTCATATATTCTTCAATGATTGAACTAACTGTCATATATTCTTAAATGATTGAACCAACTGTCATATATTCTTTAATGATTGAACCAACTGTCATATATTCTTCAATGATTGAACCTACTGTCATATATTCTTCAAAGATTGAACTTACTTTCATATATTCTTCAATGATTGAACTAACTGTCATATATTCTTCAATGATTGAACCTACTGTCATATATTCTTCAATGATAGAACTTACTGTCATATATTCTTCAATGATTGAACTAACTTTCATATATTCTTCAATGATTGAACTTACTGTCATATATTCTTCAATGATTGAAATTACTTTCATATATTCTTCAATGATTGAACTAACTGTCATATATTCTTAAATGATTGAACCAACTGTCATATATTCTTAAATGATTGAACCAACTGTCATATATTCTTCAATGATTGAACCTACTGTCATATATTCTTCAAAGATTGAACTTACTTTCATATATTCTTCAATGATTGAACTGTCATATATTCATCAATGATTGAACCTACTGTCATATATTCTTCAATGATTGAACTTACTGTCATATATTCTTCAATGATTGAACTTACTTTCATATATTCTTCAATGATTGAACTTACTGTCATATATTCTTCAATGATTGAACTTACTGTCATATATTCTTCAATGATTGAACTTACTGGCATATATTCTTCAATGATTGAACTTACTGTCATATATTCTTCAATGATTGAACTTACTGTCATATATTCTTCAATGATTGAACTTACTTTCATATATTCTTCAATGATTGAACTAACTGTCATATATTCTTCAATGCTTGAACTTACTGTCATATATTCTTCAATGATTGAACTAACTGTCATATATTCTTCAATGATTGAACTTACTGTCATATATTCTTCAATGATTGAACCAACTGTCACATATTCTTCAATGATTGAACCTACTGGCATATATTCTTCAATGAATGAACTTACTTTCATATATTCTTCAATGATTGAACTTACTGTCATATATTCTTCAATGATTGAACGTACTGTCATATATTCTTCAATGATTGAACTTACTGGCATATATTCTTCAATGATAGAACTTACTGTCATATATTCTTCAATGATTGAACTTACTGTCATATATTCTTTTATGATTGAACTTACTGTCATATATTCTTCAATGATTGAACTTACTGTCATATATTCTTAATTGATTGAACTTACTGTCATATATTCTTCAATGATTGAACTTACTGTCATATATTCTTCAATGATTGAACTTACTGTCATATATTCTTCAATGATTGAACCAACTGTCACATATTCTTCAATGATTGAACCTACTGTCATATATTCTTCAATGAATGAACTTACTTTCATATATTCTTCAATGATTGAACTTACTGTCATATATTCTTCAATGATTGAACTTACTGTCATATATTCGTCAATGATTGAACTTACTGGCATATATTCTTCAATGATAGAACTTACTGTCATATATTCTTCAATGATTGAACTTACTGTCATATATTCTTCAATGATTGAAATTACTTTCATATATTCTTCAATGATTGAACTAACTGTCATATATTCTTAAATGATTGAACCAACTGTCATATATTCTTAAATGATTGAACCAACTGTCATATATTCTTCAATGATTGAACCTACTGTCATATATTCTTCAAAGATTGAACTTACTTTCATATATTCTTCAATGATTGAACTAACTGTCATATATTCTTCAATGATTGAACCTACTGTCATATATTCTTCAATGATTGAACTTACTGTCATATATTCTTCAATGATTGAACTTACTTTCATATATTCTTCAATGATTGAACTTACTGTCATATATTCTTCAATGATTGAACTTACTTTCCTATATTCTTCAATGATTGAACTAACTGTCATATATTCTTCAATGCTTGAACTTACTGTCATATATTCTTCAATGATTGAACCAACTGTCACATATTCTTCAATGATTGAACCTACTGGCATATATTCTCCAATGATTGAACTAACTGTCATATATTAGTCAATGATTGAACTTACTTTCATATATTCTTCAATGATTGAACTAACTGTCATATATTCTTCAATGATTGAACCTCTGTCATATATTCTTCAATGATTGAACTTACTGTCATATATTCTTCAATGATTGAACTTACTGTCATATATTCTTCAATGATTGAACTTACTGTCATATATTCTTCAATGATTGAACTAACTTTCATATATTCTTCAATGATTGAACTTACTGTCATATATTCTTCAATGATTGAACATACTGTCATATATTCTTCAATGATTGAACTTACTGTCATATATTCTTAAATGATTGAACTAACTGTCATGTATTCTTCAATGATTGAACTAACTGTCATATATTCGTCAATGATTGAACTTACTTTCATATATTCTTCAATGATTGAACTAACTGCCATATATTCTTCAATGATTGAACCTACTGTCATATATTCTTCAATGATTGAACTTACTGTCATATATTCTTCAATGATTGAACTTACTGTCATATATTCTTCAATGATTGAACTTACTGTCATATATTCTTCAATGATTGAACTAACTATCATATATTCTTCAATGATTGAACTTACTTTCATATATTCTTCAATGATTGAACTAACTGTCATATATTATTCAATGATTGAACTTACTGTCATATATTCTTCAATGATTGAACTTACTGTCATATATTCTTCAATTATTGAACTTACTTTCATATATTCTTCAATGATTGAACTTACTTTCATTCATTCTTCAATGATAGAACTTACTGTCATATATTCTTCAATGATTGAACTTACTTTCATATATTCTTCAATGATAGAACTTACTGTCATATATTCTTCAATGATTGATCTTACTGTCATATATTCTTTTATGATTGAACTTACTGTCATATATTCTTCAATGATTGAACTTACTTTCATATATTCTTCAATGATTGAACTAACTGTCATATATTCTTCAATGATTGAACTTACTGTCATATATTCTTCAATGATTGAACTTACTGTCATATATTCTTCAATGATTGAACTTACTTTCATATATTCTTCAATGATAGAACTTACTGTCATATATTCTTCAATGATTGAACTTACTGTCATATATTCTTTTATGATTGAACTTACTGTCATATATTCTTCAATGATTGAACTTACTGTCATATATTATTCAATGATTGAACTAACTGTCATATATTCTTCAATGATTGAACTTACTGTCATATATTCTTCAATGATTGAACTTACTGGCATATATTCTTCAATGATTGAACTTACTGTCATATATTCTTCAATGATTGAACTAACTGTCATATATTCTTAAATGATTGAACCAACTGTCATATATTCTTAAATGATTGAACCAACTGTCATATATTCTTCAATGATTGAACCTACTGTCATATATTCTTCAAAGATTGAACTTACTTTCATATATTCTTCAATGATTGAACTAACTGTCATATATTCATCAATGATTGAACCTACTGTCATATATTCTTCAATGATTGAACTTACTGTCATATATTCTTCAATGATTGAACTTACTTTCATATATTCTTCAATGATTGAACTTACTGTCATATATTCTTCAATGATTGAACTTACTGTCATATATTCTTCAATGATTGAACTTACTGGCATATATTCTTCAATGATTGAACTTACTGTCATATATTCTTCAATGATTGAACTTACTGTCATACATTCTTCAATGATTGAACTTACTTTCATATATTCTTCAATGATTGAACTAACTGTCATATATTCTTCAATGCTTGAACTTACTGTCATATATTCTTCAATGATTGAACTAACTGTCATATATTCTTCAATGATTGAACTTACTGTCATATATTCTTCAATGATTGAACCAACTGTCACATATTCTTCAATGATTGAACCTACTGGCATATATTCTTCAATGAATGAACTTACTTTCATATATTCTTCAATGATTGAACTTACTGTCATATATTCTTCAATGATTGAACGTACTGTCATATATTCTTCAATGATTGAACTTACTGGCATATATTCTTCAATGATAGAACTTACTGTCATATATTCTTCAATGATTGAACTTACTGTCATATATTCTTCAATGATTGAACTTACTTTCATATATTCTTCAATGATTGAACTAACTGTCATATATTCTTAAATGATTGAACCAACTGTCATATATTCTTCAATGATTGAACTTACTGTCATATATTCTTCAATGATTGAACTTACTGTCATATATTCTTCAATGATTGAACCTACTGTCATATATTCTTCAATGATTGAACTTACTGTCATATATTCTTCAATGATTGAACATACTTTCATATATTCTTCAATGATTGAACTTACTGTCATATATTCTTCAATGATTGAACTTACTTTCCTATATTCTTCAATGATTGAACTAACTGTCATATATTCTTCAATGCTTGAACTTACTGTCATATATTCTTCAATGATTGAACCAACTGTCACATATTCTTCAATGATTGAACCTACTGGCATATATTCTCCAATGATTGAACTAACTGTCATATATTAGTCAATGATTGAACTTACTTTCATATATTCTTCAATGATTGAACTAACTGTCATATATTCTTCAATGATTGAACCTCTGTCATATATTCTTCAATGATTGAACTTACTGTCATATATTCTTCAATGATTGAACTTACTGTCATATATTCTTCAATGATTGAACTTACTGTCATATATTCTTCAATGATTGAACTAACTTTCATATATTCTTCAATGATTGAACTTACTGTCATATATTCTTCAATGATTGAACATACTGTCATATATTCTTCAATGATTGAACTTACTGTCATATATTCTTAAATGATTGAACTAACTGTCATGTATTCTTCAATGATTGAACTAACTGTCATATATTCGTCAATGATTGAACTTACTTTCATATATTCTTCAATGATTGAACTAACTGCCATATATTCTTCAATGATTGAACCTACTGTCATATATTCTTCAATGATTGAACTTACTGTCATATATTCTTCAATGATTGAACTTACTGTCATATATTCTTCAATGATTGAACTTACTGTCATATATTCTTCAATGATTGAACTAACTATCATATATTCTTCAATGATTGAACTTACTTTCATATATTCTTCAATGATTGAACTAACTGTCATATATTATTCAATGATTGAACTTACAGTCATATATTCTTCAATGATTGAACTTACTGTCATATATTCTTCAATTATTGAACTTACTTTCATATATTCTTCAATGATTGAACTTACTTTCATTCATTCTTCAATGATAGAACTTACTGTCATATATTCTTCAATGATTGAACTTACTTTCATATATTCTTCAATGATAGAACTTACTGTCATATATTCTTCAATGATTGATCTTACTGTCATATATTCTTTTATGATTGAACTTACTGTCATATATTCTTCAATGATTGAACTTACTTTCATATATTCTTCAATGATTGAACTAACTGTCATATATTCTTCAATGATTGAACTTACTGTCATATATTCTTCAATGATTGAACTTACTGTCATATATTCTTCAATGATTGAACTTACTTTCATATATTCTTCAATGATAGAACTTACTGTCATATATTCTTCAATGATTGAACTTACTGTCATATATTCTTTTATGATTGAACTTACTGTCATATATTCTTCAATGATTGAACTTACTGTCATATATTATTCAATGATTGAACTAACTGTCATATATTCTTCAATGATTGAACTTACTGTCATATATTCTTCAATGATTGAACTTACTGGCATATATTCTTCAATGATTGAACTTACTGTCATATATTCTTCAATGATTGAACTAACTGTCATATATTCTTAAATGATTGAACCAACTGTCATATATTCTTAAATGATTGAACCAACTGTCATATATTCTTCAATGATTGAACCTACTGTCATATATTCTTCAAAGATTGAACTTACTTTCATATATTCTTCAATGATTGAACTAACTGTCATATATTCATCAATGATTGAACCTACTGTCATATATTCTTCAATGATTGAACTTACTGTCATATATTCTTCAATGATTGAACTTACTTTCATATATTCTTCAATGATTGAACTTACTGTCATATATTCTTCAATGATTGAACTTACTGTCATATATTCTTCAATGATTGAACTTACTGGCATATATTCTTCAATGATTGAACTTACTGTCATATATTCTTCAATGATTGAACTTACTGTCATATATTCTTCAATGATTGAACTTACTTTCATATATTCTTCAATGATTGAACTAACTGTCATATATTCTTCAATGCTTGAACTTACTGTCATATATTCTTCAATGATTGAACTAACTGTCATATATTCTTCAATGATTGAACTTACTGTCATATATTCTTCAATGATTGAACCAACTGTCACATATTCTTCAATGATTGAACCTACTGGCATATATTCTTCAATGAATGAACTTACTTTCATATATTCTTCAATGATTGAACTTACTGTCATATATTCTTCAATGATTGAACGTACTGTTATATATTCTTCAATGATTGAACTTACTGGCATATATTCTTCAATGATAGAACTTACTGTCATATATTCTTCAATGATTGAACTTACTGTCATATATTCTTCAATGATTGAACTTACTTTCATATATTCTTCAATGATTGAACTAACTGTCATATATTCTTAAATGATTGAACCAACTGTCATATATTCTTCAATGATTGAACTTACTGTCATATATTCTTCAATGATTGAACTTACTGTCATATATTCTTCAATGATTGAACTTACTGTCATATATTCTTCAATGATTGAACTTACTGTCATATATTCTTAATTGATTGAACTTACTGTCATATATTCTTCAATGATTGAACTTACTGTCATATATTCTTCAATGATTGAACTTACTGTCATATATTCTTCAATGATTGAACCAACTGTCACATATTCTTCAATGATTGAACCTACTGTCATATATTCTTCAATGAATGAACTTACTTTCATATATTCTTCAATGATTGAACTTACTGTCATATATTCTTCAATGATTGAACTTACTGTCATATATTCGTCAATGATTGAACTTACTGGCATATATTCTTCAATGATAGAACTTACTGTCATATATTCTTCAATGATTGAACTTACTGTCATATATTCTTCAATGATTGAAATTACTTTCATATATTCTTCAATGATTGAACTTACTGTCATATATTCTTCAATAATTGAACTTACTGTCATATATTCTTCAATGTTTGAACCAACTGTCATATATTCTTCAATGATTGAACCTACTGTCATATATTCTTCAAAGATTGAACTTACTTTCATATATTCTTCAATGATTGAACTAACTGTCATATATTCTTCAATGATTGAACCTACTGTCATATATTCTTCAATGATTGAACTTACTGTCATATATTCTTCAATGATTGAACTTACTTTCATATATTCTTCAATGATTGAACTTACTGTCATATATTCTTCAATGATTGAACTTACTGTCATATATTCTTCAATTATTGAACTTACTGGCATATATTCTTCAATGATTGAACTTACTGTCATATATTCTTCAATGATTGAACTTACTGTCATATATTCTTCAATGATTGAACTTACTTTCCTATATTCTTCAATGATTGAACTAACTGTCATATATTCTTCAATGCTTGAACTTACTGTCATATATTCTTCAATGATTGAACTAACTGTCATATATTCTTCAATGATTGAACTTACTGTCATATATTCTTCAATGATTGAACCAACTGTCACATATTCTTCAATGAATGAACCTAATGGCATATATTCTTCAATGAATGAACTTACTTTCATATATTCTTCAATGATTGAACTTACTGTCATATATTCTTCAATGATTGAACGTACTGTCATATATTCTTCAATGATTGAACTTACTGGCATATATTCTTCAATGATAGAACTTACTGTCATATATTCTTCAATGATTGAATTTACTGTCATATATTCTTAATTGATTGAATTTATTGTCATATATTCTTCAGTGATTGAACTTACTGTCTTATATTCTCCAAAGATTGAACTTACTGTCATATATTCTGCAGTGATTGAACTTACTGTCATATAGTCTTCAATGATTGAACCTACTGGCATATATTCTCCAATGATTGAACTAACTGTCATATATTCTTTTATGATTGAAATTACTGTCATATATTCTTCAATGATTGAACTTACTGTCATATATTATTCAATGATTGAACTAACTGTCATATATTCTTCAATGATTGAACTTACTGTCATATATTCTTCAATGATTGAACTTACTGGCATATATTCTTCAATGATTGAACTTACTGTCATATATTCTTCAATGATTGAACTAACTGTCATATATTCTTAAATGATTGAACCAACTGTCATATATTCTTAAATGATTGAACAAACTGTCATATATTCTTCAATGATTGAACCTACTGTCATATATTCTTCAAAGATTGAACTTACTTTCATATATTCTTCAATGATTGAACTAACTGTCATATATTCATCAATGATTGAACCTACTGTCATATATTCTTCAATGATTGAACTTACTGTCATATATTCTTCAATGATTGAACTTACTTTCATATATTCTTCAATGATTGAACTTACTGTCATATATTCTTCAATGATTGAACTTACTGTCATATATTCTTCAATGATTGAACTTACTGGCATATATTCTTCAATGATTGAACTTACTGTCATATATTCTTCAATGATTGAACTTACTGTCATATATTCTTCAATGATTGAACTTACTTTCATATATTCTTCAATGATTGAACTAACTGTCATATATTCTTCAATGCTTGAACTTACTGTCATATATTCTTCAATGATTGAACTAACTGTCATATATTCTTCAATGATTGAACTTACTGTCATATATTCTTCAATGATTGAACCAACTGTCACATATTCTTCAATGATTGAACCTACTGGCATATATTCTTCAATGAATGAACTTACTTTCATATATTCTTCAATGATTGAACTTACTGTCATATATTCTTCAATGATTGAACGTACTGTCATATATTCTTCAATGATTGAACTTACTGGCATATATTCTTCAATGATAGAACTTACTGTCATATATTCTTCAATGATTGAACTTACTGTCATATATTCTTCAATGATTGAACTTACTTTCATATATTCTTCAATGATTGAACTAACTGTCATATATTCTTAAATGATTGAACCAACTGTCATATATTCTTCAATGATTGAACTTACTGTCATATATTCTTCAATGATTGAACTTACTGTCATATATTCTTCAATGATTGAACTTACTGTCATATATTCTTCAATGATTGAACTTACTGTCATATATTCTTAATTGATTGAACTTACTGTCATATATTCTTCAATGATTGAACTTACTGTCATATATTCTTCAATAATTGAACTTACTGTCATATATTCTTCAATGATTGAACTTACTGTCATATATTATTCAATGATTGAACTTACTGTCATATATTCTTCAATGTTTGAACTTACTTTCATATATTCTTAATTGATTGAATTTATTGTCATATATTCTTCAGTGATTGAACTTACTGTCTTATATTCTCCAAAGATTGAACTTACTGTCATATATTCTGCAGTGATTGAACTTACTGTCATATAGTCTTCAATGATTGAACCTACTGGCATATATTCTCCAATGATTGAACTAACTGTCATATATTCTTTTATGATTGAAATTACTGTCATATATTCTTCAATGATTGAACTTACTGTCATATATTATTCAATGATTGAACTAACTGTCATATATTCTTCAATGATTGAACTTACTGTCATATATTCTTCAATGATTGAACTTACTGGCATATATTCTTCAATGATTGAACTAACTGTCATATATTCTTAAATGATTGAACCAACTGTCATATATTCTTAAATGATTGAACAAACTGTCATATATTCTTCAATGATTGAACCTACTGTCATATATTCTTCAAAGATTGAACTTACTTTCATATATTCTTCAATGATTGAACTAACTGTCATATATTCATCAATGATTGAACCTACTGTCATATATTCTTCAATGATTGATCTTACTGTCATATATTCTTCAATGATTGAACTTACTTTCATATATTCTTCAATGATTGAACTTACTGTCATATATTCTTCAATGATTGAACTTACTGTCATATATTCTTCAATGATTGAACTTACTGGCATATATTCTTCAATGATTGAACTTACTGTCATATATTCTTCAATGATTGAACTTACTGTCATATATTCTTCAATGATTGAACTTACTTTCATATATTCTTCAATGATTGAACTAACTGTCATATATTCTTCAATGCTTGAACTTACTGTCATATATTCTTCAATGATTGAACTAACTGTCATATATTCTTCAATGATTGAACTTACTGTCATATATTCTTCAATGATTGAACCAACTGTCACATATTCTTCAATGATTGAACCTACTGGCATATATTCTTCAATGAATGAACTTACTTTCATATATTCTTCAATGATTGAACTTACTGTCATATATTCTTCAATGATTGAACGTACTGTCATATATTCTTCAATGATTGAACTTACTGGCATATATTCTTCAATGATAGAACTTACTGTCATATATTCTTCAATGATTGAACTTACTGTCATATATTCTTCAATGATTGAACTTACTTTCATATATTCTTCAATGATTGAACTAACTGTCATATATTCTTAAATGATTGAACCAACTGTCATATATTCTTCAATGATTGAACTTACTGTCATATATTCTTCAATGATTGAACTTACTGTCATATATTCTTCAATGATTGAACTTACTGTCATATATTCTTCAATGATTGAACTTACTGTCATATATTCTTAATTGATTGAACTTACTGTCATATATTCTTCAATGATTGAACTTACTGTCATATATTCTTCAATGATTGAACTTACTGTCATATATTCTTCAATGATTGAACCAACTGTCACATATTCTTCAATGATTGAACCTACTGTCATATATTCTTCAATGAATGAACTTACTTTCATATATTCTTCAATGATTGAACTTACTGTCATATATTCTTCAATGATTGAACTTACTGTCATATATTCGTCAATGATTGAACTTACTGGCATATATTCTTCAATGATAGAACTTACTGTCATATATTCTTCAATGATTGAACTTACTGTCATATATTCTTCAATGATTGAAATTACTTTCATATATTCTTCAATGATTGAACTTACTGTCATATATTCTTCAATAATTGAACTTACTGTCATATATTCTTCAATGTTTGAACCAACTGTCATATATTCTTCAATGATTGAACCTACTGTCATATATTCTTCAAAGATTGAACTTACTTTCATATATTCTTCAATGATTGAACTAACTGTCATATATTCTTCAATGATTGAACCTACTGTCATATATTCTTCAATGATTGAACTTACTGTCATATATTCTTCAATGATTGAACTTACTTTCATATATTCTTCAATGATTGAACTTACTGTCATATATTCTTCAATGATTGAACTTACTGTCATATATTCTTCAATTATTGAACTTACTGGCATATATTCTTCAATGATTGAACTTACTGTCATATATTCTTCAATGATTGAACTTACTGTCATATATTCTTCAATGATTGAACTTACTTTCCTATATTCTTCAATGATTGAACTAACTGTCATATATTCTTCAATGCTTGAACTTACTGTCATATATTCTTCAATGATTGAACTAACTGTCATATATTCTTCAATGATTGAACTTACTGTCATATATTCTTCAATGATTGAACCAACTGTCACATATTCTTCAATGAATGAACCTAATGGCATATATTCTTCAATGAATGAACTTACTTTCATATATTCTTCAATGATTGAACTTACTGTCATATATTCTTCAATGATTGAACGTACTGTCATATATTCTTCAATGATTGAACTTACTGGCATATATTCTTCAATGATAGAACTTACTGTCATATATTCTTCAATGATTGAATTTACTGTCATATATTCTTAATTGATTGAATTTATTGTCATATATTCTTCAGTGATTGAACTTACTGTCTTATATTCTCCAAAGATTGAACTTACTGTCATATATTCTGCAGTGATGGAACTTACTGTCATATAGTCTTCAATGATTGAACCTACTGGCATATATTCTCCAATGATTGAACTAACTGTCATATATTAGTCAATGATTGAACTTACTTTCATATATTCTTCAATGATTGAACTAACTGTCATATATTCTTCAATGATTGATCCTCTGTCATATATTCTTCAATGATTGAACTTACTGTCATATATTCTTCAATGATTGAACTTACTGTCATACATTCTTCAATGATTGAACTTACTGTCATATATTCTTCAATGATTGAACTAACTTTCATATATTCTTCAATGATTGAACTTACTGTCATATATTCTTCAATGATTGAACATACTGTCATATATTCTTCAATGATTGAACTTACTGTCATATATTCTTAAATGATTGAACTAACTGTCATGTATTCTTCAATGATTGAACTAACTGTCATATATTCGTCAATGATTGAACTTACTTTCATATATTCTTCAATGATTGAACTAACTGCCATATATTCTTCAATGATTGAACCTACTGTCATATATTCTTCAATGATTGAACTTACTGTCATATATTCTTCAATGATTGAACTTACTGTCATATATTCTTCAATGATTGAACTTACTGTCATATATTCTTCAATGATTGAACTAACTATCATATATTCTTCAATGATTGAACTTACTTTCATATATTCTTCAATGATTGAACTAACTGTCATATATTCTTCAATGATTGAACTTACTGTCATATATTCTTCAATGATTGAACTTACTGTCATATATTCTTCAATGATTGAACTTACTTTCATATATTCTTCAATGATTGAACTTACTTTCATTCATTCTTCAATGATAGAACTTACTGTCATATATTCTTCAATGATTGAACTTACTTTCATATATTCTTCAATGATAGAACTTACTGGCATATATTCTTCAATGATTGATCTTACTGTCATATATTCTTTTATGATTGAACTTACTGTCATATATTCTTCAATGATTGAACTTACTGTCATATATTCTTCAATGATTGAACTTACTTTCATATATTCTTCAATGATTGAACTTACTTTCATTCATTCTTCAATGATAGAACTTACTGTCATATATTCTTCAATGATTGAACTTACTTTCATATATTCTTCAATGATAGAACTTACTGGCATATATTCTTCAATGATTGATCTTACTGTCATATATTCTTTTATGATTGAACTTACTGTCATATATTCTTCAATGATTGAACTTACTTTCATATATTCTTCAATGATTGAACTAACTGTCACATATTCTTCAATGATTGAACTAACTGTCATATATTCTTAAATGATTGAACCAACTGTCATATATTCTTCAATGATTGAACTTACTGTCATATATTCTTCAATGATTGAACTTACTGTCATATATTCTTCAATGATTGAACTTACTGTCATATATTCTTCAATGATTGAACTTACTGTCATATATTCTTAATTGATTGAACTTACTGTCATATATTCTTCAATGATTGAACTTACTGTCATATATTCTTCAATGATTGAACTTACTGTCATATATTCTTCAATGATTGAACCAACTGTCACATATTCTTCAATGATTGAACCTACTGTCATATATTCTTCAATGAATGAACTTACTTTCATATATTCTTCAATGATTGAACTTACTGGCATATATTCTCCAATGATTGAACTAACTGTCATATATTAGTCAATGATTGAACTTACTTTCATATATTCTTCAATGATTGAACTAACTGTCATATATTCTTCAATGATTGAACCTCTGTCATATATTCTTCAATGATTGAACTTACTGTCATATATTCTTCAATGATTGAACTTACTGTAATATATTCTTCAATGATTGAACTTACTGTCATATATTCTTCAATGATTGAACTAACTTTCATATATTCTTCAATGATTGAATTTACTGTCATATATTCTTCAATGATTGAACATACTGTCATATATTCTTCAATGATTGAACTTACTGTCATATATTCTTAAATGATTGAACTAACTGTCATGTATTCTTCAATGATTGAACTAACTGTCATATATTCGTCAATGATTGAACTTACTTTCATATATTCTTCAATGATTGAACTAACTGCCATATATTCTTCAATGATTGAACCTACTGTCATATATTCTTCAATGATTGAACTTACTGTCATATATTCTTCAATGATTGAACTTACTGTCATATATTCTTCAATGATTGAACTTACTGTCATATATTCTTCAATGATTGAACTAACTATCATATATTCTTCAATGATTGAACTTACTTTCATATATTCTTCAATGATTGAACTAACTGTCATATATTATTCAATGATTGAACTTACTGTCATATATTCTTCAATGATTGAACTTACTGTCATATATTCTTCAATTATTGAACTTACTTTCATATATTCTTCAATGATTGAACTTACTTTCATTCATTCTTCAATGATAGAACTTACTGTCATATATTCTTCAATGATTGAACTTACTTTCATATATTCTTCAATGATAGAACTTACTGTCATATATTCTTCAATGATTGATCTTACTGTCATATATTCTTTTATGATTGAACTTACTGTCATATATTCTTCAATGATTGAACTTACTTTCATATATTCTTCAATGATTGAACTAACTGTCATATATTCTTCAATGATTGAACTTACTGTCATATATTCTTCAATGATTGAACTTACTGTCATATATTCTTCAATGATTGAACTTACTTTCATATATTCTTCAATGATAGAACTTACTGTCATATATTCTTCAATGATTGAACTTACTGTCATATATTCTTTTATGATTGAACTTACTGTCATATATTCTTCAATGATTGAACTTACTGTCATATATTATTCAATGATTGAACTAACTGTCATATATTCTTCAATGATTGAACTTACTGTCATATATTCTTCAATGATTGAACTTACTGGCATATATTCTTCAATGATTGAACTTACTGTCATATATTCTTCAATGATTGAACTAACTGTCATATATTCTTAAATGATTGAACCAACTGTCATATATTCTTAAATGATTGAACCAACTGTCATATATTCTTCAATGATTGAACCTACTGTCATATATTCTTCAAAGATTGAACTTACTTTCATATATTCTTCAATGATTGAACTAACTGTCATATATTCATCAATGATTGAACCTACTGTCATATATTCTTCAATGATTGAACTTACTGTCATATATTCTTCAATGATTGAACTTACTTTCATATATTCTTCAATGATTGAACTTACTGTCATATATTCTTCAATGATTGAACTTACTGTCATATATTCTTCAATGATTGAACTTACTGGCATATATTCTTCAATGATTGAACTTACTGTCATATATTCTTCAATGATTGAACTTACTGTCATATATTCTTCAATGATTGAACTTACTTTCATATATTCTTCAATGATTGAACTAACTGTCATATATTCTTCAATGCTTGAACTTACTGTCATATATTCTTCAATGATTGAACTAACTGTCATATATTCTTCAATGATTGAACTTACTGTCATATATTCTTCAATGATTGAACCAACTGTCACATATTCTTCAATGATTGAACCTACTGGCATATATTCTTCAATGAATGAACTTACTTTCATATATTCTTCAATGATTGAACTTACTGTCATATATTCTTCAATGATTGAACGTACTGTCATATATTCTTCAATGATTGAACTTACTGGCATATATTCTTCAATGATAGAACTTACTGTCATATATTCTTCAATGATTGAACTTACTGGCATATATTCTTCAATGATTGATCTTACTGTCATATATTCTTTTATGATTGAACTTACTGTCATATATTCTTCAATGATTGAACTTACTGTCATATATTCTTCAATGATTGAACTTACTTTCATATATTCTTCAATGATTGAACTTACTTTCATTCATTCTTCAATGATAGAACTTACTGTCATATATTCTTCAATGATTGAACTTACTTTCATATATTCTTCAATGATAGAACTTACTGGCATATATTCTTCAATGATTGATCTTACTGTCATATATTCTTTTATGATTGAACTTACTGTCATATATTCTTCAATGATTGAACTTACTTTCATATATTCTTCAATGATTGAACTAACTGTCACATATTCTTCAATGATTGAACTAACTGTCATATATTCTTAAATGATTGAACCAACTGTCATATATTCTTCAATGATTGAACTTACTGTCATATATTCTTCAATGATTGAACTTACTGTCATATATTCTTCAATGATTGAACTTACTGTCATATATTCTTCAATGATTGAACTTACTGTCATATATTCTTAATTGATTGAACTTACTGTCATATATTCTTCAATGATTGAACTTACTTTCATATATTCTTCAATGATTGAACTAACTGTCATATATTATTCAATGATTGAACTTACTGTCATATATTCTTCAATGATTGAACTTACTGTCATATATTCTTCAATTATTGAACTTACTTTCATATATTCTTCAATGATTGAACTTACTTTCATTCATTCTTCAATGATAGAACTTACTGTCATATATTCTTCAATGATTGAACTTACTTTCATATATTCTTCAATGATAGAACTTACTGTCATATATTCTTCAATGATTGATCTTACTGTCATATATTCTTTTATGATTGAACTTACTGTCATATATTCTTCAATGATTGAACTTACTGTCATATATTCGTCAATGATTGAACTTACTGGCATATATTCTTCAATGATAGAACTTACTGTCATATATTCTTCAATGATTGAACTTACTGTCATATATTCTTCAATGATTGAAATTACTTTCATATATTCTTCAATGATTGAACTAACTGTCATATATTCTTAAATGATTGAACCAACTGTCATATATTCTTTAATGATTGAACCAACTGTCATATATTCTTCAATGATTGAACCTACTGTCATATATTCTTCAAAGATTGAACTTACTTTCATATATTCTTCAATGATTGAACTAACTGTCATATATTCTTCAATGATTGAACCTACTGTCATATATTCTTCAATGATAGAACTTACTGTCATATATTCTTCAATGATTGAACTAACTTTCATATATTCTTCAATGATTGAACTTACTGTCATATATTCTTCAATGATTGAAATTACTTTCATATATTCTTCAATGATTGAACTAACTGTCATATATTCTTAAATGATTGAACCAACTGTCATATATTCTTAAATGATTGAACCAACTGTCATATATTCTTCAATGATTGAACCTACTGTCATATATTCTTCAAAGATTGAACTTACTTTCATATATTCTTCAATGATTGAACTGTCATATATTCATCAATGATTGAACCTACTGTCATATATTCTTCAATGATTGAACTTACTGTCATATATTCTTCAATGATTGAACTTACTTTCATATATTCTTCAATGATTGAACTTACTGTCATATATTCTTCAATGATTGAACTTACTGTCATATATTCTTCAATGATTGAACTTACTGGCATATATTCTTCAATGATTGAACTTACTGTCATATATTCTTCAATGATTGAACTTACTGTCATATATTCTTCAATGATTGAACTTACTTTCATATATTCTTCAATGATTGAACTAACTGTCATATATTCTTCAATGCTTGAACTTACTGTCATATATTCTTCAATGATTGAACTAACTGTCATATATTCTTCAATGATTGAACTTACTGTCATATATTCTTCAATGATTGAACCAACTGTCACATATTCTTCAATGATTGAACCTACTGGCATATATTCTTCAATGAATGAACTTACTTTCATATATTCTTCAATGATTGAACTTACTGTCATATATTCTTCAATGATTGAACGTACTGTCATATATTCTTCAATGATTGAACTTACTGGCATATATTCTTCAATGATAGAACTTACTGTCATATATTCTTCAATGATTGAACTTACTGTCATATATTCTTTTATGATTGAACTTACTGTCATATATTCTTCAATGATTGAACTTACTGTCATATATTCTTCAATGATTGAACTTACTGTCATATATTCTTCAATGATTGAACTTACTGTCATATATTCTTCAATGATTGAACTTACTGTCATATATTCTTCAATGATTGAACTTACTGTCATATATTCTTCAATGATTGAACTTACTGTCATATATTCTTAATTGATTGAACTTACTGTCATATATTCTTCAATGATTGAACTTACTGTCATATATTCTTCAATGATTGAACTTACTGTCATATATTCTTCAATGATTGAACCAACTGTCACATATTCTTCAATGATTGAACCTACTGTCATATATTCTTCAATGAATGAACTTACTTTCATATATTCTTCAATGATTGAACTTACTGTCATATATTCTTCAATGATTGAACTTACTGTCATATATTCGTCAATGATTGAACTTACTGGCATATATTCTTCAATGATAGAACTTACTGTCATATATTCTTCAATGATTGAACTTACTGTCATATATTCTTCAATGATTGAAATTACTTTCATATATTCTTCAATGATTGAACTAACTGTCATATATTCTTAAATGATTGAACCAACTGTCATATATTCTTAAATGATTGAACCAACTGTCATATATTCTTCAATGATTGAACCTACTGTCATATATTCTTCAAAGATTGAACTTACTTTCATATATTCTTCAATGATTGAACTAACTGTCATATATTCTTCAATGATTGAACCTACTGTCATATATTCTTCAATGATTGAACTTACTGTCATATATTCTTCAATGATTGAACTTACTTTCATATATTCTTCAATGATTGAACTTACTGTCATATATTCTTCAATGATTGAACTTACTTTCCTATATTCTTCAATGATTGAACTAACTGTCATATATTCTTCAATGCTTGAACTTACTGTCATATATTCTTCAATGATTGAACCAACTGTCACATATTCTTCAATGATTGAACCTACTGGCATATATTCTCCAATGATTGAACTAACTGTCATATATTAGTCAATGATTAACTTACTTTCATATATTCTTCAATGATTGAACTAACTGTCATATATTCTTCAATGATTGAACCTCTGTCATATATTCTTCAATGATTGAACTTACTGTCATATATTCTTCAATGATTGAACTTACTGTCATATATTCTTCAATGATTGAACTTACTGTCATATATTCTTCAATGATTGAACTAACTTTCATATATTCTTCAATGATTGAACTTACTGTCATATATTCTTCAATGATTGAACATACTGTCATATATTCTTCAATGATTGAACTTACTGTCATATATTCTTAAATGATTGAACTAACTGTCATGTATTCTTCAATGATTGAACTAACTGTCATATATTCGTCAATGATTGAACTTACTTTCATATATTCTTCAATGATTGAACTAACTGCCATATATTCTTCAATGATTGAACCTACTGTCATATATTCTTCAATGATTGAACTTACTGTCATATATTCTTCAATGATTGAACTTACTGTCATATATTCTTCAATGATTGAACTTACTGTCATATATTCTTCAATGATTGAACTAACTATCATATATTCTTCAATGATTGAACTTACTTTCATATATTCTTCAATGATTGAACTAACTGTCATATATTATTCAATGATTGAACTTACTGTCATATATTCTTCAATGATTGAACTTACTGTCATATATTCTTCAATTATTGAACTTACTTTCATATATTCTTCAATGATTGAACTTACTTTCATTCATTCTTCAATGATAGAACTTACTGTCATATATTCTTCAATGATTGAACTTACTTTCATATATTCTTCAATGATAGAACTTACTGTCATATATTCTTCAATGATTGATCTTACTGTCATATATTCTTTTATGATTGAACTTACTGTCATATATTCTTCAATGATTGAACTTACTTTCATATATTCTTCAATGATTGAACTAACTGTCATATATTCTTCAATGATTGAACTTACTGTCATATATTCTTCAATGATTGAACTTACTGTCATATATTCTTCAATGATTGAACTTACTTTCATATATTCTTCAATGATAGAACTTACTGTCATATATTCTTCAATGAATGAACTTACTGTCATATATTCTTTTATGATTGAACTTACTGTCATATATTCTTCAATGATTGAACTTACTGTCATATATTATTCAATGATTGAACTAACTGTCATATATTCTTCAATGATTGAACTTACTGTCATATATTCTTCAATGATTGAACTTACTGGCATATATTCTTCAATGATTGAACTTACTGTCATATATTCTTCAATGATTGAACTAACTGTCATATATTCTTAAATGATTGAACCAACTGTCATATATTCTTAAATGATTGAACCAACTGTCATATATTCTTCAATGATTGAACCTACTGTCATATATTCTTCAAAGATTGAACTTACTTTCATATATTCTTCAATGATTGAACTAACTGTCATATATTCATCAATGATTGAACCTACTGTCATATATTCTTCAATGATTGAACTTACTGTCATATATTCTTCAATGATTGAACTTACTTTCATATATTCTTCAATGATTGAACTTACTGTCATATATTCTTCAATGATTGAACTTACTGTCATATATTCTTCAATGATTGAACTTACTGGCATATATTCTTCAATGATTGAACTTACTGTCATATATTCTTCAATGATTGAACTTACTGTCATACATTCTTCAATGATTGAACTTACTTTCATATATTCTTCAATGATTGAACTAACTGTCATATATTCTTCAATGCTTGAACTTACTGTCATATATTCTTCAATGATTGAACTAACTGTCATATATTCTTCAATGATTGAACTTACTGTCATATATTCTTCAATGATTGAACCAACTGTCACATATTCTTCAATGATTGAACCTACTGGCATATATTCTTCAATGAATGAACTTACTTTCATATATTCTTCAATGATTGAACTTAATGTCATATATTCTTCAATGATTGAACGTACTGTCATATATTCTTCAATGATTGAACTTACTGGCATATATTCTTCAATGATAGAACTTACTGTCATATATTCTTCAATGATTGAACTTACTGTCATATATTCTTCAATGATTGAACTTACTTTCATATATTCTTCAATGATTGAACTAACTGTCATATATTCTTAAATGATTGAACCAACTGTCATATATTCTTCAATGATTGAACTTACTGTCATATATTCTTCAATGATTGAACTTACTGTCATATATTCTTCAATGATTGAACCTACTGTCATATATTCTTCAATGATTGAACTTACTGTCATATATTCTTCAATGATTGAACTTACTTTCATATATTCTTCAATGATTGAACTTACTGTCATATATTCTTCAATGATTGAACTTACTTTCCTATATTCTTCAATGATTGAACTAACTGTCATATATTCTTCAATGCTTGAACTTACTGTCATATATTCTTCAATGATTGAACCAACTGTCACATATTCTTCAATGATTGAACCTACTGGCATATATTCTCCAATGATTGAACTAACTGTCATATATTAGTCAATGATTGAACTTACTTTCATATATTCTTCAATGATTGAACTAACTGTCATATATTCTTCAATGATTGAACCTCTGTCATATATTCTTCAATGATTGAACTTACTGTCATATATTCTTCAATGATTGAACTTACTGTCATATATTCTTCAATGATTGAACTTACTGTCATATATTCTTCAATGATTGAACTAACTTTCATATATTCTTCAATGATTGAACTTACTGTCATATATTCTTCAATGATTGAACATACTGTCATATATTCTTCAATGATTGAACTTACTGTCATATATTCTTAAATGATTGAACTAACTGTCATGTATTCTTCAATGATTGAACTAACTGTCATATATTCGTCAATGATTGAACTTACTTTCATATATTCTTCAATGATTGAACTAACTGCCATATATTCTTCAATGATTGAACCTACTGTCATATATTCTTCAATGATTGAACTTACTGTCATATATTCTTCAATGATTGAACTTACTGTCATATATTCTTCAATGATTGAACTTACTGTCATATATTCTTCAATGATTGAACTAACTATCATATATTCTTCAATGATTGAACTTACTTTCATATATTCTTCAATGATTGAACTAACTGTCATATATTATTCAATGATTGAACTTACAGTCATATATTCTTCAATGATTGAACTTACTGTCATATATTCTTCAATTATTGAACTTACTTTCATATATTCTTCAATGATTGAACTTACTTTCATTCATTCTTCAATGATAGAACTTACTGTCATATATTCTTCAATGATTGAACTTACTTTCATATATTCTTCAATGATAGAACTTACTGTCATATATTCTTCAATGATTGATCTTACTGTCATATATTCTTTTATGATTGAACTTACTGTCATATATTCTTCAATGATTGAACTTACTTTCATATATTCTTCAATGATTGAACTAACTGTCATATATTCTTCAATGATTGAACTTACTGTCATATATTCTTCAATGATTGAACTTACTGTCATATATTCTTCAATGATTGAACTTACTTTCATATATTCTTCAATGATAGAACTTACTGTCATATATTCTTCAATGATTGAACTTACTGTCATATATTCTTTTATGATTGAACTTACTGTCATATATTCTTCAATGATTGAACTTACTGTCATATATTATTCAATGATTGAACTAACTGTCATATATTCTTCAATGATTGAACTTACTGTCATATATTCTTCAATGATTGAACTTACTGGCATATATTCTTCAATGATTGAACTTACTGTCATATATTCTTCAATGATTGAACTAACTGTCATATATTCTTAAATGATTGAACCAACTGTCATATATTCTTAAATGATTGAACCAACTGTCATATATTCTTCAATGATTGAACCTACTGTCATATATTCTTCAAAGATTGAACTTACTTTCATATATTCTTCAATGATTGAACTAACTGTCATATATTCATCAATGATTGAACCTACTGTCATATATTCTTCAATGATTGAACTTACTGTCATATATTCTTCAATGATTGAACTTACTTTCATATATTCTTCAATGATTGAACTTACTGTCATATATTCTTCAATGATTGAACTTACTGGCATATATTCTTCAATGATTGAACTTACTGTCATATATTCTTCAATGATTGAACTTACTGTCATATATTCTTCAATGATTGAACTTACTTTCATATATTCTTCAATGATTGAACTAACTGTCATATATTCTTCAATGCTTGAACTTACTGTCATATATTCTTCAATGATTGAACTAACTGTCATATATTCTTCAATGATTGAACTTACTGTCATATATTCTTCAATGATTGAACCAACTGTCACATATTCTTCAATGATTGAACCTACTGGCATATATTCTTCAATGAATGAACTTACTTTCATATATTCTTCAATGATTGAACTTACTGTCATATATTCTTCAATGATTGAACGTACTGTCATATATTCTTCAATGATTGAACTTACTGGCATATATTCTTCAATGATAGAACTTACTGTCATATATTCTTCAATGATTGAACTTACTGTCATATATTCTTCAATGATTGAACTTACTTTCATATATTCTTCAATGATTGAACTAACTGTCATATATTCTTAAATGATTGAACCAACTGTCATATATTCTTCAATGATTGAACCTACTGTCATATATTCTTCAATGATTGAACTTACTGTCATATATTCTTAAATGATTGAACTAACTGTCATGTATTCTTCAATGATTGAACTAACTGTCATATATTCGTCAATGATTGAACTTACTTTCATATATTCTTCAATGATTGAACTAACTGCCATATATTCTTCAATGATTGAACCTACTGTCATATATTCTTCAATGATTGAACTTACTGTCATATATTCTTCAATGATTGAACTTACTGTCATATATTCTTCAATGATTGAACTTACTGTCATATATTCTTCAATGATTGAACTAACTATCATATATTCTTCAATGATTGAACTTACTTTCATATATTCTTCAATGATTGAACTAACTGTCATATATTATTCAATGATTGAACTTACAGTCATATATTCTTCAATGATTGAACTTACTGTCATATATTCTTCAATTATTGAACTTACTTTCATATATTCTTCAATGATTGAACTTACTTTCATTCATTCTTCAATGATAGAACTTACTGTCATATATTCTTCAATGATTGAACTTACTTTCATATATTCTTCAATGATAGAACTTACTGTCATATATTCTTCAATGATTGATCTTACTGTCATATATTCTTTTATGATTGAACTTACTGTCATATATTCTTCAATGATTGAACTTACTTTCATATATTCTTCAATGATTGAACTAACTGTCATATATTCTTCAATGATTGAACTTACTGTCATATATTCTTCAATGATTGAACTTACTGTCATATATTCTTCAATGATTGAACTTACTTTCATATATTCTTCAATGATAGAACTTACTGTCATATATTCTTCAATGATTGAACTTACTGTCATATATTCTTTTATGATTGAACTTACTGTCATATATTCTTCAATGATTGAACTTACTGTCATATATTATTCAATGATTGAACTAACTGTCATATATTCTTCAATGATTGAACTTACTGTCATATATTCTTCAATGATTGAACTTACTGGCATATATTCTTCAATGATTGAACTTACTGTCATATATTCTTCAATGATTGAACTAACTGTCATATATTCTTAAATGATTGAACCAACTGTCATATATTCTTAAATGATTGAACCAACTGTCATATATTCTTCAATGATTGAACCTACTGTCATATATTCTTCAAAGATTGAACTTACTTTCATATATTCTTCAATGATTGAACTAACTGTCATATATTCATCAATGATTGAACCTACTGTCATATATTCTTCAATGATTGAACTTACTGTCATATATTCTTCAATGATTGAACTTACTTTCATATATTCTTCAATGATTGAACTTACTGTCATATATTCTTCAATGATTGAACTTACTGGCATATATTCTTCAATGATTGAACTTACTGTCATATATTCTTCAATGATTGAACTTACTGTCATATATTCTTCAATGATTGAACTTACTTTCATATATTCTTCAATGATTGAACTAACTGTCATATAT
This sequence comes from Meghimatium bilineatum, assembly GCA_034231615.1. Taxonomy (NCBI): domain Eukaryota; kingdom Metazoa; phylum Mollusca; class Gastropoda; order Stylommatophora; family Philomycidae; genus Meghimatium; species Meghimatium bilineatum. Next base: position 64,840,290 of record CM067305.1, on the reverse strand, counting down.
TCTTCAATGCTTGAACTTACTGTCATATATTCTTCAATGATTGAACTAACTGTCATATATTCTTCAATGATTGAACTTACTGTCATATATTCTTCAATGATTGAACCAACTGTCACATATTCTTCAATGATTGAACCTACTGGCATATATTCTTCAATGAATGAACTTACTTTCATATATTCTTCAATGATTGAACTTACTGTCATATATTCTTCAATGATTGAACGTACTGTCATATATTCTTCAATGATTGAACTTACTGGCATATATTCTTCAATGATAGAACTTACTGTCATATATTCTTCAATGATTGAACTTACTGTCATATATTCTTCAATGATTGAACTTACTTTCATATATTCTTCAATGATTGAACTAACTGTCATATATTCTTAAATGATTGAACCAACTGTCATATATTCTTCAATGATTGAACTTACTGTCATATATTCTTCAATGATTGAACTTACTGTCATATATTCTTCAATGATTGAACTTACTGTCATATATTCTTCAATGATTGAACTTACTGTCATATATTCTTAATTGATTGAACTTACTGTCATATATTCTTCAATGATTGAACTTACTGTCATATATTCTTCAATGATTGAACTTACTGTCATATATTCTTCAATGATTGAACCAACTGTCACATATTCTTCAATGATTGAACCTACTGTCATATATTCTTCAATGAATGAACTTACTTTCATATATTCTTCAATGATTGAACTTACTGTCATATATTCTTCAATGATTGAACTTACTGTCATATATTCGTCAATGATTGAACTTACTGGCATATATTCTTCAATGATAGAACTTACTGTCATATATTCTTCAATGATTGAACTTACTGTCATATATTCTTCAATGATTGAAATTACTTTCATATATTCTTCAATGATTGAACTTACTGTCATATATTCTTCAATAATTGAACTTACTGTCATATATTCTTCAATGTTTGAACCAACTGTCATATATTCTTCAATGATTGAACCTACTGTCATATATTCTTCAAAGATTGAACTTACTTTCATATATTCTTCAATGATTGAACTAACTGTCATATATTCTTCAATGATTGAACCTACTGTCATATATTCTTCAATGATTGAACTTACTGTCATATATTCTTCAATGATTGAACTTACTTTCATATATTCTTCAATGATTGAACTTACTGTCATATATTCTTCAATGATTGAACTTACTGTCATATATTCTTCAATTATTGAACTTACTGGCATATATTCTTCAATGATTGAACTTACTGTCATATATTCTTCAATGATTGAACTTACTGTCATATATTCTTCAATGATTGAACTTACTTTCCTATATTCTTCAATGATTGAACTAACTGTCATATATTCTTCAATGCTTGAACTTACTGTCATATATTCTTCAATGATTGAACTTACTGTCATATATTCTTCAATGATTGAACTAACTATCATATATTCTTCAATGATTGAACTTACTTTCATATATTCTTCAATGATTGAACTAACTGTCATATATTATTCAATGATTGAACTTACAGTCATATATTCTTCAATGATTGAACTTACTGTCATATATTCTTCAATTATTGAACTTACTTTCATATATTCTTCAATGATTGAACTTACTTTCATTCATTCTTCAATGATAGAACTTACTGTCATATATTCTTCAATGATTGAACTTACTTTCATATATTCTTCAATGATAGAACTTACTGTCATATATTCTTCAATGATTGATCTTACTGTCATATATTCTTTTATGATTGAACTTACTGTCATATATTCTTCAATGATTGAACTTACTTTCATATATTCTTCAATGATTGAACTAACTGTCATATATTCTTCAATGATTGAACTTACTGTCATATATTCTTCAATGATTGAACTTACTGTCATATATTCTTCAATGATTGAACTTACTTTCATATATTCTTCAATGATAGAACTTACTGTCATATATTCTTCAATGATTGAACTTACTGTCATATATTCTTTTATGATTGAACTTACTGTCATATATTCTTCAATGATTGAACTTACTGTCATATATTATTCAATGATTGAACTAACTGTCATATATTCTTCAATGATTGAACTTACTGTCATATATTCTTCAATGATTGAACTTACTGGCATATATTCTTCAATGATTGAACTTACTGTCATATATTCTTCAATGATTGAACTAACTGTCATATATTCTTAAATGATTGAACCAACTGTCATATATTCTTAAATGATTGAACCAACTGTCATATATTCTTCAATGATTGAACCTACTGTCATATATTCTTCAAAGATTGAACTTACTTTCATATATTCTTCAATGATTGAACTAACTGTCATATATTCATCAATGATTGAACCTACTGTCATATATTCTTCAATGATTGAACTTACTGTCATATATTCTTCAATGATTGAACTTACTTTCATATATTCTTCAATGATTGAACTTACTGTCATATATTCTTCAATGATTGAACTTACTGGCATATATTCTTCAATGATTGAACTTACTGTCATATATTCTTCAATGATTGAACTTACTGTCATATATTCTTCAATGATTGAACTTACTTTCATATATTCTTCAATGATTGAACTAACTGTCATATATTCTTCAATGCTTGAACTTACTGTCATATATTCTTCAATGATTGAACTAACTGTCATATATTCTTCAATGATTGAACTTACTGTCATATATTCTTCAATGATTGAACCAACTGTCACATATTCTTCAATGATTGAACCTACTGGCATATATTCTTCAATGAATGAACTTACTTTCATATATTCTTCAATGATTGAACTTACTGTCATATATTCTTCAATGATTGAACGTACTGTCATATATTCTTCAATGATTGAACTTACTGGCATATATTCTTCAATGATAGAACTTACTGTCATATATTCTTCAATGATTGAACTTACTGTCATATATTCTTCAATGATTGAACTTACTTTCATATATTCTTCAATGATTGAACTAACTGTCATATATTCTTAAATGATTGAACCAACTGTCATATATTCTTCAATGATTGAACTTACTGTCATATATTCTTCAATGATTGAACTTACTGTCATATATTCTTCAATGATTGAACTTACTGTCATATATTCTTCAATGATTGAACTTACTGTCATATATTCTTAATTGATTGAACTTACTGTCATATATTCTTCAATGATTGAACTTACTGTCATATATTCTTCAATGATTGAACTTACTGTCATATATTCTTCAATGATTGAACCAACTGTCACATATTCTTCAATGATTGAACCTACTGTCATATATTCTTCAATGAATGAACTTACTTTCATATATTCTTCAATGATTGAACTTACTGTCATATATTCTTCAATGATTGAACTTACTGTCATATATTCGTCAATGATTGAACTTACTGGCATATATTCTTCAATGATAGAACTTACTGTCATATATTCTTCAATGATTGAACTTACTGTCATATATTCTTCAATGATTGAAATTACTTTCATATATTCTTCAATGATTGAACTTACTGTCATATATTCTTCAATAATTGAACTTACTGTCATATATTCTTCAATGTTTGAACCAACTGTCATATATTCTTCAATGATTGAACCTACTGTCATATATTCTTCAAAGATTGAACTTACTTTCATATATTCTTCAATGATTGAACTAACTGTCATATATTCTTCAATGATTGAACCTACTGTCATATATTCTTCAATGATTGAACTTACTGTCATATATTCTTCAATGATTGAACTTACTTTCATATATTCTTCAATGATTGAACTTACTGTCATATATTCTTCAATGATTGAACTTACTGTCATATATTCTTCAATTATTGAACTTACTGGCATATATTCTTCAATGATTGAACTTACTGTCATATATTCTTCAATGATTGAACTTACTGTCATATATTCTTCAATGATTGAACTTACTTTCCTATATTCTTCAATGATTGAACTAACTGTCATATATTCTTCAATGCTTGAACTTACTGTCATATATTCTTCAATGATTGAACTAACTGTCATATATTCTTCAATGATTGAACTTACTGTCATATATTCTTCAATGATTGAACCAACTGTCACATATTCTTCAATGAATGAACCTAATGGCATATATTCTTCAATGAATGAACTTACTTTCATATATTCTTCAATGATTGAACTTACTGTCATATATTCTTCAATGATTGAACGTACTGTCATATATTCTTCAATGATTGAACTTACTGGCATATATTCTTCAATGATAGAACTTACTGTCATATATTCTTCAATGATTGAATTTACTGTCATATATTCTTAATTGATTGAATTTATTGTCATATATTCTTCAGTGATTGAACTTACTGTCTTATATTCTCCAAAGATTGAACTTACTGTCATATATTCTGCAGTGATTGAACTTACTGTCATATAGTCTTCAATGATTGAACCTACTGGCATATATTCTCCAATGATTGAACTAACTGTCATATATTCTTTTATGATTGAACTTACTGTCATATATTCTTCAATGATTGAACTTACTGTCATATATTATTCAATGATTGAACTAACTGTCATATATTCTTCAATGATTGAACTTACTGTCATATATTCTTCAATGATTGAACTTACTGGCATATATTCTTCAATGATTGAACTTACTGTCATATATTCTTCAATGATTGAACTAACTGTCATATATTCTTAAATGATTGAACCAACTGTCATATATTCTTAAATGATTGAACAAACTGTCATATATTCTTCAATGATTGAACCTACTGTCATATATTCTTCAAAGATTGAACTTACTTTCATATATTCTTCAATGATTGAACTAACTGTCATATATTCATCAATGATTGAACCTACTGTCATATATTCTTCAATGATTGAACTTACTGTCATATATTCTTCAATGATTGAACTTACTTTCATATATTCTTCAATGATTGAACTTACTGTCATATATTCTTCAATGATTGAACTTACTGTCATATATTCTTCAATGATTGAACTTACTGGCATATATTCTTCAATGATTGAACTTACTGTCATATATTCTTCAATGATTGAACTTACTGTCATATATTCTTCAATGATTGAACTTACTTTCATATATTCTTCAATGATTGAACTAACTGTCATATATTCTTCAATGCTTGAACTTACTGTCATATATTCTTCAATGATTGAACTAACTGTCATATATTCTTCAATGATTGAACTTACTGTCATATATTCTTCAATGATTGAACCAACTGTCACATATTCTTCAATGATTGAACCTACTGGCATATATTCTTCAATGAATGAACTTACTTTCATATATTCTTCAATGATTGAACTTACTGTCATATATTCTTCAATGATTGAACGTACTGTCATATATTCTTCAATGATTGAACTTACTGGCATATATTCTTCAATGATAGAACTTACTGTCATATATTCTTCAATGATTGAACTTACTGTCATATATTCTTCAATGATTGAACTTACTTTCATATATTCTTCAATGATTGAACTAACTGTCATATATTCTTAAATGATTGAACCAACTGTCATATATTCTTCAATGATTGAACTTACTGTCATATATTCTTCAATGATTGAACTTACTGTCATATATTCTTCAATGATTGAACTTACTGTCATATATTCTTCAATGATTGAACTTACTGTCATATATTCTTAATTGATTGAACTTACTGTCATATATTCTTCAATGATTGAACTTACTGTCATATATTCTTCAATGATTGAACTTACTGTCATATATTCTTCAATGATTGAACCAACTGTCACATATTCTTCAATGATTGAACCTACTGTCATATATTCTTCAATGAATGAACTTACTTTCATATATTCTTCAATGATTGAACTTACTGTCATATATTCTTCAATGATTGAACTTACTGTCATATATTCGTCAATGATTGAACTTACTGGCATATATTCTTCAATGATAGAACTTACTGTCATATATTCTTCAATGATTGAACTTACTGTCATATATTCTTCAATGATTGAAATTACTTTCATATATTCTTCAATGATTGAACTTACTGTCATATATTCTTCAATAATTGAACTTACTGTCATATATTCTTCAATGTTTGAACCAACTGTCATATATTCTTCAATGATTGAACCTACTGTCATATATTCTTCAAAGATTGAACTTACTTTCATATATTCTTCAATGATTGAACTAACTGTCATATATTCTTCAATGATTGAACCTACTGTCATATATTCTTCAATGATTGAACTTACTGTCATATATTCTTCAATGATTGAACTTACTTTCATATATTCTTCAATGATTGAACTTACTGTCATATATTCTTCAATGATTGAACTTACTGTCATATATTCTTCAATTATTGAACTTACTGGCATATATTCTTCAATGATTGAACTTACTGTCATATATTCTTCAATGATTGAACTTACTGTCATATATTCTTCAATGATTGAACTTACTTTCCTATATTCTTCAATGATTGAACTAACTGTCATATATTCTTCAATGCTTGAACTTACTGTCATATATTCTTCAATGATTGAACTAACTGTCATATATTCTTCAATGATTGAACTTACTGTCATATATTCTTCAATGATTGAACCAACTGTCACATATTCTTCAATGAATGAACCTAATGGCATATATTCTTCAATGAATGAACTTACTTTCATATATTCTTCAATGATTGAACTTACTGTCATATATTCTTCAATGATTGAACGTACTGTCATATATTCTTCAATGATTGAACTTACTGGCATATATTCTTCAATGATAGAACTTACTGTCATATATTCTTCAATGATTGAATTTACTGTCATATATTCTTAATTGATTGAATTTATTGTCATATATTCTTCAGTGATTGAACTTACTGTCTTATATTCTCCAAAGATTGAACTTACTGTCATATATTCTGCAGTGATGGAACTTACTGTCATATAGTCTTCAATGATTGAACCTACTGGCATATATTCTCCAATGATTGAACTAACTGTCATATATTAGTCAATGATTGAACTTACTTTCATATATTCTTCAATGATTGAACTAACTGTCATATATTCTTCAATGATTGATCCTCTGTCATATATTCTTCAATGATTGAACTTACTGTCATATATTCTTCAATGATTGAACTTACTGTCATACATTCTTCAATGATTGAACTTACTGTCATATATTCTTCAATGATTGAACATACTGTCATATATTCTTCAATGATTGAACTTACTGTCATATATTCTTCAATGATTGAACTTACTGTCATATATTCTTAAATGATTGAACTAACTGTCATGTATTCTTCAATGATTGAACTAACTGTCATATATTCGTCAATGATTGAACTTACTTTCATATATTCTTCAATGATTGAACTAACTGCCATATATTCTTCAATGATTGAACCTACTGTCATATATTCTTCAATGATTGAACTTACTGTCATATATTCTTCAATGATTGAACTTACTGTCATATATTCTTCAATGAATGAACTTACTGTCATATATTCTTCAATGATTGAACTAACTATCATATATTCTTCAATGATTGAACTTACTTTCATATATTCTTCAATGATTGAACTAACTGTCATATATTCTTCAATGATTGAACTTACTGTCATATATTCTTCAATGATTGAACTTACTGTCATATATTCTTCAATGATTGAACTTACTTTCATATATTCTTCAATGATTGAACTTACTTTCATTCATTCTTCAATGATAGAACTTACTGTCATATATTCTTCAATGATTGAACTTACTTTCATATATTCTTCAATGATAGAACTTACTGGCATATATTCTTCAATGATTGATCTTACTGTCATATATTCTTTTATGATTGAACTTACTGTCATATATTCTTCAATGATTGAACTTACTGTCATATATTCTTCAATGATTGAACTTACTTTCATATATTCTTCAATGATTGAACTTACTTTCATTCATTCTTCAATGATAGAACTTACTGTCATATATTCTTCAATGATTGAACTTACTTTCATATATTCTTCAATGATAGAACGTACTGGCATATATTCTTCAATGATTGATCTTACTGTCATATATTCTTTTATGATTGAACTTACTGTCATATATTCTTCAATGATTGAACTTACTTTCATATATTCTTCAATGATTGAACTAACTGTCACATATTCTTCAATGATTGAACTAACTGTCATATATTCTTAAATGATTGAACCAACTGTCATATATTCTTCAATGATTGAACTTACTGTCATATATTCTTCAATGATTGAACTTACTGTCATATATTCTTCAATGATTGAACTTACTGTCATATATTCTTCAATGATTGAACTTACTGTCATATATTCTTAATTGATTGAACTTACTGTCATATATTCTTCAATGATTGAACTTACTGTCATATATTCTTCAATGATTGAACTTACTGTCATATATTCTTCAATGATTGAACCAACTGTCACATATTCTTCAATGATTGAACCTACTGTCATATATTCTTCAATGAATGAACTTACTTTCATATATTCTTCAATGATTGAACTTACTGGCATATATTCTCCAATGATTGAACTAACTGTCATATATTAGTCAATGATTGAACTTACTTTCATATATTCTTCAATGATTGAACTAACTGTCATATATTCTTCAATGATTGAACCTCTGTCATATATTCTTCAATGATTGAACTTACTGTCATATATTCTTCAATGATTGAACTTACTGTAATATATTCTTCAATGATTGAACTTACTGTCATATATTCTTCAATGATTGAACTAACTTTCATATATTCTTCAATGATTGAATTTACTGTCATATATTCTTCAATGATTGAACATACTGTCATATATTCTTCAATGATTGAACTTACTGTCATATATTCTTAAATGATTGAACTAACTGTCATGTATTCTTCAATGATTGAACTAACTGTCATATATTCGTCAATGATTGAACTTACTTTCATATATTCTTCAATGATTGAACTAACTGCCATATATTCTTCAATGATTGAACCTACTGTCATATATTCTTCAATGATTGAACTTACTGTCATATATTCTTCAATGATTGAACTTACTGTCATATATTCTTCAATGATTGAACTTACTGTCATATATTCTTCAATGATTGAACTAACTATCATATATTCTTCAATGATTGAACTTACTTTCATATATTCTTCAATGATTGAACTAACTGTCATATATTATTCAATGATTGAACTTACTGTCATATATTCTTCAATGATTGAACTTACTGTCATATATTCTTCAATTATTGAACTTACTTTCATATATTCTTCAATGATTGAACTTACTTTCATTCATTCTTCAATGATAGAACTTACTGTCATATATTCTTCAATGATTGAACTTACTTTCATATATTCTTCAATGATAGAACTTACTGTCATATATTCTTCAATGATTGATCTTACTGTCATATATTCTTTTATGATTGAACTTACTGTCATATATTCTTCAATGATTGAACTTACTTTCATATATTCTTCAATGATTGAACTAACTGTCATATATTCTTCAATGATTGAACTTACTGTCATATATTCTTCAATGATTGAACTTACTGTCATATATTCTTCAATGATTGAACTTACTTTCATATATTCTTCAATGATAGAACTTACTGTCATATATTCTTCAATGATTGAACTTACTGTCATATATTCTTTTATGATTGAACTTACTGTCATATATTCTTCAATGATTGAACTTACTGTCATATATTATTCAATGATTGAACTAACTGTCATATATTCTTCAATGATTGAACTTACTGTCATATATTCTTCAATGATTGAACTTACTGGCATATATTCTTCAATGATTGAACTTACTGTCATATATTCTTCAATGATTGAACTAACTGTCATATATTCTTAAATGATTGAACCAACTGTCATATATTCTTAAATGATTGAACCAACTGTCATATATTCTTCAATGATTGAACCTACTGTCATATATTCTTCAAAGATTGAACTTACTTTCATATATTCTTCAATGATTGAACTAACTGTCATATATTCATCAATGATTGAACCTACTGTCATATATTCTTCAATGATTGAACTTACTGTCATATATTCTTCAATGATTGAACTTACTTTCATATATTCTTCAATGATTGAACTTACTGTCATATATTCTTCAATGATTGAACTTACTGTCATATATTCTTCAATGATTGAACTTACTGGCATATATTCTTCAATGATTGAACTTACTGTCATATATTCTTCAATGATTGAACTTACTGTCATATATTCTTCAATGATTGAACTTACTTTCATATATTCTTCAATGATTGAACTAACTGTCATATATTCTTCAATGCTTGAACTTACTGTCATATATTCTTCAATGATTGAACTAACTGTCATATATTCTTCAATGATTGAACTTACTGTCATATATTCTTCAATGATTGAACCAACTGTCACATATTCTTCAATGATTGAACCTACTGGCATATATTCTTCAATGAATGAACTTACTTTCATATATTCTTCAATGATTGAACTTACTGTCATATATTCTTCAATGATTGAACGTACTGTCATATATTCTTCAATGATTGAACTTACTGGCATATATTCTTCAATGATAGAACTTACTGTCATATATTCTTCAATGATTGAACTTACTGGCATATATTCTTCAATGATTGATCTTACTGTCATATATTCTTTTATGATTGAACTTACTGTCATATATTCTTCAATGATTGAACTTACTGTCATATATTCTTCAATGATTGAACTTACTTTCATATATTCTTCAATGATTGAACTTACTTTCATTCATTCTTCAATGATAGAACTTACTGTCATATATTCTTCAATGATTGAACTTACTTTCATATATTCTTCAATGATAGAACTTACTGGCATATATTCTTCAATGATTGATCTTACTGTCATATATTCTTTTATGATTGAACTTACTGTCATATATTCTTCAATGATTGAACTTACTTTCATATATTCTTCAATGATTGAACTAACTGTCACATATTCTTCAATGATTGAACTAACTGTCATATATTCTTAAATGATTGAACCAACTGTCATATATTCTTCAATGATTGAACTTACTGTCATATATTCTTCAATGATTGAACTTACTGTCATATATTCTTCAATGATTGAACTTACTGTCATATATTCTTCAATGATTGAACTTACTGTCATATATTCTTAATTGATTGAACTTACTGTCATATATTCTTCAATGATTGAACTTACTTTCATATATTCTTCAATGATTGAACTAACTGTCATATATTATTCAATGATTGAACTTACTGTCATATATTCTTCAATGATTGAACTTACTGTCATATATTCTTCAATTATTGAACTTACTTTCATATATTCTTCAATGATTGAACTTACTTTCATTCATTCTTCAATGATAGAACTTACTGTCATATATTCTTCAATGATTGAACTTACTTTCATATATTCTTCAATGATAGAACTTACTGTCATATATTCTTCAATGATTGATCTTACTGTCATATATTCTTTTATGATTGAACTTACTGTCATATATTCTTCAATGATTGAACTTACTTTCATATATTCTTCAATGATTGAACTAACTGTCATATATTCTTCAATGATTGAACTTACTGTCATATATTCTTCAATGATTGAACTTACTGTCATATATTCTTCAATGATTGAACTTACTTTCATATATTCTTCAATGATAGAACTTACTGTCATATATTCTTAAATGATTGAACTTACTGTCATATATTCTTTTATGATTGAACTTACTGTCATATATTCTTCAATGATTGAACTTACTGTCATATATTATTCAATGATTGAACTAACTGTCATATATTCTTCAATGATTGAACTTACTGTCATATATTCTTCAATGATTGAACTTACTGGCATATATTCTTCAATGATTGAACTTACTGTCATATATTCTTCAATGATTGAACTTACTGTCATATATTCTTCAATGATTGAACCAACTGTCATATATTCTTAAATGATTGAACCTACTGTCATATATTCTTCAATGATTGAACCTACTGTCATATATTCTTCAAAGATTGAACTTACTTTCATATATTCTTCAATGATTGAACTAACTGTCATATATTCATCAATGATTGAACCTACTGTCATATATTCTTCAATGATTGAACTTACTGTCATATATTCTTCAATGATTGAACTTACTTTCATATATTCTTCAATGATTGAACTTACTGTCATATATTCTTCAATGATTGAACTTACTGTCATATATTCTTCAATGATTGAACTTACTGTCATATATTCTTCAATGATTGAACCAACTGTCACATATTCTTCAATGATTGAACCTACTGTCATATATTCTTCAATGAATGAACTTACTTTCATATATTCTTCAATGATTGAACTTACTGGCATATATTCTCCAATGATTGAACTAACTGTCATATATTAGTCAATGATTGAACTAACTGTCATGTATTCTTCAATGATTGAACTAACTGTCATATATTCGTCAATGATTGAACTTACTTTCATATATTCTTCAATGATTGAACTAACTGCCATATATTCTTCAATGATTGAACCTACTGTCATATATTCTTCAATGATTGAACTTACTGTCATATATTCTTCAATGATTGAACTTACTGTCATATATTCTTCAATGATTGAACTTACTGTCATATATTCTTCAATGATTGAACTAACTATCATATATTCTTCAATGATTGAACTTACTTTCATATATTCTTCAATGATTGAACTAACTGTCATATATTCTTCAATGATTGAACTTACTGTCATATATTCTTCAATGATTGAACTTACTGTCATATATTCTTCAATGATTGAACTTACTTTCATATATTCTTCAATGATTGAACTTACTTTCATTCATTCTTCAATGATAGAACTTACTGTCATATATTCTTCAATGATTGAACTTACTTTCATATATTCTTCAATGATAGAACTTACTGGCATATATTCTTCAATGATTGATCTTACTGTCATATATTCTTTTATGATTGAACTTACTGTCATATATTCTTCAATGATTGAACTTACTGTCATATATTCTTCAATGATTGAACTTACTTTCATATATTCTTCAATGATTGAACTTACTTTCATTCATTCTTCAATGATAGAACTTACTGTCATATATTCTTCAATGATTGAACTTACTTTCATATATTCTTCAATGATAGAACTTACTGGCATATATTCTTCAATGATTGATCTTACTGTCATATATTCTTTTATGATTGAACTTACTGTCATATATTCTTCAATGATTGAACTAACTGTCACATATTCTTCAATGATTAAACTAACTGTCATATATTCTTAAATGATTGAACCAACTGTCATATATTCTTCAATGATTGAACTTACTGTCATATATTCTTCAATGATTGAACTTACTGTCATATATTCTTCAATGATTGAACTTACTGTCATATATTCTTCAATGATTGAACTTACTGTCATATATTCTTAATTGATTGAACTTACTGTCATATATTCTTCAATGATTGAACTTACTGTCATATATTCTTCAATGATTGAACTTACTGTCATATATTCTTCAATGATTGAACTTACTGTCATATATTCTTCAATGATTGAACTTACTGGCATATATTCTTCAATGATTGAACTTACTGTCATATATTCTTCAATGATTGAACCTACTGTCATATATTCTTAAATGATTGAACTTACTGTCATATATTCTTAAATGATTGAACCAACTGTCATATATTCTTCAATGATTGAACCTACTGTCATATATTCTTCAAAGATTGAACTTACTTTCATATATTCTTCAATGATTGAACTAACTGTCATATATTCATCAATGATTGAACCTACTGTCATATATTCTTCAATGATTGAACTTACTGTCATATATTCTTCAATGATTGAACTTACTTTCATATATTCTTCAATGATTGAAATTACTGTCATATATTCTTCAATGATTGAACTTACTTTCATATATTCTTCAATGATTGAACTTACTGGCATATATTCTTCAATGATTGAACTTACTGTCATATATTCTTCAATGATTGAACTTACTGTCATATATTCTTCAATGATTGAACTTACTTTCATATATTCTTCAATGATTGAACTAACTGTCATATATTCTTCAATGCTTGAACTTACTGTCATATATTCTTCAATGATTGAACTTACTGTCATATATTCTTCAATGATTGAACTTACTGTCATATATTCTTCAATGATTGAACCAACTGTCACATATTCTTCAATGATTGAACTTACTTTCCTATATTCTTCAATGATTGAACTACCTGGCATATATTCTTCAATGCTTGAACTTACTGTCATATATTCTTCAATGATTGAACTAACTGTCATATATTCTTCAATGATTGAACTTACTGTCATATATTCTTCAATGATTGAACCAACTGTCACATATTCTTCAATGAATGAACCTAATGGCATATATTCTTCAATGAATGAACTTACTTTCATATATTCTTCAATGATTGAACTTACTGTCATATATTCTTCAATGATTGAACGTACTGTCATATATTCTTCAATGATTGAACTTACTGGCATATTTTCTTCAATGATAGAACTTACTGTCATATATTCTTCAATGATTGAATTTACTGTCATATATTCTTAATTGATTGAATTTATTGTCATATATTCTTCAGTGATTGAACTTACTGTCTTATATTCTCCAAAGATTGAACTTACTGTCATATATTCTGCAGTGATTGAACTTACTGTCATATAGTCTTCAATGATTGAACCTACTGGCATATATTCTCCAATGATTGAACTAACTGTCATATATTAGTCAATGATTGAACTTACTTTCATATATTCTTCAATGATTGCACTAACTGTCATATATTCTTCAATGATTGATCCTCTGTCATATATTCTTCAATGATTGAACTTACTGTCATATATTCTTCAATGATTGAACTTACTGTCATATATTCTTCAATGATTGAACTTACTGTCATATATTCTTCAATGATTGAACTAACTTTCATATATTCTTCAATGATTGAACTTACTGTCATATATTCTTCAATGATTGAACATACTGTCATATATTCTTCAATGATTGAACTTACTGTCATATATTCTTAAATGATTGAACTAACTGTCATGTATTCTTCAATGATTGAACTAACTGTCATATATTCGTCAATGATTGAACTTACTTTCATATATTCTTCAATGATTGAACTAACTGCCATATATTCTTCAATGATTGAACCTACTGTCATATATTCTTCAATGATTGAACTTACTGTCATATATTCTTCAATGATTGAACTTACTGTCATATATTCTTCAATGATTGAACTAACTGTCATATATTCTTCAATGATTGAACTTACTGTCATATATTCTTCAATGATTGAACTTACTGTCATATATTCTTCAATGATTGAACTTACTTTCATATATTCTTCAATGATTGAACTTACTTTCATTCATTCTTCAATGAAAGAACTTACTGTCATATATTCTTCAATGATTGAACTTACTTTCATATATTCTTCAATGATAGAACTTACTGGCATATATTCTTCAATGATTGATCTTACTGTCATATATTCTTTTATGATTGAACTTACTGTCATATATTCTTCAATGATTGAACTTACTTTCATATATTCTTCAATGATTGAACTAACTGTCACATATTCTTCAATGATTGAACTTACTGTCATATATTCTTCAATGATTGAACTTACTGTCATATATTCTTCAATGATTGAACTTACTTTCATATATTCTTCAATGATAGAACTTACTGTCATATATTCTTCAATGATTGAACTTACTGTCATATATTCTTCAATGATTGAACTAACTGTCATATATTCTTCAATGATTGAACTTACTGTCATATATTCTTCAATGATTGAACTTACTGTCATATATTCTTCAATGATTGAACTTACTTTCATATATTCTTCAATGATTGAACTTACTTTCATTCATTCTTCAATGATAGAACTTACTGTCATATATTCTTCAATGATTGAACTTACTTTCATATATTCTTCAATGATAGAACTTACTGGCATATATTCTTCAATGATTGATCTTACTGTCATATATTCTTTTATGATTGAACTTACTGTCATATATTCTTCAATGATTGAACTTACTTTCATATATTCTTCAATGATTGAACTAACTGTCACATATTCTTCAATGATTGAACTTACTGTCATATATTCTTCAATGATTGAACTTACTGTCATATTTTCTTCAATGATTGAACTTACTTTCATATATTCTTCAATGATAGAACTTACTGTCATATATTCTTCAATGATTGAACTTACTGTCATATATTCTTTTATGATTGAACTTACTGTCATATATTCTTCAATGATTGAACTTACTATCATATATTATTCAATGATTGAACTAACTGTCATATATTCTTCAATGATTGAAATTACTGTCATATATTCTTCAATGATTGAACTTACTGGCATATATTCTTCAATGATTGAACTTACTGTCATATATTCTTCAATGATTGAACTTACTGGCATATATTATTCAATGATTGAACTTACTGTCATATATTCTTAAATGATTGAACTAACTGTCATATATTCTTCAATGATTGAACTTACTGTCATATATTCTTCAATGATTGAACTTACTGTCATATATTCTTCAATGATTGAACTAACTGTCATATATTCTTCAATGATTGAACTTACTTTCATATATTCTTCAATGATTGAACTAACTGTCATATATTCTTAAATGATTAAACTTACTGTCATATATTCTTCAATGATTGAACTTACTGTCATATATTCTTCAATGATTGAACTAACTGTCATATATTCTTCAATGATTGAACTTACTTTCATATATTCTTCAATGATTGAACTAACTGTCATATATTCTTAAATGATTTAACCTATTGTCATATATTCTTCAATGATTGAACTTACTGTCATATATTCTTCAATGATTGAACTTACTTTCATATATTTTTCAATGATTGAACTAACTGTCATATATTCATCAATGATTGAACCTGCTGTCATATATTCTTCAATGATTGAACTTACTGTCATATATTCTTCCATGATTGAACTAACTGTCATATATTCTTCAATGCTTGAACTTACTGTCATATATTCTTCAATGATTGAACTAACTGTCATATATTCTTCAATGATTGAACTTACTGTCATATATTCTTCAATGATTGAACCAACTGTCACATATTCTTCAATGAATGAACCTAATGGCATGTATTCTTCAATGAATGAACTTACTTTCATATATTCTTCAATGATTGAACTTACTGTCATATATTCTTCAATGATTGAACGTACTGTCATATATTCTTCAATGATTGAACTTACTGGCATATATTCTTCAATGATAGAACTTACTGTCATATATTCTTCAATGATTGAATTTACTGTCATATATTCTTAATTGATTGAATTTATTGTCATATATTCTTCAGTGATTGAACTTACTGTCTTATATTCTCCAAAGATTGAACTTACTGTCATATATTCTGCAGTGATTGAACTTACTGTCATATAGTCTTCAATGATTGAACCTACTGGCATATATTCTCCAATGATTGAACTAACTGTCATATATTAGTCAATGATTGAACTTACTTTCATATATTCTTCAATGATTGAACTAACTGTCATATATTCTTCAATGATTGATCCTCTGTCATATATTCTTCAATGATTGAACTTACTGTCATATATTCTTCAATGATTGAACTTACTGTCATATATTCTTCAATGATTGAACTTACTGTCATATATTCTTCAATGATTGAACTAACTTTCATATATTCTTCAATGATTGAACTTACTGTCATATATTCTTCAATGATTGAACATACTGTCATATATTCTTCAATGATTGAACTTACTGTCATATATTCTTAAATGATTGAACTAACTGTCATGTATTCTTCAATGATTGAACTAACTGTCATATATTCGTCAATGATTGAACTTACTTTCATATATTCTTCAATGATTGAACTATCTGCCATATATTCTTCAATGATTGAACCTACTGTCATATATTCTTCAATGATTGAACTTACTGTCATATATTCTTCAATGATTGAACTTACTGTCATATATTCTTCAATGATTGAACTTACTGTCATATATTCTTCAATGATTGAACTAACTATCATATATTCTTCAATGATTGAACTTACTTTCATATATTCTTCAATGATTGAACTAACTGTCATATATTCTTCAATGATTGAACTTACTGTCATATATTCTTCAATGATTGAACTTACTGTCATATATTCTTCAATGATTGAACTTACTTTCATAAATTCTTCAATGATTGAACTTACTTTCATTCATTCTTCAATGATAGAACTTACTGTCATATATTCTTCAATGATTGAACTTACTTTCATATATTCTTCAATGATAGAACTTACTGGCATATATTCTTCAATGATTGATCTTACTGTCATATATTCTTTTATGATTGAACTTACGGTCATATATTCTTCAATGATTGAACTTACTTTCATATATTCTTCAATGATTGAACTAACTGTCACATATTCTTCAATGATTGAACTTACTGTCATATATTCTTCAATGATTGAACTTACTGTCATATATTCTTCAATGATTGAACTTACTTTCATATATTCTTCAATGATAGAACTTACTGTCATATATTCTTCAATGATTGAACTTACTGTCATATATTCTTTTATGATTGAACTTACTGTCATATATTCTTCAATGATTGAACTTACTGTCATATATTATTCAATGATTGAACTAACTGTCATATATTCTTCAATGATTGAACTTACTGTCATATATTCTTCAATGATTGAACTTACTGGCATATATTCTTCAATGATTGAACTTACTGTCATATATTCTTCAATGATTGAACTTACTGGCATATATTCTTCAATGATTGAACTTACTGTCATATATTCTTAAATGATTGAACTAACTGTCATATATTCTTCAATGATTGAACTTACTGTCATATATTCTTCAATGATTGAACTTACTGTCATATATTCTTCAATGATTGAACTAACTGTCATATATTCTTCAATGATTGAACTTACTTTCATATATTCTTCAATGATTGAACTAACTGTCATATATTCTTAAATGATTGAACTTACTGTCATATATTCTTCAATGATTGAACTTACTGTCATATATTCTTCAATGATTGAACTAACTGTCATATATTCTTCAATGATTGAACTTACTTTCATATATTCTTCAATGATTGAACTAACTGTCATATATTCTTAAATGATTTAACCTATTGTCATATATTCTTCAATGATTGAACTTACTGTCATATATTCTTCAATGATTGAACTTACTTTCATATATTTTTCAATGATTGAACTAACTGTCATATATTCATCAATGATTGAACCTACTGTCATATATTCTTCAATGATTGAACTTACTGTCATATATTATTCAATGATTGAACTAACTGTCATATATTCTTCAATGATTGAACTTACTGTCATATATTCTTCAATGATTGAACTTACAGTCATATATTCTTTAATAATTGAACTTACTGTCATATATTCTTAAATGATTGAACTAACTGTCATATATTCTTCAATGATTGAACTTACTGTCATATATTCTTCAATGATTGAAATTACTGTCATATATTCTTCCATGATTGAACTAACTGTCATATATTCTTCAATGATTGAACTTACTTTCATATATTCTTCAATGATTGAACTAACTGTCATATATTCTTAAATGATTGAACCAACTGTCATATATTCTTCAATGATTGAACCTACTGTCATATATTCTTCAATGATTGAACTTACTTTCATATATTCTTCAATGATTGAACTAACTGTCATATATTCTTCAATGATTGAACCTACTGTCATATATTCTTCAGTGATTGAACTTACTGTCATATATTCTTCAATGATTGAACTTACTGTCATATATTCTTCAATGATTGAACTTACTGTCATATATTCTTCAATGATTGAACCTACTGTCATATATTCTTCAATGGTTGAACCTACTATCATATATTCTCCAATGATTGAACTTACTGTCATATATTATTCAATGATTGAACTTACTGTCATATATTCTTCAATGATTGAACTTACTGTCATATATTGTTCAATGATTGAACTTACTGTCATATATTCTTCAATGATTGAACTTACTGACATATATTCTTCAATGATTGAACTTACTGTCATATATTCTACAATGATTGAAATTACTGTCATATATTCTACAATGATTGAACTTACTGTCATATATTCTTCAATAATTGAACTTACTGTCATATATTCTTCAATGTTTGAACCAACTGTCATATATTCTTCAATGATTGAACTAACTGTCATATATTCTTCAATGATTGAACTTACTGTCATATATTCTTCAATGTTTGAACCAACTGTCATATATTCTTCAATGATTGAACCTACTGTCATATATTCTTCAATGAATGAACTTACTTTTATATATTCTTCATTGATTGAACTTACTGTCATATATTCTTCAATGATTGAACTTACTGTCATATATTCTTCAATGATTGAACTTACTTTCATATATTCTTCAATGAATGAACTTACTGTCATATATTCTTCAATGTTTGAACTTACTTTCATATATTCTTCAATGATTGAACCTACTGTCATATATTCTTCAATTATTGAACTTACTGGCACATATTATTCAATGATTGAACTTACTGTCATATATTCTTAAATGATTGAACTTACTGTCATATATTCTACAATGATTGAACTTACTGTCATATATTCTTCAATGATTGAACTTACTGTCATATATTCTTCAATGATTGAACTTACTGTCATATATTCTTCAATGATTGAATTTACTGTCATATATTCTTAATTGATTGAACTTACTGTCATATATTCTTCAATCATTGAACTTACTGTCATATATTCTCCAATTATTGAACTTACTGTCATATATTCTTCAATGATTGAACTTACTGTCATATATTCTTCAATGATTGAACCTACTGTCATATATTCTTCAATGATTGAACCTACTGTCATATATTCTTCAATGATTGAACTTACTTTCATATATTCTTCAATGATTGAACAAACTGTCATATATTCTTAAATGATTGAACTTACTTTCATATATTCTCCAATGATTGAACTAACTGTCATATACTCTTCAATGTTTGAACTTACTTTCATATATTCTTCAATGAATGAACTTACTGTCATATATTCTTCAATGATTGAACTTACAGTCATATATTCTTTAATAATTGAACTTACTGTCATATATTCTTAAATGATTGAACTAACTGTCATATATTCTTCAATGATTGAACTTACTGTCATATATTCTTCAATGATTGAAATTACTGTCATATATTCTTCCATGATTGAACTAACTGTCATATATTCTTCAATGATTGAACTTACTTTCATATATTCTTCAATGATTGAACTAACTGTCATATATTCTTAAATGATTGAACCAACTGTCATATATTCTTCAATGATTGAACCTACTGTCATATATTCTTCAATGATTGAACTTACTTTCATATATTCTTCAATGATTGAACTAACTGTCATATATTCTTCAATGATTGAACCTACTGTCATATATTCTTCAGTGATTGAACTTACTGTCATATATTCTTCAATGATTGAACTTACTGTCATATATTCTTCAATGATTGAACTTACTGTCATATATTCTTCAATGATTGAACCTACTGTCATATATTCTTCAATGATTGAACCTACTAATATATATTCTCCAATGATTGAACTTACTGTCATATATTATTCAATGATTGAACTTACTGTCATATATTCTTCAATGATTGAACTTACTGTCATATATTGTTCAATGATTGAACTTACTGTCATATATTCTTCAATGATTGAACTTACTGGCATATATTCTTCAATGATTGAACTTACTGTCATATATTCTTCAATGATTGAAATTACTGTCATATATTCTACAATGATTGAACTTACTGTCATATATTCTTCAATAATTGAACTTACTGTCATATATTCTTCAATGTTTGAACCAACTGTCATATATTCTTCAATGATTGAACTAACTGTCATATATTCTTAAATGATTGAACTTACTGTCATATATTCTTCAATGTTTGAACCAACTGTCATATATTCTTCAATGATTGAACCTACTGTCATATATTCTTCAATGAATGAACTTACTTTTATATATTCTTCATTGATTGAACTTACTGTCATATATTCTTCAATGATTGAACTTACTGTCATATATTCTTCAATGATTGAACTTACTTTCATATATTCTTCAATGAATGAACTTACTGTCATATATTCTTCAATGTTTGAACTTACTTTCATATATTCTTCAATGATTGAACCTACTGTCATATATTCTTCAATTATTGAACTTACTGGCACATATTATTCAATGATTGAACTTACTGTCATATATTCTTAAATGATTGAACTTACTGTCATATATTCTACAATGATTGAACTTACTGTCATATATTCTTCAATGATTGAACTTACTGTCATATATTCTTCAATGATTGAACTTACTGTCATATATTCTTCAATGATTGAATTTACTGTCATATATTCTTAATTGATTGAACTTACTGTCATATATTCTTCAATCATTGAACTTACTGTCATATATTCTCCAATTATTGAACTTACTGTCATATATTCTTCAATGATTGAACTTACTGTCATATATTCTTCAATGATTGAACCTACTGTCATATATTCTTCAATGATTGAACCTACTGTCATATATTCTTCAATGATTGAACTTACTTTCATATATTCTTCAATGATTGAACAAACTGTCATATATTCTTAAATGATTGAACTTACTTTCATATATTCTCCAATGATTGAACTAACTGTCATATACTCTTCAATGTTTGAACTTACTTTCATATATTCTTCAATGAATGAACTTACTGTCATATATTCTTCAATGTTTGAACTTACTGTCATATATTCTTCAATGATTGAACTTACTGTCATATATTCTTAAATGATTGAACTTACTGTCATATATTCTTCAATGATTGAACTTACTGTCATATATTCTTCAATGATTGAACTAACTGTCATATATTCTTCAATGATTGAACTTACTTTCATATATTCTTCAATGATTGAACTAACTGTCATATATTCTTAAATGATTTAACCTATTGTCATATATTCTTCAATGATTGAACTTACTGTCATATATTCTTCAATGATTGAACTTACTTTCATATATTTTTCAATGATTGAACTAACTGTCATATATTCATCAATGATTGAACCTACTGTCATATATTCTTCAATGATTGAACTTACTGTCATATATTATTCAATGATTGAACTAACTGTCATATATTCTTCAATGATTGAACTTACTGTCATATATTCTTCAATGATTGAACTTACAGTCATATATTCTTTAATAATTGAACTTACTGTCATATATTCTTAAATGATTGAACTAACTGTCATATATTCTTCAATGATTGAACTTACTGTCATATATTCTTCAATGATTGAAATTACTGTCATATATTCTTCCATGATTGAACTAACTGTCATATATTCTTCAATGATTGAACTTACTTTCATATATTCTTCAATGATTGAACTAACTGTCATATATTCTTAAATGATTGAACCAACTGTCATATATTCTTCAATGATTGAACCTACTGTCATATATTCTTCAATGATTGAACTTACTTTCATATATTCTTCAATGATTGAACTAACTGTCATATATTCTTCAATGATTGAACCTACTGTCATATATTCTTCAGTGATTGAACTTACTGTCATATATTCTTCAATGATTGAACTTACTGTCATATATTCTTCAATGATTGAACTTACTGTCATATATTCTTCAATGATTGAACCTACTGTCATATATTCTTCAATGGTTGAACCTACTATCATATATTCTCCAATGATTGAACTTACTGTCATATATTATTCAATGATTGAACTTACTGTCATATATTCTTCAATGATTGAACTTACTGTCATATATTGTTCAATGATTGAACTTACTGTCATATATTCTTCAATGATTGAACTTACTGGCATATATTCTTCAATGATTGAACTTACTGTCATATATTCTTCAATGATTGAAATTACTGTCATATATTCTACAATGATTGAACTTACTGTCATATATTCTTCAATAATTGAACTTACTGTCATATATTCTTCAATGTTTGAACCAACTGTCATATATTCTTCAATGATTGAACTAACTGTCATATATTCTTCAATGATTGAACTTACTGTCATATATTCTTCAATGTTTGAACCAACTGTCATATATTCTTCAATGATTGAACCTACTGTCATATATTCTTCAATGAATGAACTTACTTTTATATATTCTTCATTGATTGAACTTACTGTCATATATTCTTCAATGATTGAACTTACTGTCATATATTCTTCAATGATTGAACTTACTTTCATATATTCTTCAATGAATGAACTTACTGTCATATATTCTTCAATGTTTGAACTTACTTTCATATATTCTTCAATGATTGAACCTACTGTCATATATTCTTCAATTATTGAACTTACTGGCACATATTATTCAATAATTGAACTTACTGTCATATATTCTTAAATGATTGAACTTACTGTCATATATTCTACAATGATTGAACTTACTGTCATATATTCTTCAATGATTGAACTTACTGTCATATATTCTTCAATGATTGAACTTACTGTCATATATTCTTCAATGATTGAATTTACTGTCATATATTCTTAATTGATTGAACTTACTGTCATATATTCTTCAATCATTGAACTTACTGTCATATATTCTCCAATTATTGAACTTACTGTCATATATTCTTCAATGATTGAACTTACTGTCATATATTCTTCAATGATTGAACCTACTGTCATATATTCTTCAATGATTGAACCTACTGTCATATATTCTTCAATGATTGAACTTACTTTCATATATTCTTCAATGATTGAACAAACTGTCATATATTCTTAAATGATTGAACTTACTTTCATATATTCTCCAATGATTGAACTAACTGTCATATACTCTTCAATGTTTGAACTTACTTTCATATATTCTTCAATGAATGAACTTACTGTCATATATTCTTCAATGATTGAACTTACAGTCATATATTCTTTAATAATTGAACTTACTGTCATATATTCTTAAATGATTGAACTAACTGTCATATATTCTTCAATGATTGAACTTACTGTCATATATTCTTCAATGATTGAAATTACTGTCATATATTCTTCCATGATTGAACTAACTGTCATATATTCTTCAATGATTGAACTTACTTTCATATATTCTTCAATGATTGAACTAACTGTCATATATTCTTAAATGATTGAACCAACTGTCATATATTCTTCAATGATTGAACCTACTGTCATATATTCTTCAATGATTGAACTTACTTTCATATATTCTTCAATGATTGAACTAACTGTCATATATTCTTCAATGATTGAACCTACTGTCATATATTCTTCAGTGATTGAACTTACTGTCATATATTCTTCAATGATTGAACTTACTGTCATATATTCTTCAATGATTGAACTTACTGTCATATATTCTTCAATGATTGAACCTACTGTCATATATTCTTCAATGATTGAACCTACTAATATATATTCTCCAATGATTGAACTTACTGTCATATATTATTCAATGATTGAACTTACTGTCATATATTCTTCAATGATTGAACTTACTGTCATATATTGTTCAATGATTGAACTTACTGTCATATATTCTTCAATGATTGAACTTACTGGCATATATTCTTCAATGGTTGAACTTACTGTCATATATTCTTCAATGATTGAAATTACTGTCATATATTCTACAATGATTGAACTTACTGTCATATATTCTTCAATAATTGAACTTACTGTCATATATTCTTCAATGTTTGAACCAACTGTCATATATTCTTCAATGATTGAACTAACTGTCATATATTCTTCAATGATTGAACTTACTGTCATATATTCTTCAATGTTTGAACCAACTGTCATATATTCTTCAATGATTGAACCTACTGTCATATATTCTTCAATGAATGAACTTACTTTTATATATTCTTCATTGATTGAACTTACTGTCATATATTCTTCAATGATTGAACTTACTGTCATATATTCTTCAATGATTGAACTTACTTTCATATATTCTTCAATGAATGAACTTACTGTCATATATTCTTCAATGTTTGAACTTACTTTCATATATTCTTCAATGATTGAACCTACTGTCATATATTCTTCAATTATTGAACTTACTGGCACATATTATTCAATGATTGAACTTACTGTCATATATTCTTAAATGATTGAACTTACTGTCATATATTCTACAATGATTGAACTTACTGTCATATATTCTTCAATGATTGAACTTACTGTCATATATTCTTCAATGATTGAACTTACTGTCATATATTCTTCAATGATTGAATTTACTGTCATATATTCTTAATTGATTGAACTTACTGTCATATATTCTTCAATCATTGAACTTACTGTCATATATTCTCCAATTATTGAACTTACTGTCATATATTCTTCAATGATTGAACTTACTGTCATATATTCTTCAATGATTGAACCTACTGTCATATATTCTTCAATGATTGAACCTACTGTCATATATTCTTCAATGATTGAACTTACTTTCATATATTCTTCAATGATTGAACAAACTGTCATATATTCTTAAATGATTGAACTTACTTTCATATATTCTCCAATGATTGAACTAACTGTCATATACTCTTCAATGTTTGAACTTACTTTCATATATTCTTCAATGAATGAACTTACTGTCATATATTCTTCAATGTTTGAACTTACTGTCATATATTCTTCAATGATTGAACTTACTGTCATATATTCTTCAAAGATTGAACTTACTGGCATATATTATTCAATGATTGAACTTACTGTCATATATTCTTAAATGATTGAACTTACTGTCATATATTCTACAATGATTGAACTTACTGTCATATATTCTTCAATGATTGAACTTACTGTCATATATTCTTCAATGATTGAACTTACTGTCATATATTCTTCAATGATTGAACTTACTGTCATATATTCTTCAATGATTGAACTTCCTGTCATATATTCTTAATTGATTGAACTTACTGTCATATATTCTTCAATGATTTAACTTACTGTCATATATTCTTCAATGATTGAACTTACTGTCATACATTCTTCAATGATTGAACTTACTGTCATATATTCTCCAATGATTGAACTTACTGTCATATATTCTTCAATAATTGAACTTACTGTCATATATTCTTCAATGATTGAACTTACTGTCATATATTATTCAATGATTGAACTTACTGTCCAATATTCTCCAATGATTGAACTTACTGTCATATATTCTTCAATGATTGAACTTACTGTCATATATTCTTCAATGATTGAACTTACTGTCATATATTCTTCAATGATTGAACTTACTGTCATATATTCTTCAATGATTGAACTTACTGTCATATATTCTTCAATGATTGAACTTACTGTCATATATTCTTCAATGATTGAACTTACTGTCATATATTCTTCAATGATTGAACTTACTGTCATATATTCTTCAATGATTGAACTTACTGTCATATATTCTTCAATGATTGAACTTACTGTCATATATTCTTCAATGATTGAACTTACTGTCATATATTCTTCAATGATTGAACTTACTGTCATATATTCTTCAATGATTGAACTTACTGTCATATATTCTTCAATGATTGAACTTACTGTCATATATTCTTCAATGATTGAACTTACTGTCATATATTCTTCAATGATTGAACTTACTGGCATATATTCTTCAATGATTGAACTTACTGTCATATATTCTTCAATGATTGAACTTACTGTCATATATTCTTCAATTATTGAACTTACTGTCATATATTCTTCAATGATTGAACTTACTGTCATATATTCTTAATTGATTGAACTTACTGTCATATATTCTTCAATGATTGAACTTACTGTCATATATTCTCCAATGATTGAACTTACTGTCATATATTCTTAAATGATTGAACTTACTGTCATATATTCTCCAATGATTGAACTTCCTGTCATAAATTCGTTAATGCTTGAACTTACTGTCATAAATTATCCAATGATTGAACTTACTGTCATATATTCTTCAATGATTGAACTTACTGTCATACATTCTTCAATGATTGAACTTACTGTCATATATTCTTCAATGATTGAAATACTGTCATAAATTCTTCAATGATTGAACTTACTGTCATATATTCTTCAATGATTGAACTTACTGTCATACATTCTTCAATGATTGAATTACATAAACATAGAATTAGATGAGCAGCTCGAGTGTATCGCGTACACAATGTATTTAGCAAACAGATACAGACATTGTAGATTAAAAGAAAAAATATTTGAGGGAAATACAGAGAACAATAGCAAGCGAAGGATGTTGATTGCATTATGGCATTCAATATATTTTGATCTCCATTAGTGTCAATTCTCAAACTCACTCTGAATCTCTCGTGTAGCAGGACAATGATAATACTAGTACTATCGTGTAGCATAACAATGGACAGACTAGATCTCTCTTGCAGCGAGACATAGGACATATTACATCTCTCTTGTAGCGAGACATAGGCCATATTACATCTCTCTTGTAACGAGACATATGACATATTACATCTCTCTTGTAGCGAGGCATAGGGCATGTTACTTTTCTAATGTATCGAGAAATATGGCATATTACATTTCTCTTGTAGCAGGACAACGGTCATACTAGATCTCTATTGTAGCGAGACATAGGGCATATTGCATCTCTATTGTAGTGAGACATATGACATATTGCTTCTTTATTGTAGCGAGGCATAGGGCACATTTCATCTCTTTTGTAGCTAGACATAGGACATATTGCATCTCTCTTGTAGCGAGACATTAGGTATATATCATCTCTCTTGTAGCCAGACATTGGTCATATTACATCTCTCTTGTAGCAGGACACCGGTCATACTAGATCTCTCTTGTAGACATAGGGCATATTGCATAGCTCTTGTAGAGAGATATAGGGCATATTACATCTCAATTGTAGCGAGACATTTGACATATTTCATATCTCGTGTAGTGAGACATATGACATATTGCATCTCTCTTGAACTGAGACATATGCCATATTGTATCTCTCTTGTAGTGAGCCATATGCCATATTGCATCTCTCTTGTAGTGAGACATATGACATATTGCAACTCTCTTGTAGTGAGACATATGACATATTGCATCTCTCTTGTAGTGAGACATATTACATATTGCATTTCTCTTGTAGTGAGACATATGACATATTACATCTCTCTTGTAGTGAGACATATGACATATTGCAACTCTCTTGTAGTGAGACATATTACATATTGCATCTCTCTTGTAGTGAGACATATGACATATTGCATCTCTCTTGTAGTGAGACATATGACATATTGCAACTCTCTTGTAGTGAGACATATTACATATTGCATCTCTCTTGTAGTGAGACATATGACATATTGCAACTCTCTTGTAGTGAGACATATGACATATTGCAACTCTCTTGTAGTGAGACATATTACATATTGCATCTCTCTTGTAGTGAGACATATTACATATTACATCTCTCTTGTAGCAGGACAATGGCCATACTATATCTCTCTTGTAGACATAGGGCATATTGCATAGCTCTTGTAGAGAGATATAGGGCATATTCCATCATTCTTGTAGTGAGGCATAACGCATATACCATCTCTCTTGTAGCAACATATAGGGCATATTGCATCTCTCTTGTAGCTAGACATGGAACAGTTTGCATCGCTCTTGTAGTGAGATATAGGGCATATAGCATCTCTCTTGTAGCGAGACATAGGTCATATTGCTTCACTATTGTAGCGAGACATAGGTCATATTTCATCTCTCTTGTATAGGGCATAAATCATCTATGTTGAAGCCAGTGATTGCCCATCTTACATCTCTCTTGTTGCAGGACAACTGTCATACTAGATCTCTCTTGTAACGAGGCATAGGGCATATTGTATCTCTCTTGTAGAGAGACATAGGTCATATTACATCTCTCTTGTAGCGAGACATGTAACATATTACATCTCTCTTACAGCGAGACATATGACATATTACATCTACCTTGTAGCGAGAGATATGACATATTACATCACTCTTGTAGCGAGACATAGGACATATTACTTTTCTAATGTAGCGAGAAATATGACATATTACATTTCTCTTGTAGCAGGACAACGGTCATACTAGATCTCTCTTGTAGCGAGACATAGGGCATATCGCATCTCTATTGTAGTGAGACATATGACATATTGCTTCTTTATTGTAGCGAGGCATATGGCACATTGCATCTCTTTTGTAGCTAGACATAGGACATATTGCATCTCTCTTGTAGCGAGACATTAGGTATATATCATCTCTCTTGTAGCCAGACATTGGCCATATTGCATTTCTCTTGTAGTAGGACAACGGTCATACTAGATCTCTCTTGTAGAAATAGTGCATATTGCATAGCTCTTGTAGAGAGATATAGGGCATATTACATCTCAATTGTAGCGAGACATTTGACATATTTCATAGCTCGTGTAGTGAGACATATGACATATTGCATCTCTCTTGTAGTGAGACATATGACATATTGCATCTCTCTTGTAGTGAGACATATGACATATTGCATCTCTCTCTTGTAGTGAGACATATGACATAGTGCATCTCTCTCTTGTAGTGAGACATATGACATATTGCATCTCTCTTGTAGTGAGACATATGACATATTGCATCTCTCTTGTAGTGAGACATATGACATATTGCATCTCTCTTGTAGTGAGACATATTACATATTGCATCTCTCTTGTAGTGAGACATATGACATATTGCAACTCTCTTGTAGTGAGATATAGAGCATATATCATCTCTCTTGTAGCCAGATTATGGCCATATTACATCTCTCTTGTAGCAGGACAATGTTCATATTATATCTCTCTTGTAGACATAGAGCATATTGCATAGCTCTTGTAGCTAGATATAGGACACATTTCATCTCGCTTGTAGTGAGGCATAAGTCATATACCATCTCTCTTGTAGCATCATATAGGGCATATTGCATCTCTCTTGTAGTGAGATATAGGGCATATAACATTTCTCTTGTAGCTAGACATAGGTCATATTGCTTAACTATTGTAGCGAGACATAGGTCATATTTCATCTCTCTTGTAGCTATAAATAGGGCATATATCATCTATGTTGTAGCCAGTGATTGCCCATCTTACATCTCTCTTGTTGCAGGACAACTGTCATACTAGATCTCTCTTGTAACGAGACATAGGGCATATTGCATCTCTCTTGTAGCGAGACATTGTACATATTTCATCTCTCTTGTAGTGAGCCATAGGGCATATCCAATCTGTCTTGTAGCGAGACATAGGGCATATTGCATCTCTCTTGTAGCGAGACATAGGCCATATTACATCTATCTTCTAGCGAGACATTTTTCATATTTCATCTGTCTTGTAGCGAGACATATGACATATTACATCTCTCATGAAGCGAGCATAGGGCATATTGCATATCTCTTGTAGTGAGGCATATGGCATATAGTATCTCTCTTGTAGCCTGACATTGGCCATATTACATCTTTGTTGTAACAGGACAGCGGTCATACTAGATGTCTCTTGTAGCGAGGCATAGGGCATATTGCATATCTCTTGAAGTTGGAAAACGGTCATATTGCATCTATCTTGTAGCGAGAAATATGGCATATCGCATCTCTCTTGTAACGAGACATATGACATATTACATCTCTCTTGTAGCGAGACATATGACATATTGCACCTCTCTTGCAGCGAGACATAGGACATATTACATTTCTCTTGTAATGAGACATAGGACACATTACATCTCTCTTGTAGCGAGACATAGGCCATATTACATCTCTTTTGTAGCGAGACATTTGCCATTTTACATCTCTTTTGTAGCGAGACATTTGCCATACTAGATCTTTCTTGTAGCAGAACACTGGTCATACTATAGTTTCTACAAGATGTAGTACATGTAACAAACATACGGTGTGTTAACGTTGTATGTGCGTCAATGGTCCGAAACACTCGTCTACAACGGTAGTTCATTTGTAATTTCATACGATAATTTGAATGGAATTATGTACATAATGGTTACGAGTACATAGTTACATAGATGGCACTGTTATGTAAATGCCTTGGCATATAGTTACAGAGATGACACTGGTATGTAAATGCATTGGCACATAGTTACAGAGATAAAACATTTCTGTAAATGACTGATAACATAGTTACAGAGACGACATCGTTATGTAAATGACTGGTCACATAGTTACAGAGATGACACCGTTCAGTAATTGACTGGTCACATAGTTACAGAGATGACACACTTCTGTGAATAACTGGTAACATAGTTTCAGTGATGACACCGTTGTGTAAACGGGCACATAGTAGAAGAACACATACTTATGTGTTAATTCACACTAAAGAAATGTTAATTAAAATGGAAACTATGACATACATGGATGTGTGCATATATGTATATACATATGTGGCTATTTACTGGTACACGCAATGTAGTACATTTGACATACACATGAAATACAGTAGAAATGCAAGTTGTATCAGTGTTACAACTCGATTGTTTGTACATTGACAACATGTCCCTACGCACACAAGAAAATTAGTGTTTCACCTCGGGTATTAGTCCATATTGGTTACACGTAGAACATGAATATTCACAAAAATAAACTTCAGCTTTCATTCTAACCACATTATCTAATGTTACCTTCGTCAATTTACACAATATAATAGCAAATTGTCTGACATCGTTCATCATCATAATGTGTGCTGTATTCCTGGTGACTACGCAATAGTTTTGAACAACGATTTGTAAATATGACATGCATTTAACTGTAACACTTTATTAGTTCAATGGAACAATGCCACCGGTCCTCCGTGTTGTATAATCGTGGACATAGGCACATATAATGTGATATTTCACTACTAACGTTTATTCGACTGTTGTGGTCGTTTTTTATGCTGTGTTTAATAAAATGTGTTTGTGATAAAACGAATTGGCAATACTGAGACGAAATACACCTGATATTTGATTTTTTTTTTACATCCCAATTACTTTTATTTCAGCATGAAGTGGAAACATTGATATTTCGTATATTTTTAGTAAACTTGTCCGTTACTTCTATTCGATCTCAAATCAATTTTAGCTGTGCGCATTATACGATTAGTACAAATACTTGAAACTCATTGTGCTGCTTCAATATAGAATACGAATCATTCTTTACAGATAAATCAATCAGTGTGGTAGTAAGAGTGAAAGCAATCCCGACGATCGTGTATCTATAATTGAGTGAAATGTCAACTTCAAAGTTATGTATAAACAACGAAAATTCCAGGGTTTGTCCGACAAAATGACGGGTGCCGCAGTAACCGAACGAATAAGTGGTAAACTATAACGGTTACTATAAAATCATAACTATCAATGTT
Source organism: Meghimatium bilineatum (assembly GCA_034231615.1). NCBI lineage: Eukaryota > Metazoa > Mollusca > Gastropoda > Stylommatophora > Philomycidae > Meghimatium > Meghimatium bilineatum. Next base: position 64,806,420 of record CM067305.1, on the reverse strand, counting down.
ACAAATAAATAACTAGCTATACAACAAAAGAACAAGGGCAATTTGTTTCTACGTTACGGTCTAACACAGCTTTTCTCAAGATAGAAACAGCAATAAAAAAATAACGTAAACAAACCCGAACACAAAGGCATACAACTATTTACAGCCGTGATGTCTTAGACATGTGTTTTTCTCACTACAATACATTAGTTCAGTGGTGTTAGTAATCGTACTGGTTAAGTATGGGCTGCATTAGTAGAAGGTATATACCGTCTAGTTTATATATATATATATATATATATATATATATATATTATATATATATATATATATATATATATATATATATATATATATATATATATATATATATATATATATATATATATATATATATGTACGTACATAAAGATGTGTGATGTAGTTACATGTCAGTGTAATGATTGATGAACGATTACATGATACAATACATTGTAAACCTGTACAAAGTAATCCTGTGTACTCCTTCTTACAGACACAATGGCCATTTGCTTTGTTGCATTCGCCATCACAACCAGGAGAACAGTTGTATTGACAGTTAGATCCGAACAAGCCAGGTTGACAATCTAGTGGGAATAGAAAGTCAAGCATGTCCACGTAAAACTAAAATGATATTTACTATCATGAAAACTATCAAATAGCATGATGTACATGGTCATATGTGGACGTTCATGTGAGAAAACATGCACGCTCATTGCCAGTGTTGGAACAAATAAGTTCTAGATATGTTGTCCTCTAATCTCACACCATAACGTTCTACTTTATCATGTGTTCATGGACTTATTATTTATCATGTTTAAAACATCCCCTGTCTCTTGTATTTGTGTTGGACTCTGCTATAATGTAACCTGTCTACCGTGCTATGTTACTATGTTACGTGCTATCCCACTTGCATCTTTGCCTACTTCTCGCTCGCTTCCTTTTGACTTTGAATAGATGTATACCGTTAAGTTCTGAATATAAACCCATCCGATTGTAGGCCGATAACCTAACTATCCCTTCCCAAAAGTGGAGAAAGTCGAAAGTCCGACTATAGACCGACATCCCCAACAAAGCCGGCAATAATGAACTTCATCATCATAAGAAAGAACCGACATGCTAAATGGAAATTAACACAAACTTTTGCAACTCTAAGAAAATAGCATTCCTTTCATTTGCTTCACTCACGTAACTTGAATGAATCAAGGAATGAAACCCCCGTGGCTACTGTATTCTGGATCAATATATCCGAAAATAATGAATACCCCGTAGGCTGACTTCCCTATCCATGACTATAGACAGTTTATGAGGTGGCAAGACTTTGGGGAACAAAGTTTTTCCTGAATGAATTGTCTGTGTTGGGTGTCTGGGCGTTATGACACGGAACAGCGCTAGTGAATAGTAATTACTACGTAACTATTATGTCACCCGCTTCTGACAGTGACGTTCAAGTGGGAAACGATGAAAGGCAAGACAGCGATGAAAGGCAAGACAGCGAGATCACGTTTGTTTTTATAAGATAGAGAAGAGTTTGAACTTTGTTCCTGGTTATGTTTACCATGTGGGGAGAATACGGTAATAAAATAAACATAACAGAGGATTGTGAAATTGATCTCTTCTTCCACTAAATGTACAGTGGTTGGGGGAGGGAATCAATTACGGTGCAATTTTACTACAAAATGCCTATGATGTGTTGTGATTTGGAACCCGTTTCAAATCTTCTATAAAGAAAGATTACATTTTAGTCACTTATCTGAATGGCATCACATAATGTGAGGGAAACGTGGATTGGTTGAGCTGATTGAAATGGGTAGGGCCAGTAGTCCATCTGCAGCCTCAGTGGGCTGGACTAATTAACAGAATATACAGAGTACCAGTATGTAACTACCGGTATTTGTCACCTAGTTCTCACAAAAATATTGCAGACAGTCATTCCCCGGCTTTGTTTTTAAAAGATACAGAATCAACAGTTTGAACTTAACAACGAGTTTGAACTTTGTGTGACCTGTATGTTTACCTTATACAGTAATATAAACATGAGGCACAGCTCAGACGAGTTTCACTATTTATTTCTCTCCGCCATCCCCCAACACTGCCTAAGTAGCAAAGATTTGGATGTCAGTTACATGTTTGTGCAAGACCGTGTTTGTGCAAGACCGTCGAATGTAGAAAAAGACCTCTGTACAGAATTAATTAGGACTTCATTCTTTATGTTTCTGATTATTGTCTTGGTCCCTATTTATATACTTGGAGTGGCATGTTAAAAATTGGCAAGGCCGACCAGCACATGCACGGAAATACTCAAAATCTGCCTTTGATGTGTTTTTACATTTTCTGTACACAGGTCTTATAGCCTAGTAGACGGTCAGTAACTGTTGTAACATTTGCTTTACCCAAAATGAAAGTGTGTGACAGTGTTTAGACTACTGGTAGTCCAGTAGTCGGTGTTTCCCTACACAAACAAGACTGGGCCTTGATGATAAACATGTGTTACTGGTAGATCAGCTTAGGCTACGTATTTCGTTTTTTCACAGACCATTACCGTATTTTGGTCAATATATAAAAAAACGGTAATACCCATTGCTAAAAATAGCATTTCCGGGGAAATTAAGCTCAGTAAAAATGGCGGGCATGGCATGTCGGAAATAACGATATAGACCTAGTAAGTGAGTTTTATCAAGAAATCTCGGAGATTTCGAAGGAAATATTGTATGATATATAGAAATTAATGTAATTAGAGGCCTAGCATTATGGTAAGTACGCTCTAGATTGCTGGTGAGCCCTAGTCATTTTATCCTGGCTTAATATATCGGGACATGTGACTGTAATTTTTTTTAAAGTGTTTTTCTCCATTTTTACTGTGATTTGGACGTAATTTTTTTTTAAATTTGATGTTACTCGATTATAAGACGAAGAGTATGAAGACATCTCTGTTTATTGTCCAAAAATTCTCGGGTTATACACGGAAATTAACGGTAATTTTATAATTCTCATTTTTAACTTGTTTGTAATTTGTTTAGATATTCATATTTTCCCCATGTTATTGAAAGTACTTTTAATAATTTCTATTCTCCTTTTAACCTGTGTCACACCTGATATCATTTGTGACAATATATCCAAGATATTGATAATGGTTTACTTGTAATTTTTCTCTGCATGTATGTTTGTGTTTAGCTCCTGTTCTTCTGTGTCTTTGGTGATTATCATGGTCTTTGTTTTGTGGATATTTATATCCAGTCCATGTTCATTACTTGATTTATTGACTAGATCTATCAGTCTATGTAGTTCATGTTTACATTCCACAAAGAGAAATAAAGATAGGGCAAATAACATATTCTGGACACATTAAAGGACAATTCACCTTACTGAAGGCCATATTTGAGGGTAAAGTCAAAGGGAAGCGAGCAAGAAAAAGGCAGATATATAAAGTATGTTGGAGATCCGTTGCTTCCATCCTTCGTTGCGGAGACAGTACTCTATACTGGAGATGGTTTGACGCCAGTTGTCCAGAATTATCTTTAATACGATTACTTAAAATATAGTCCACATACCAGGTAAACTGAAATATAGTCAACATACCAGATAAACAACAAACATAAAAATACGCCTGTTTGGTCATATAAAGAGACATAACTGTTTAGAAAGACAAATAATAGAGGGAAGAGTACCTGGGAAGAGGAGAAGGCGCATACCAAGAAGACGATGGACTGACGACATTAAAGATAATATGAATACATTGCTAGAAAATGCAAGCCACATCGCCCAAGACAGAGAGAGGTTCAGAAAGTTCATTGGGAAGACAACGTTCTGGAAGGAATACGTCACATGACACACCAGGTAAACTGAAATATAGTCCACATAGAAGGTGACCTAAAATATAATCCACATACCAGTTAAACTGAAATATATTCCACATACCAGGTAACCTGAAATATATTCCACATACCAGGTAACCTGAAATATAGTCCACATACCAGGTAACCTGAAATATAGTCCACATACCAGGTAACCTGAAATATAGTCCACATACCAGGTAACCTGAAATATAGTCCACATACCAGGTAACCTGAAATATAGTCCACGTATCAGGTAACCTGAAATATAGTCCACATACCAGGTAACCTGAAATATAGTCCACATACCAGGTAATCTGAAATATAGCCCACATACCAGGTAACCTGAAATATAGTCCATATTCCAGGTAACGAACATGGGAAGCTGGGTGTTAAAGTTAGGGAATGTTGTCGTAAATCTGTCAAACAAATATATATTCGGGATAGTGTTATGATCGTTCAATTATATTTTTTTACTAAATTGATATCTTACTTTCCCATTGATAAAACAGGATTACAAAAGCATGCAATCACCATTTCGTGATTGGGAAGACAAACATGTTCAGCCTGACACGTGTACATTACACTAGTTTACAAAACAAACACATAAAGTTGAAAGTTGTCTATACATGTTTAACTTAATTAGGAGCATTTTGTACCACTGAAGCCAACAAATGACATCCATTTTTCTCAATCACGTCTGGTTTTTTTTCTAAATTGATTAAAATAATTATATTATTGACTATAGCCTTCTATTCATAACGAAATGTTGGTGATATTAGTAGTTGATTTATGTGTTATATTTCTCACATAAAAACTATTTAACAGAATGTATTTATTAAATGTTACAAACCTGGAATTATATAAATGAAGAGAAGCTATTTAAAAATGTACCGACATGTAAATTATGTCATCACTAAGCAAAATTCAAGACATAATCTTCAATTCCTGCCACTTTCGCGAGTCCACAGCAGCAGGATTGTCTCTCTTCAGAGTCCAGTGGTACTCAACCATCATTACTGCATCCAAATGTCCTAGATACCTGGTCTCCATCTCTTTTATGTCCTGATGGAACCTCTCTCCCTTCTCGTCATTCATTTATCCAAGATTCTCGGGAGACGTATCCGTAATGAAAATGTGTATACCCATGTTGCATGCACGGTTTTTTGAAAGCAGTCAGCATATTGTTGACAACTTCTTCATAGTTACTGGCTTTAGTGTTGCCCAAAAAAATCTTCACAACCAGAACATAGGCCTTTCATGCTTCCAATTCCAATTTGTTCATTGATATTTCAAACTCAGGATCTCTGATGAGCTGATGAACTTAAGGAACGTCAAATATGCCACCCTTCAACCTCTCTATGGTTAATCCTGGAAAATTACGGTACAAGTAAGTGAAGCAGCGACCATCCTTGTCAAGGGCTTTGATGAACTGTTTAATCAAGTCAAGGTTTTTATTTAGAGGTTGGCATAGTATCTCATTTCTGTCTACCAGAGGATCGTTGACGATGTTTTTTCATCTACCCAGCACCAATTATTTTCGTGTAGGCTAGTCCTTCTTGGTATAGTGCTAAGACGTGTCCCTACTATTCCATATGCACAGAAAGCAGGGGTACTTTGTAAAGCCAGTCTGCTGTCCAAATAGGAAATTCACAATCTTCAAGTCAACACAAATATACCACTCGTGCTGATAATAAGAAACATTTTCCAGCACACACGTTACCGCTTCATAAATCTCCTACAGTGTACTCCAGTGAGCAAGGGCAAACCGATTGCCATTGTGGAGCAGAGATACATTTTAGTGATCTCTTGCAGATGTCAATAAACAGTCTCCAATCTTTGGGTTCATAATGTTGCACTCCAAGTTCCTGCATAAGGTAAACAATATATATGTACAGTACACCAAGTCCTTGTCTCCAAAGAAAACATGTAGGAACTCGTGATTATTGTTGCGATAAAAAGGGATGCGTGCATTTCTGCAAGATCTTCTAGTTGAAGACATTTGAATCACTTGAAACTTTAAAAAAAGTGCCAACAACTTAATTAGTAATACTAGTAAGTTTAAACATGTGAAATCATAATTTGTATATTTCAAATTAGGTTAAGAAATGTTGCAACAAATGGCGTGAAAATGTCCATACATATGACAATAAAATAATTTTGTTCTATATCATTTATGCTTTTAAATAGGAAAAAAACGCACTTTTGATCAAATGAGTGGAAATCAATTGTGGTTTCACTGATTGATTTGACATGGAATATGACCCTCCTATAACAAACAAAAAAAAACCTTAGGGTGCTAGATAAAAAAACCTGACCTGTTTAAGCAAAACCAATGTGATTTTGGATTCAGCACAATACAATTATCCAAAATCTGTAAAAAAAACCATAGACAGCAAATTTGATGATGACCATTGTTATGTATCTGCCCATATAGTAGATAAAACGATGAGGAACATTACCTGTGTTGCAGCGCCCTGATAAAACCAAAACGGGCAACAATCCTAGGTTGAAAGGAGAGAATATCTACCAAATGAAGCGAAATCATAACTAAACAACAAAAAACATGTGTGATGTAAGTCGTGAGCACACTGCAGTATAATGAAGAGACTAATCACATAGTTGACATGAATGAGCAGACAATAACAGAAATATGAATGTCCATGGGGGAGAGGAGGACGCTCGCTATCTATGGTGTATCAAACAAACCAACATCTGATTAAAGAATTACAATTATCTACTCGTGAATCGATGACTGGCAGGAATACATAACTTGTATATGGAATAAATAGTGTACAGTGATGTTGGCTGTACAGGTATGCTGATTGTACTGGAATGTGAGTTGTATCATGATGTTGTATCATGACGTAGGTTATAATATGATTGTAACTGCACAATGGTGTTCGCTGTACAAGCATTTTGGTTGTACAATGATGTTGGTTGAACATTGATGAATGGTGTACATTGATGATTGTTGTACATTGATCATGGTTGTACATTGATGATGGTAGTACAGTGATGATTGTTGTGTATTGATGATGGTTGTACATAGATGATGGTAGTACAGTGATGATTGTTGTGTATTGATGATGGTTGTACATTGATGATGGCTGTACATTGACGATGGTTGTACATTTATGAAGGTTGTGTATCGATGATTGCTGTACACTGATGATGGATGTACATTGACGATGGTTGTACTGTACAGTGATGATTGCTGTACAGTGATGATGGTTGTACATTGATGATGGTTGTACATTGATGATGTGTGTACATGTATGATGGTTGTACATTGATGATAGTTGTAACATGATGTGGATTACACAGTGATGTTGCTTGTACAGTTATATTTCGTGTACAGTGATAATAGTTGTAAAACGATGTTGGCTGTACAGTGATGTTGGTTGTACAATGATACTGGTTGTATAATGATGCTGGTTGTACAACGATTATATGTGTACAGTGCCGCTGTTTGTACAATAATGCTGGTTTTAAGGTGATGATTGTCGTACAGTGACGCTGGTTGTACAGTGATAATGGTTGCA